>QRDG01000335.1:571609-931004 GCA_012064385.1 Puccinellia tenuiflora
TACACCACCAATCCGCTCAGCAAACGAACACGCTCGGCAACTACACCATATGCCGAGCGTTTCCCATGTCCGTCGGCAAACAGTGCCGTCGGCAAAGAAATCTGACGAACCGGCGTCGACATATTTGCCGACGGCTTGGCCGTCAGCATCTAGGGCACGTGGCAGTTTCTGGCGCCTATGTCCGCGTCAGTTGCCGGATTTATATTTGCCGACAGTCCATGCAATTAAAAAAGAAATAAAAAAGCCTGGGAATATTGTATGCCGACGGCTTTAATGTCGGCATACTTGCTGACCAGAAACAAAAAAAATAGCCAAAAAGGCTAGCAATTTACAAATATAGTTACACAGAAAACATATTAGCAAAAAAGGCTAGCAATTTACAATTACACACGTGATTCAACAACTGTGTATTTGCGAACAGACCATACAAAAAGGTTGTCATCTGCCTCCATGCTTTTAAGCAACTTAAGTTTAAAGTGCAACTTTGAACTCTTCCTGTAGAGAAGATCAAGAAATACATAATATGTAAATAAATTATCAGGCATGCATAATCATGGCTTCAAGCAAAAGAATAGATAAAATGGGTGAGATAGAAGTTTCTGTTCACAGCAAGTCAGATGATAACATCAACTTTGTCAAATAAAATGTAAATCATGGCATTAACTAACTAAAGCAAAGTTAGTTGATAAACATGCACAACCAAAATAGACAACAATCTGTTCATGGGTATGAATCATATACTAGCAGTACGATAAATGATAGAACGGAAGCATTTAAGCAAACAAAAAAATTCAACAGCTTACTGAAATATGATAGAGTGAGCAACTACTATTCACTGTGGGCCAAAGGCCAGTACATATACAGGTGAGTAAAGTGCAGTAAACCCCTTATACTCTGGGGAAATACAGGAAAGGGTCTATACATATCTAACACCCCCCCTCAAACTCATGGTGGGTCAACAACACTGAGTTTAGAGAGAAAGAACCCATGATGCGCTCTAGTCTGTGGCTTCGTGAAGAAGTCCGCCAACTGTAACTCCGAAGGCACAAACTGAAGAGCGATAATCTCATCCTGCACAGCC
Organism: Puccinellia tenuiflora; assembly: GCA_012064385.1. NCBI lineage: Eukaryota > Viridiplantae > Streptophyta > Magnoliopsida > Poales > Poaceae > Puccinellia > Puccinellia tenuiflora. The sequence goes on from QRDG01000335.1 coordinate 572,691, forward strand.
TCGGGCGAAAAGAAGGCATCCACACCAATGTGCTTGCTAAGCTCATACCGCACCGGGTCACGCGCAATGCTGATAGCGCCAGTACTGTCAGAGGAGAGAAGAGTCGGTGCAGCAGCAGCAGAAACACCAAAGTCCTCCAGTAACCAGCGCAACCACTTCACCTCTGCCGTCGCAGAAGCTATGGCTCGCAACTCTGACAGTGACTTGCGATCCGTAGGATCACTAGCCCACGTAGCATCAGAGTAGGCCTGGAGCTATAAGGAGCTGAAGCGTGGGAAGAATAGACGGCGAGAGATCGTGCCACGAAGATACCGTAGGACACGAAGGAGGTGACTGTAGTGGACCGAGGTGGGAGCTGAAACAAACTGACTCAGAATGTGGACTGGATAGGAAATATCTGGACGAGTCACAGCAAGATAGACAAGGCTCCCAACCAAGTGACGATAGCATGTCGGGTCAGACAGTGGAATACCATCAGTAGGACGAAGCTGAACATTGAGCTCCATAGGAGTCTCGACGGTGCGCTCATCACCAAGAGCAGCACGAGTAAGGAGGTCCTGTATATACTTCTCCTGGGAGATATAGAATCCATCGCAGGTGGAAGAGACCTCAATCCCAAGGAAGTAGCGAAGAGGACCAAGATCGGTCATGAGAAACTGCTCATGGAGACGAGCCTTAACAAAGGCAATATACTTAGAGTCGTCACCGGTGATGATCATGTCATCCACATAGAGCAGAAGAAGAGTCCGACCACGAGGAGATGTGTGTACAAACAACGCTGAATCATGATCACTGGGAGCGAAGCCAGCAGCAGTCACAACCGAGGCAAAGCGCTCAAACCAGGCGCGAGGGGCCTGCTTAAGGCCATAGAGAGAACGCCGGAGACGGCAGACCATGCCATCAGGAATAGAGTAGCCAGGAGGTGGCTGCATGTAGACCTCCTCGCGTAGCTCGCCATTAAGAAAGGCGTTCTGAACATCAAGCTGAGAGACAGACCAGCGACGAGCAGAGGCAACAGCAAGAAGAGTGCGAACAGTGGTCATGTGAGCCACAGGGGCGAAAGTCTCATCATAATCGCGCCCCTGCTCCTGCTGAAAACCGCGAGCCACAAGACGCGCTTTGTAGCGCTCAAGGGAACCATCAGAGCGGGTCTTGATCTTATAGACCCACTTGCACGTGATGGGACGAACAGAAGGAGGTGAGGTAACAACATCCCACGTGCCAGTGCGCTCCAGCGCAGCAATCTCCTCAGCCATCGCTAGCTGCCATTCGGGATGAGCAGAGCATCCCGGTAAGAGGTGGGCTCAAGGGCAGCAGAGAGACCATAGTGAGTAGGGAATAGCGATCGGGAGCACGACGAGGCCAAGCATGAAGAGGAGGAGGCTCAGGCACCGAAGAGGACATACCGGAAGTAGAAGGCATGTCAGCGGAAGCATCAACATCACGAGGGCGACGAGTGTAGTGAAATGGAAGAGGAGAAAGAGGAGGAGCCGCCGTAGGCGAGGAAGGAGGCGTAGATGCAGGAGATAGCGGTGAAGAGGGTGTAGAAGGAGGAGAGGGACTGGGGGGTGGAGGCTGGGGCGGAGCGACAATGGGGGAACGAGGAGGAGTAGGAACTGGAGGCATAGCAGGAGGAGAGTCCGGAAAGGCAAGAAAAGAGATGTCCTCCGCAGAAAAGGAAGAGAAGGATGGACGCGGGTAGAAAGGACGGGACTCATCAAAGGTGACATCCCGAGAAATGCGCATCCGACGAGCAACAGGGTCCCAACACTTATAGCCCTTGTGCTCATGGCGGTATCCAAGAAAGACACACTCAACCGACTGAGCTGTCAGCTTGGTGCGTTCGCGTGGAGCCAGGAGGACATAGCAAACGCAACCAAATAAGCGGAGCGCCGAATAATCAGGAGAACGGCCAGTAAGATGCTCAATAGGAATACCACCCTGCAAGGCCGTGGAGGGCTGAAGGTTGATGAGATAGGTGGAAACAGCCACCACTTCAGCCCAAAAGTGAGGAGGAAGAGAGGCAGCGATCATCATCGCACGAGCCGTCTCAAGCAGGTGGCGATGCTTGCGCTCAGCCACGCCATTCTGAGCGTGTGCGCCAGGACAGGAGAATTGGGCAAGAGTGCCCTGCTCAGCAAGAAAGCCACGCAACAACTAGGGAGATGTACTCACCAGCGGAGTCAGCCCGAAACACTCGAATAGGCGTGGAAAACTGAGTATGAACCATGGCAGCAAAAAGCTTATATATCGAGAGAACCTCGCTGCGAGAAGTCATAAAGTAAATCCATGTGTGGCGAGAGAAGTCATTGATAAAAATAACATAGTAGCGATGGCCCCCCTTCGAAGCGAAGGGAGCCGGTCCCCATACATCAGAATGGACCAAATCAAAAGGACGTTGAGATACAGACGCACTGGTAGGATAAGGTACTGAGTCTGTTTGCCAAGTCTACAACCCTGACAACCCTGAAGCGAAACATCTCCTGAGACAGACCCCAGAAGACCGCGACGAAGTAAGGACGACAAGCGAGAGCCACAAAGGTGACCGAGACGATGATGCCACTGCTGGAAGGAGGCGGTAGTGGAAGCAACAAGCACACGTGGATCAGTGGGTGTAGTGGTGGCAGAGGGAACATGAAGCCAGTCAAGCTCCCAAAGTCCCTAGGAGTCACGGCGCCGAGGGCCAGCCCCAACTAGTGCCCTCGTGTGAGCGTCCTGGACAGAACAAGAATCAACATCAAGGATAACCCGACAACCAGAATCAGTAAGCTGAGCAGCGGAAAACAAGTTCATGGTAAGACGGGGGACATGAGAGACATTGGGAACGGAAAAGGAGGAAGTAGAAAGAGTGCCACGACTAGCAACAGAAAGAGAAGTGCCATCGGCAGTGAGAATATTAACAGGAAGAGGAAGAGGGCGAAGCGAAGAAAGAGCGGAAGAATCAGGGGACATGTGGAAAGAAGCTCCAGAATCCAGAACCCACGAAGATGTACCTGACTGTGTAGAGGAACCAGCCACAGAGGCAGCAGTGCCCGTCGAGGAAGAGCTAGAGGAGGCAAGGAGGCGCTGAAGTCTCGCAATGTCCTGCTCGGTGAAGCCGATGGTGGAGGACGTGGACGTGGAAGAGGGAGCACGAGGCACTCCCCGCTGCTTCTGGAAGCAGTCATACTCAAGGTGACCAGGCCTCTGACAATAGCCGCAGAACCGATCACGGCGAGGGCGCCCTCCGCCGCGAGGAGGACGACCGCCTCCTCCGCCTCCAGGCGGTGTGGGCAGAAGAGGCGGAACCCCCGGACGAGAGGGCCCTGGGGCGGTAGACGTCAGAACAGGGGCGCGAGCAGCAAGGACAGTGGGTGCCCTAAGCAGACCAGCACCACGCAGACGAGTCTCCTCAACTCGAAGCTCAGTCAACACCTCTGAGATAGGAACACGGCCTCGAGCAAACAGCTGAGCACGGCGGGGCTCAAACTCTGGGCGCAGGCGAGACAAGAACTCATGAATCCTCCTGAACTCCACATCTGACCGCACAGTCCGGCAACACGGGCAAGTACCACAGACAACACTGCTGAGGGAGTCAAGCTGGCGCCAAATCGCAGAACTCTGGGTGTGGAACTCATCAACAGTGGAGTCACCCTGCTGAAGGTCATGCTCCTGGCGCAGCACAAATAGAAAGAGAGAATCGCCAGATGGCTGATAGTGCTGACGAAGCTGGGACCACATCTCAGCAACAGTAGTAAGGTCCATGAACTCAGAAGCAAACTGTGGCTGAACACTCTGGGAGAGAACAGCAGCAGCCCTCGCATCCTCATCACACCACTGAGTAAAGACAGCCAGACTCTCACGGTAGGAACCAAGAGCCTCTGAATAATCAAGTACCTGCTGCTCATATGCTTCATCAGCAGTGGTTTCGGCGGCCTTGGCTGCATCCTTGGCAGCCTGCGGAGCATCAGCAGCAAGGGCCTGTGGCATAGGTGGCGGGGTAGGAGGCACAGGAGCAATGGGGCGCGACGGACAGGGGACCTCACCGGTAAGAGCGCCCCAAAGACGAAGCCCGCGCATATGGATACGCATGAAGCTAGCAAACTCCCCATAGTTAGTGCCATCAAAGATCACCGGGCACCGAGGAATGCTAACATAGCCTGTAGACGACGACGCCATGCCGACTGCATTTTTTTTATGGAAAGTCAACCAGGTGAGAGAATGTAGATCGAACCAGCCCGACGGAGAGCAGCTCGAACCAGCCCGACGGAGGTGAGCAGCCCGCAGCGGAAGGGCCGGGCGGGGCAGAAGATGGCCGGGATGGCCGGAGGGGCCGGCGGCCTGGGGTGGTAGCGGCCGGCGATAGCCCAACGCGCGAGGGCGGCGGCGGCCGGAGTGCCGGCAGCGGCCAGGGGAGAAGCTCGGGCAGGCGGCGGCGTGCCTTGGGAGGCAGCGGCAGGCCTTGGACGGCTGCGGCGGACTGCGGGCAGGTCTTGGGAAGCGACAGCAGACGACGACGGCCGGCCTTGGGAGGCGCCGACGGACGGCGCCGGCCGGCAACAACGGCGACGACCGGCAGCGACGGCGACAACGGTGGGCTACACGCGAAGTTGCATCGCGTGGGGAGGAGAGCAGAACCTCAGCTCTGATACCATGATAGAGTGAGCAACTACTATTCACTTGGGCCAAAGGCCAGTACATATACAGGTGAGTAAAGTGCAGTAAACCCCTTATACTCTGGGGAAATACAGGAAAGGGTCTATACATATNTCCTTTTTTTTTTTTTTTTTTTTTTTTTTTTTTTTATTTTGTATTTTTTCCGGTTCAAATTGTTGGTTTCTTTTATCTTTGTTTAAATAAGATAAATGCAACTATTTATCTGTTTAAATAATGTAAATATTCTTATTTGAAAATTGTTCATTTGACAAAAATGTTCATATTGAAAAATCGTTCGAATATAAAAAATGTTGTATTTGAAAACGTTCAATAACGTAAATGTTCTTATTTGAAAAACCTTTCAAATAACATTAATGTTTGTATTTGAAAAACTGTTCAAATAACTTAAATCTTCATCATTCTGTAAAACCGTCGAAATAAGATAAATATGTTGTCTATTATTGTTTTTTATATATGTGATTTTGTTTACAACAAATTTGTTAATTTTTCTTCTTCACAACCATGGAAACATTTCTTTTACTATAAAAAGGAAAAGATAAGATAAACAGCAAAAAAAAAAAAAAACGGAGTACATGTTATTCGGCCGAATCAGAGCGTCCCATACTTACGTGTAGGTCGGCAAATAGTGCTAAGACTTGCCGAAAAAAGGAAAGCTAATAAAGTGAGATGCGAAGCAATCCCTATTAGAAATGAGATTGCAGGACAGGAGGGAGACAAACCTTCCAGCAGCTGTGGATCGAGATAGAGACGGACGGAGCGCTGTGGAGATGCTGTGGTACACACACCACTGTAATCCTCGATCGGCATTTGCGCCGCAGCAATTATTCTGAACTCTGCCGATGCATGCAGTCGATCGTCTCGACGGCAATTAATGGAGATTGCTCGATTGATCAATCGGCGGCATGCATGCACGCAAGATCGATGGTTCGCTACTTTTCCATCTTCCAGGGGAACTACGGTAACCAAAAGCCCGCCTAAACTACTTCGCCACTTATAGAAAGCCTTTGCATATTTATACACCTCGATCAAGCGAACGTGTCGCTCTGTACTGAAGAAGTTGTTCGGTTCCTGTTTAATCTTCGATGCATCCCCCAGATGCTCCCGCCCTATCTATACTTCTTATAAAGCAAAACCCCACTAAATTCATTTATGATTTTTCTATCTCTACATGCAAGCTATCCATATCATACACTCTCCTAACCAATCATTTATCCATATCATCTCCACTAATATTTATTAATCTCTACATGTCAATTCCACATCATCCATCTTTTTAATCATTTAATATTCCACGCTAATATTTTTAATACACACAAGTCCGTGCCGAATAAATTTAGTATATTTGACTATGACAAATTGAATTTTATGTTTTCCTTTAGACAATTTAATGTATCATACAATTTATACCAATTTATGTACATAATATAATTTTTTATAGGATACCGCTGCAACGCGCGGGGTATATTCTAGTATTTTATACACCTCGGACACCAAACATGGTTGGACCGGTCCTCAACAAAAACCAAAATGGTTGCACAATACAAGATGGCTGGATGACAATAATATCAAATCCCTAATTTTTAAACATTTCAAATCGAAATTTTGGGGGCAAGAAACATCGGGGAGAGCAACGCGGCGACTCCACGTGTACATGGAGGTCCATGTACTACCACAACCGTCCATTGTGCATCTAACGGCTCACGGTTTTTTTGTATTTACAGTTGTTGTATCTATTCTAGTGCCCGGTAAATTATGATTCCAAACCCTAATATAGTCTAACAGCATGCACCATGGCGGTGAGCAGGAGTAGATGGATCCAGCGAAAAAGCAGCAGAGCCTTCCTTGGCTTCTTCTGCATGCCTCTGCCCGTGTGTGCATACCTCTCCGAGAACCGGCCGGGTGATGTGCATGCCGCGCCGGATTCGAAAATAACCGGCGCGCGAGCGAATTAAGCCAAAGCAAAGCAGAGTCTAGGGAAACGAAAGCAAGTAATCGTACTAGCTACATACTACTACTGTACGTACAAGCTCTGGCGGCTAGGGTCGAGAGGCCAGAGCTGCAGCCTCGATCGTCCACCTCTCATCGGAGAGCAGATCGCTGTCGTAAAACGATCGGTATAGGTTTAGCGTGAATTAAGCGCAGCAGTTTTGTAGGCGTGCATGTTTCTCTGCTACTACCAGTCGACTATATATCCAGGCCGGCCGGGTGATTAAGCTGCATGCAGCTATAATAACCGTATACGTATATGTGTTGAACAAAATGGATTGTTCATCATTTTTTTTAGAAATGGGGTCATCCCTGCCTCTGCATCAAAATGATGCATACGGCATATTTATTGCTTTATTTTATTTAACCGTTCATTGTTCAAAGAACGGTACAAATCACCGGTACGAGAGCGTCGATACAAAGATCAACCACCAAAACAAGCATAAAAAAACAGCCCAAATACACATTTAGCAATCTAATCTCCTATATGGCTGCCAACCGCACCGGTTGTATAAATCCTTGGCTACCGTCTCCAAAATGCTGCACCCAGAATCCATGACCTTGCGCCTGTCCACTGGTTGGAGATAAGACCACGTACGGATCCAATGGGTAGCCAAAGGGATAACCTGCAAAAAAGATAAGTGTTTCTGCTTGTTAAACACTAAATCATTACGCTTGTTCCAAATAGTCCAAAGCACCGCACACACCCCAACTCGAATATTAATAAGAACCGATTTTGGAATACCCTTGAGCCAATTCCCAAATAGGTTTGTGATATTTTCTGGTGGAGCTAAACCAAAGGCCATATGGATTATTCTCCAAATATTTTTTGCAAATTGACATTCAAAGAAAAGATGATGTATTGATTCATTGTGGTCACAAAAGCCGCATCTTTGAGTCCCTTGCCAATTCCTTTTTAACAGATTATCTTTAGTCAGAATGACCTTCCTTTGTAACAGCCACATAAAAATCTTGATTTTCAACGGCACTTTCATTTTCCAAATAAACTTATGCATGTATTTTGGTTGGTCATTTAAAAGATCTAGATACATAGATTTGACAGAGAAATTCCAGCAGGTGTTAAACCCCACACAAAGACATCTTGTGTATTTGTGAGAGAAACATGCATCAACCTGTTAACTAAATCCAGCCACTTCTCCCATCTATTTCCAGTGAGAGATCTGCGAAACGTGATATTCACCGTCGTATCTGTAAGAACATTGGCCACCGAAACTTGTTTTCGTTGAACAATGTTATACAGCATAGGGTACTGTTGTGCTAAAGGCGTAGTCCCCAGCCAAGAATCCTCCCAGAACCTTGTGTTCATGCCATTACCAATTGTAAAAGATCCTCTACTCAGGAAGTCCTCTTTAATACGCATAAGTCCTTTCCAAAACGGTGAATCTAAAGGTTTAACCGTGACTTGAGACAGATTTTTGGAGTACAGATATTTGTTGTGGATTATTTCTTGCCACACTCCCTCCTCCTCATTTAAAAGTTTGAACAGCCACTTACTAAGAAGACATCTATTTTTCAGATCCAAAACTTCAACTCCTAACCCTCCTTGATCTTTCGGTCTACAAATAATATCCCATCTTGTTAACCTATATTTTCTTTTGTGACCATCACTTTGCCAGAAAAAGCGTGATCGGAACATGTCTAATCTCTTGCGAACCCCTTTTGGAACCTCAAGAAATGAGAGCATGAACATGGGAAGACTAGTTAGCACCGTGTTTATCAGAATAAGACGGTCCCCATAAGATAACAGTTTACCTATCCAAGAACTCAATTTCTTCTCGAACCGATCCTCCACTACCTTCCAATCACTATTTTTCAGCTTATGAAAGTGTATTGGAATACCTAGGTAAGTAAAAGGAAAAGCACCCGGCTCACACCCAAATAAAAGCATATAATCCGTTTCCGTTTCCTTTGCTCTCCCAAAACAGTATAGTTCACTCTTATGAAAATTGATTTTAAGTCCCGATAGCTGCTCAAAAATACACAATATAAGTTTCATATTCAAAGCTTTGTCTAGATCATGCTCCATAAAAATGATAGTGTCATCAGCATATTGGAGAATGGACACCCCACCATCTACTAAGTGTGGAATCAGACCCGCGACTTGGCCATCTTCCTTTGCCCGGTTGATCAAAATCGCCAACATATCGGCAACAATATTAAAAAGAATAGGGGACATGGGGTCACCTTGTCTTAAACCCTTACGTGTTTGAAAGTAGTGACCTATGTCCTCATTAACCTTAACACCCACGCTGCCTCGACTAACGAACTGATTAACCCATTGGCACCAAATTGGGTCAAAACCTTTCATACGCATCACTTGTTGAAGAAAATCCCAATTTACTTTGTCATATGCTTTTTCAAAGTCAATTTTCAACAGGACCCCATCTAGTTTTTTAGTATGTAACTCATGTATAGTTTCATGCAAAACTACCACACCTTCCAGAATGTGTCTACCCGGCATAAAGGCTGTTTGCGTTGGGTGAATAACCGTTTGAGCCACCTCCGAGATTCGATTGGTACCAACTTTTGTGAAAATCTTGAAACTCACATTAAGAAGGCATATTGGTCTATATTGCTGAATTTGAGTTGCATTTTCTTTTTTGGGCAACAAAATAATTGTGCCAAAGTTCAGTTGGAACAAAGGTAGCTCCCCTTTTTGGAAATCCCAAAACATCCCCATCAAATCTGTTTTTATAAATTCCCAACAAAATTGATAGAACTCAGCTGGGAACCCGTCTGGTCCCGGCGCTTTATTTTTCTCCATCTGCATGATAGCATTATAAATCTCTTCTTCAGAAAAGTATTAGTGAGAATCTCGTTTTCTTGCGTTGACAGCTGAGGCATATCAAGGTTTTCCGATTCTATCAATGAAAAATTATTGGCAACCGGTGCCCCGAAAAGTTTCTTATAAAATTCCGAGATATAAACTTTCAGATTCTCATGCCCCACAATTGTTCCCTCCTCCTGTTCCAATTGAAAAATCTTCTTCCTCCTATGTTTACCATTAGCAATTAAGTGAAAATATTTTGTGTTATTTCCTCCTTCTTGTATATGTTTTACCTTTGCCCGTTGAGCCCATTTAGATTCCTCATCTCTTCGTAATTTTGCGAGGCTAACATTAGCCTCCCGTAACTTATCTCTTTCAGATTTTGTTAAAAGCACAGTTTCAGCCTGTTTATCAAGAGAATCAATAAGATTCAGGAGCCGTTCCTTCTCTTTCTTGTATACACTACTTAAGTTTTTTGCCCATCCTCTCAAAAAGCTTCTCAAATGCCTTATTTTATTTTGCCAACGTTCCATACTAGATGACCCGTGGGAGATAGACAACCATTCCTTTTTAACCATCTCTACAAAACCATCTTGACGTAACCCGAGGTGAGCTTGTTCACCCGAATCGAGAATCAAAGGAGTATGGTCCGAGCCTGCTCGAGTCAGTGCAACAACAGAAACAAGTGGGAATTTTTGCTCCCATTCCACGCTAGCCAAAATTCTATCAAGTTTTTCATACGTTGGTTTGTCTCTGCGACTAGCCCACGTAAATTGTCTCCCCGAGAGAGCTATCTCTCGCAGGTCTAGACTCTCAATAATAGCATTAAACATAAACGGCCATCTAGGATCGAAATTATCATTATTCTTCTCCTCTTTTCTGCGAATTATATTAAAATCTCCCCCAACTAGCATAGGCTGAGTATCATTATCACAGATACGCGCTAACTCAGCAAGAAATTCGTGCTTTTGATCATCTTGTGCAGCCCCATAAACCGAAACAAGAGACCACTCAAACCCATCAGATTTAGAACGCAAATTAATCTTGACACATCTATCACCATGTGAGACATTATTAACTTGAAGAGTTGCCGAATTAACACCAACTAACATACCCCCTGACCTCCCTTGTGGTGGTAGGCAGTACCAAAGAAAATCAAATCCTCCTGACAACCTTCTTAGAAAGGGGGCCGAAAAATTGGGTCTTCCTGTCTCCGAAATCGCAAAAAAGTCTAATTTATATTCTCTTATAGTTTCTATTACCAATAAGTGCTTGGCATTATCCCTAAAACCGTCACTGTTCCAAAAGCACCCTCTCATTGCTAGAAAAATAAGGTTACTTTTTCTTTAACCTATCACTTCTACGAACCACCGAACCCTCGTTTGCATTCTTTTTTGAGACCCTTGTGGTCTTGGATGGCCGAAAAGTCTGATCCTTGTGATCATCTATATTTCTTGGTTCATCTAAAAGTAAATCATTAGATAGAGACATAGCCTCTTGTAAAACTAAAGAACCAAGATCATCATCCGTCTGAGTTAAGTCAATTTTATTATCCCTAGTGAGAACGGTTAAAGATCTATTATAGTCTAAGTCTTTTAAAAGAGCCACTGATTCAGAAATTTGGTATGGTGATTTTCCTAAAGAGACACCTATCTTAGACGCTCTAGCAACCACAACATCATTAGGAATTGAAGTTAAAGTAAATTTCGATGATAAGATACCTGAATTGTTTCCTGGATCACGTGCATAGGCCTTGTTCTGCGCACGTTCCATCACCGTTGCGTCTGCGTTGGGCTGAGCACGAAGACGTTCACTTGACCGAACGCCAATTGCCGCCGCCTTAGGTATCCCACCATACTTGATCACCTCCTCCTTAGAATACCGTCCTCCAAGAAATACACCCGTCCCCCCCCCCCCCCCCCCCCGCCAGAAGTATTGGGAGAAAGTGGACCATCACTTGCCTTAGCTAACACAGCACGTACCAAAGTTTTACGAGGTCGAGGAGAAGGCGAACGCGGGGAAATCATGTCATCACCAATTGACGCAACAGAGGCACGCTTGGACACCTTGGCCAAAGGAGAAATGGCCGGTGACAAACCCAGGGGAGTGGCAGCACCTGGACCATCCCCTAGAAAAAGCTCCCCATCAACTTCCTGCCTCGGCAGAGAAAACGCCTGAATCTCCTGCCACGGCAGAGAAACAGACGAAAGATCCGCCACGCTAGCCTGTTTAGTCGGGGATGCATGAAACTGGCTGCCACGGCAGAGAATCCTGAAGAAGTGCTGTCGCGACAGCACCAGGGCCAGCCCCTAGAAAAAGCTCTCCATCAACTTCCTGCCTCGGCAGAGAAATAGACGAAAATTCTGCCGCGATAGCCTGTTTAGTCGGGGATGCCTCCTGCCGCGGCAGAGAATCCTGAAGAAATGCTGTCACGGCAGGACCTGAATAGAAGTTTAAAGCAGAGAACCCTTTCCCCGGAAAAAATTTAGGAGGAGCAGATCGGGCCATCACTTCTTCCTCTTCCTCCACCATCTCGTACCACTTTTTTGTAGGAACAGATTTGGACCCATGGTTACAAGAGAGGTCTCTAGTTGGAGAATCATTGGCCTTGTCCTTTGATTCCACCTCCGTCTTTTCAGAAGACTCTTTATTTTTTCCTTCCATTTCCATTGATTTAACTTGAGAATTATTATCAGATGTTTCGTGGTGCTGATCATCCTTCTTCTCATTCTCATTGTCCTTCTGTTCTTCCTCATCATGCTTATCTTGATCATCATCCCCATCGTCATCCACATCAAAAGAACCGGCCGGTACCACTGACCCATCCTCCGCCTCGATGTCAAACTCTATTCCAAAGCCTTCTCCATCATATAGGTGATCCAAACTGCGTGGTGGATTGTTCATCATGCCTCTGTCTTTCCAAACAAGAAAAAGTGTCTCATCATTTTGAATCTGGTCTTGGTCACTTGGTGTACTAGGTACTATACGTAAAAGCAGCAGATGAGACGGACTGGTCGATTTCTCTTTTCTTTCAAAAAAATAGAATATAACAAAAGCAGGAGAAAAGAAGCAACGCTTTCCTGCCTGCCCGTCTTGGCTTCTTCCTTCCGCCTCTGCCCGGCTAGCTCTGCTCAAAGCCTGAAGCCCGACTCACAGTGGGCGCTGCGTGCCAAGCCACTCCGGCGGCCACGGTCCAGAGCTCTCGTGTAGCGCAGCAGAGGCGACGAAACGAAGGAAGAAGCGTCAAAGGCCTGTCTGGCTTTCCTTGCTGGGCTTGGCTTCTTCTGCCCCGTAGACAGACACACAGACAACTTGTCTGATAGCTAGAGAGAGCGGTAGTACTAGTACTACTAGTACTCAACTGACTGACGGCAGGCCCCACATGCAAGCAAAGCCATGGCAGGCACCAAAGCTCGCCCTGGCAATGCCAATGGCTGCCACTCGCGCTGTTCTTGCTCTGTTTGCGCTCCATGGCCGGCGGATGATCACGCTTCCGACCGTAGTACTACGCTACGCTTGCTCGATCCACACCACACTTGCCTGAAATCACACAAGTTGAACCATATGCCAGGTTGCCATAGTCATCGGATCATCGCATCGGTTTCACGCGTTCGATCTTACTGCAATCGAGTTACTACTACTACTGCATCCGCTAGCAGTTCGAGAAATTAATGGTCGCAGCAGCAGCAGCGATGCATCGGTTGCGTGCACTCTGTGATACATACATACATACAAGTGCCTGCCCAGCCCGTGTCTTGACAAGACGAGACACGCAGGACAGGACGCATCGAGGACTTGAAGAGTAAATATGCAGACCACAAATGTGTGAGAAAGCAGAGGTTGGAGCATTGCCAAAAGGGTATATATATGTAGATTAGCAGTACATCACATCGTACCAGAACATGCGATCGACCAGGCATAAACAGCTACTACTGCTGGCATAGTACTACTAATCTTCAAGAGTTAAGACTACACAAACACGCGAAAATATACTACTCGTAGTAATCTTCTACGGTACGCGCCATGCCGTCGTCGCCGTCCCGGCCCGGAACGTGGCGCGAGGTCGATCTGGGTGGTCACCGATGAGTACTCAGTAGCCGAGCCAAGCCGGTGCGCCGCCGCCGTAGTACCCCGCGTTGCCGTAAACCGGAGCCGGCGCCGGCGCCGGAGGAGCGTAGCCGTACGGTCCCCAAGCAGGGGTGGGCGCGGCGCCCGGGTAGTACGAGGACGACGGCGCCCACGGGTACGCCGCGCCGTAGCCGCCTCCGCCGCCGCCGAGACCCAGCCCCAGCCCCATCAGCTGCTGCTGCTGGTTCGCCGCCCACGCCGCGGCCGCTCCCTGCCCACCGCCATACTGCTGACGCGGCGCCGGCAACGACCCCTGGAGCTGCAGGTTGGCGAGGAGGGCCCGCAGCGCGGCGTCGTCGGCGAACGGGTCGCCCTTCTTGCCCCCGCCGGCACCCTGTTCCTTCCCGGCCGGCTCCCTCGGCAGCAGCAGGTCCACCTTCTTGCCCGTGGCCTTGCGGAGGCGGCGCCGGAGCCGGTCGGGGTCGGCCGTCGCCAGCAGGCGCACCTCGCCGCTGCTCTCCGCGGCCGAGGCGTCCGACGCCTCGACGCCGGGCGCCAGCGTGATGTCCCGCACCGCGGCGCGCACCTTGTCCGTGCACCCGTGGCAGCGGCAGTGCATGGCCACCTTGAGCACGAACTCCCGCGCCACCACCGCCGCGTCCGCCTCCCCGGCGTTGTCCCCTCGGCCTCCTCCGCCGCCGCTGCGGGAACTCTTCTTCTTGCCCATGGCCGCTCGAAAGACTGGTTCGCGCTCTCTCACCCAACGAACGAGGGTGAAGGACTGGAGCTAATGCGGAAGCAAGGAGGTGGATGGAAGTGTGGGTGAACGAGGAGTGGCATGGCATGGCGTGCTATATAGAGCGAGGGGACGGGACACAGCAGTCAAAGCCATGGTGAGGCAGTCCGTCAGTCAACGGTAGTAGTAGCAAACTGAAGTGAGCTGTTTCCGAGGTGATTGGCTGCTGCTGGGACTGGAAGTGACGACGCACGTCACTCGCCCGCAGTGCTGCGCCTGCCTGCCTGCGATGCTGCCAGCCCAAGCAAGCTGATGAGTGATGAGCCTCTTTGACCGCCGGGGAACGCTTCCTTCCTTCTATCGTAAGGAACACAAACACAAGATAGAATTTATTTTTGTAGCATGCACTACTCCTCAACAACAACAGTGTAATACATAGTACATGCTAATCCATGTCAACAACAAACATGGGATGGTTTGGTCTCGTCCGGTGCCCAAAATCGGCTTTGCTGATTTGCCATTGTTACTGAGAAAGAATGCCTTGGCGAAACAAGCAAGACATTATCTGCCAAAACGCGGATGCCGTTTGGTGGATGTGCAGGACCTGGTGGTAGATACTACAAGGGCCCATGTCGATGTGCTACATTGCATTGCCCTGCTGCTGCTGAATCCTGTGTCGTGAAATTTTGTGGGGTACGGATCTTTCTGGCGCCGACCAAACCATGCCCTTTCTTTTCGCCAAAACGGGGGTGGATTCGGGATGGGTTCTGTGTCCCAATGCGATGGAAAGAAACTCGAGTTCCAACCTTGGCTGGCTGGCTGCTGCAGCGATCACAGAGAGAGAGAGAGAGGCTATAGACAAAGCACATGCAGCGACCCATGCATGTTCCAAGATCTAATAACAGCTTATTTGTCGTGGTGGTGTCACGGCAGATGCCATATAGGCTTGATGTGGGGCCGGTTGGACGCTGGAGGTACCGGGGAGGGCTTGCACGCACGGCGTACAGACACGAACACACACACACTCACACACACACGCGATTTACCCAGGTTCGGGGCTCTCGTGAGGAGATAACACCCCTACTCCTGCTTGCTGCTTGATTTAGATATGGATTACAACTAGTTACAAGATTGCTCCTCGAGCTGTATGCGAAGAACTGCGCTATCTACGCCTCAACCGAGTCTCAGAACAGCTCTCTGGCTCTCCTCTAGCTCACAGGAAATGCTAAGTACTTGCTCAGCGTCTCTGCCTATCGCCTGGGAATCGTCCGTGTAAGAGGAGCCCCTGGTACCCCTTATATAGGGAAACCCAGGGTTACAGTGTAAAACAATGCTACTGGCGCCATACCCCTTGATCTCCGGCCGGCACGGGCGCCGCTGCGCCTTGTCCAGACCGTGGCAGCGCTGGTCGCCACGGTCGCCGCTGCACCCGACAGCACGCCCAAGCCTAGGCTTAGCGCCACTGTGCCGCGCCGCCCGCGTCAGAGGCGTGGCCGAGGCTTGGCACGCCGTCCACTTGCAGCACGCCGCCGCCCTTGTTTCGCTCCGTGTCTCAAGGAGCTTGGACCACCGTCCGAGATGACCCCATCTGGCATAGGTGTGCCCTAAGCTGGTAACTCGGTTTACTCCCTCCTGCACATAAGAACAACGAAGGATAGTCCGACATATAATAAGCACGATCCGACATAAGGCTATGTCGGTTTGACCTGACTCGGATGAATCCGGATAAGCCAGTATGGTATGTCGGTTTCCATTGACTCGGTCAACTCCGAGTCAACCTTATTTGACCATATTGACCCCACTCGGGGGCTTCCCCCCGACATTAGTCCCCGAAGCTGGCGCGATCCTGCAGCCTCAGATGTAGGACCACGGCAGGTTTACCCGTAAAAACCAACATTCTTAAGTGATCACCGACATAACGTACGTCGGTAAACAATTTATATGTCGGAAAGCAGTTTTCAGCTTCCATCATGATATTCGACTTTGATGTCGGATCGTTCCGAATCATCGGAAGATCCCACAATTTTTTCGAGTCTTTGGTTCCTCTACGTGGCAGAGCATCTCTGCCCAACGCCTCGACTCTTGCGCCCGGATGGACGTGCCACTGGCACACACGCCACTTGCGTCACGCCGGTCACCTCGGAGACTGTGCGCACGCAAGCAATCAATTGCGGTCTTGACTGCGCCGCCCGCGTCCCCTCGGGTCCTGCCCGATCCAGTGAGCGGCGTGGTAACCGTTGCCACTCTGTGACCCACCGTGCGGCCGATCGTGCGGCAGTTAATCCCAGTAGGAAATCGTGGCGGAGATCGTGGGGCCATAACTCCCCGTCGGTTACGAGATCGTGCGCATCAAATCCTGCGCCCACGATCTCCTCCGCCGCCCATAAGTAGTAGGAGGAGAGCATCGTCTTCTTCTCCACGCCATCTCTCTCTTGCCCTCGTCTTCTTCACCAGCGCGCAGAGCACGAGCAGAGCACCGCACACATCCGCGCATAGCACCGCCGCCGCTTGCCCGCACGGACCACGAACGCCGTCGAGTCACCGGACGCCAACGCCGCCGACGCGCAGCGCCGCCGCCGCACCGCGACACCGCGGTAAGATCTCTTCTCTTCTTTTCTTTTGTACATTTAAAGTTTTGAATCTACGGGAGTTCTTGTTCTTCTTCTAGTTCATCACCGCGGCGATGCATCCGGCACCGCCGGTGATCTTGCGGTCGCCGATGCGGTTTACCGCCGGTGGATTAGCCACCGTGGAACCATTTCTTCTCCTCGTCCTTGCTCATTAGCTCTTCGGCATCTAGTTAGATGAGATACTCATAATCTTCCTCGTTTGTTCTATTTTTTTCTTTCTTTTTACTTTGATGTTTTGATCTTGATCCGTACCTCCTTTTTACAGATCTCAGCACTCTTCTCCGATGTCGAACAACCCCAGCCTCGAGGTGGTAGAGGTGGTGAAGAGGGAGTGACCGAGGAATCAATCCGGGCTGCCTGGGAGGGCTCCTATGTCCGCCAAGCCGACATAGATTGGTTGATTCGGACCCGGCGGATCCCTGCCGGGGTAACGTGCCGAGTTCCGGGTCCAGAGATGACCCCGGATTTGCAAGAAGGCGAGTACGTCGTCTTCATCGCGCACTTCGAGCGAGGATTCGGCCTACCCGCCAGCGCTTTCTTCCGGCATTTTCTCAACAAATTCGGCCTCCAACCGCACCAACTCCCGGCCAACGCCTTCACCACGCTCTCCGCCTTCGTCTCCTTCATGGAGGGTTATCTCGGTCTCTGGCCAACCGTTGAGGCCTGGTCCAAGTACTTCGGATTCCGGAAGCAAGTCATTCCGAATCCCGAAAATCCGGACGCGCCCAAGGTGATGACACAATGCGGAGCCGCCACCATCAATCCTCGGCGCGGCTCCATCTTTCCCCGGATTCTCGGTTTGGAGTCATGCCGGAAATGGCAACACTCCTTCTTCTACGTGAAGAACTCCACCGAGGTGGACCTGATCAACTTGCCGAGTTTCTCCATCGGCCCCCCAACTGCTCAACTCAACTGGGGCTACCACCCAACGGATACAAACTTGTTGGTCAACCACATTCATCAGGTCGTCGAGCAGCTCCGAGAGGAAGGATTAACTGCAGACGACCTACTTGCAACTTTCATCAGCCGCCGAGTTCTGCCCCTCCAGCGCCGAGTCCACAAGATCTGCCACATGAGTGGCCCGCTGGACCCAACCCGAGTCAGCACCGTCGAGCTGGATAATGCCCAGATTCGGCGGCGCATCAAAGCCATAGCCCGGACCAAGATGCCGGAGACATGGGAATGGGGCAAAGAACCCCACAGCCGGAACAACCTACCACCACACGTAAGCACCTCTACCGACATAATTGTTTCCCCGACATAAACTCTTATGCTGGTACAACTTTGTACTTGGTATTAATCATTTCCTGCTTTCTTTTCTCAGAGATTCGATCGTCAGTGGACGGAGGACGGAAAAGACCCCTCTGTCCACTGGGGTCAAGACCGGGTCGAGGCCGACTCAGAAGACCCGGATGACGAGGACAACATGCCCATCCCGGACGCCAGCCTAGCTTCTGCCACGGGTAAGACTCGCGCTTCCTCCATCCGAAATTGGTCTGAAGATGAAGGCGACGCCTGTCGGGTTTCCGAGGTGTATGATCCTCTCCCATTTCATACTCATATCCGCTGTCTCCGAACTCAGCTGACTCGGACGAGGTGGTTGAGGTGGCGCCGCTCGCCACGGGCCCAAGGGCGTAGCTCGGAAACGTCCAGCAGCAGCGGCCACACCCACAGACGCCGGAACCTCCGGGACCTCTGGTCCCGCGCCCAAGAAACAACGAGTTAAGGTGGCGGCGAAGCGCCAGCGCCCACTCACTAAGGGGTAAGTTCCCCTCTTGCCGACATATACTTTGTGCATTTGACTGAACTGCTCTTTCTGTACTCATCCTTTTAACAACATACATTGCTATCTGATTTTCCAGCGCGGCTCCTCTGAAGACGAAGGCCCCCACTCTGGGTCCACCGACCGGATCCCATCAAGGACACCGACGCCACCTCGGCCCGACGACACTCGGGTTCCGAGTCCAATGAGAATGAGTCCGGTTGCGGATATCTCGGCTCCGGGATCCGGAGCCGGAACTGAAGACTCGGTCGGGCCGCAACTGCAGCGCCCGAAGTAATTTATCTCGGGGCAGCTCTTCGGCTCCCGAGATCCAAACGGACTCGGCACAGCCGAGTCAACAGCAGCAGCCAGAGCAGCAGCAGCAGCAGCAGAGCAGCAGACTCGGCCGCAACAACAACAACAACAACAACAACCTCAGCAGCAACAAGCTCCGCCACATCCATCACAGCAGCACCAGAAGAAGAAGCAAAAAGCAGCTCCAGCAGCACCGCCGCCACCAAAACACAAGTCGCAGCCCTCGCCCTCAAAATCCAAATCAACGTCCACGGCCAAGCCAACACCGCCTCCGGCACAGCCGCATCCGCAGCCACAAACATTTAAGACCCCAGTTCCTGCTACCGGGGAATCGGCAGAAAAGGCACCGGCGACGTCTATGTCGGCGAACCCGGAACGGCAACTGATTGTGCCACAAAGCACCGGAGCAACGACATCCGGCAGCATCCAGACCACCAGCTGGGGGTTCGCGCCACTGCGAACACTTAGCGGAAAAGCTTGGGCTCCCTCGAGCACTATCATATGGACTGGAATGCCGCCGACTTGAGCGAAGTAAGCTCAAAGGCACCAGCAGGCCAAATTGTCTCGGAACACCCGGCGGGGCCGAGTCTGGTGGCCCAAAAGATGGCTGCAGCCAAAACCGCCCTTCTTGCAGCCGACCAAGCAGCTGCGGTAAGTTGTGCCGAGTAAATATAACTCGGTTTACTTGTTAAATGTATATACTATCCCTTTCCAGTCCCCGAGATTCGGGTCGAGTGACTGAAACTCGGCCGAGTAAAGATGACTCGGTCGAGTGAGGGTAACTCGGCCTGAATCTTCATTAATGATACTGACTCTTTCTTCTTTTCAGGCTTGCATGACCAAGCGCACACAACTGCACCGCAAGCTGCTGCTGGAGCATAAGGTGCTCTCTGATAAGTTCAAGCTGCTCCGGGCCAAGTTGGACCAGGTATCGGATTCGGCGCTCAAGGCCGAAAGCTTGGAGAAACGGATCTCGGAAATCGAGTGTAAGCCATATTTTTGTCTTCGAATCTATACTTGCATCAATTCTCTTCTTCTGACATCAGTTACTTCGGCGCAGCCGCACATAAGGAGCGCGAGCTTGCGCACCAGGCCGAGCTGAAGAAGGAGCAGGAGGAGATATCCCGGCTAAAGGCCGAGCTGGAGAAAACTCGGGGTGAAGCCGCCGAGTCAGAAAAGACTGCTGCTGCCGAGAAGCAGCTCCGAGAAGAGGAAACTCGGAAGCTCAAGGCATCCCTTGCAGAGTCCAAATCAGAAGTACCTCGGCTGCGAGCGAGCTCCGAGATCTGAAAGCCAAGATTGCACAGTGGCTGGTGGATATCTCCAAAATTAACTCCGAGATGGACAGTAAGCTACTTTCCCTTCTGCCTTACTCAATCTACTATTTTCCTTCTCAAATAACACATTGTGGCGTTAGCCATTCCTTACTCAGAGCGCTTCCCCCACACCAAGGCTGCCGCGGACAAGGGCGCTGCCGAGCACCGGTTCGAGAAGATCCTAGGGGGCCCTATCTCGGCCGAGTGGGATATGGATGCCCACTTGGCGGCTCTGAAGGCTCGCTTGGTTCCCATGAGGGCTAATCGGGATGAACCTCCTCACCGCCTGCAATCCGAGCTACAACGTTCTCTGGCCCGGGTGTGAGCCCCTCTGGTTGTAGATGAACTGGCCAAGTGCCTGCTGGCCTCCGAGGACAGACTCGACGATTGGCGATCGTCCGCCGCCCGAGTCGGAGCAGATGAAGCGCTAACTTATGTGCTATCTTGGTACGAGGAGCTTGACCTCGACATGCTGAAGACGGTGCGGGACGGGTCCAGGTGGCTCTCTGACCCGGAACACATCCAACGCCGCCAAGAGTTGGCTCACTCGCTCATCCAGTACGCCCCAGTGCATAGCTTTGTCCCGGGTGACCGGGTTCCCCACTCGGAAGAATTGGAGACCGACGGCGAAGGCGAAGAAGGAAACGAAGAGCCCGTCGACGAAGAAATCCAAGCCGATACTCCTCCCGACACAGCTGCAGGCACCACCTCGGCTGCTGCGACCAAAGACAGCGTCGAGACCTCGACTTCGGAACCGGCCAAGACCGATACCGCTCCTTCTGCTCCAAGTATCTAGAGCCCTGCTCTGCTTAGACTTAAAAAAACTCAAATCGTCAAATCCCCGGAATGCCGGGTGCAGATGTAATATAAACCTTTAGCTTTTCATGCTTGGTACTTGGTTCGTTTACTTTGCACATTTTTAGCATGTTTTACTTAATATGCCGAATCATTCTGAACCGAGTCCCCGAGTTCGTTTTCTTGTTTACCATACTTAGCAACCTCTGCTCTTGCCTACCTCGATGGGTTTCTTGGCAGTCGAGTCACAAAATTACTGAGATACGGCATACAATACTAATGAACTTTGAAACATGGTCTAGAGCCATCCGACATAAAGCAGAAAAGAAAACCGAATCGCCCTTGGACCGAGTCCCCGGGTCTGTTTTCTTGTTTACTATCCCTTGCAATCTCAGCCCTTGCCTACCTCGATGGGTTTCTTGGCATCCGGGTCACAAAATTACAAAAACATAGCATACAATACTTGCAAACCTGGAGGCACAATTTTTGGAGCCACCCGACATAAAGGAAACAAATATAAACAAGCATACAACACAAGATTCATAGCAAGGCAGTCCCCGAGTTTCATCTCGGAGTGCCGACATTTCATTTCAAGGTTTCGAGATACATACAGCGAGTCCTTAAGAGTAAAATGGGCGAAGAAGAGCTACATTCCAAGGTCGCTTGGTTTCCTCTCCGGATCTATCCATTCGGTTCTTCACCTGTGCCTGGGCATCAATAAGATAGTATGCATCGTTGTTCAAAGCTTTGCTCACAATAAATGGCCCTTCCCAAGGAGGTGAGAGTTTGTGCATTCCGGCGGTGCGCTGTACCAGCCTGAGCACCAAGTCTCCTTCTTGGAATTTGCGAGGATTCACTTTCCGGTTATGATAACGTCGGAGATTTTGCTGATATATTGCCGACTTGGACAATGCCAGCTCTCTTGCTTCCTCGAGCAGATCAACATCATTTTCTCGGGCCTCTTTTGCCTCTGACTCGGTATACAATGCTACTCTCGGCGAGTCATGCTCTATGTCGGTCGGCAGAACCGCTTCTGCTCCATAAACCAGGAAAAATGGCGTGTAGCCAGTGGACCGATTCGGCGTGGTCCGCAGACTCCATAGCACTGCCGGAATCTCATCCAGCCAACAACCCGGAGCACGCAACAGTGGCTCAATCAACCGGGGTTTGATGCCGGATAAGATTAAGGCATTTGATCTTTCCACTTGTCCATTGGACTGCGGATGCGCAACCGAGGCCAGATCTAGCCGGATTCTTTTTTCCTGGCAAAACCGAGCAAAGGCTCCCTCGGCGAAATTGGTGCCATTATCCGTGATAATGCTGTGCGGGTGCCCATACCTTAGGATAATATCCTTTAGGAATGACACGGCTGTGCGGCCATCGCACTTTCTGATTGGCTTTACCTCGATCCACTTGGTGAACTTGTCCACCATCACCAGGATATGAGTCATGTTACCTCGGGCTGGTTTAAATGGTCCCACCATATCCAGACACCATACTGCGAATGGCCAAGTGATAGGGATAGTCTTAAGAGCTGATGCCGGCATATGGATCTTGTGAGCAAACCTCTGACATCCTTCACACTTCCGGACGATATCTTCTGCTTGTTGCAAAGCGCTGGGCCAGTAGAATCCGTATCGGAATGCTTTAGCCACTATAGCTCGGGAAGAGGCGTGATGACCGCACTCCCCCTGGTGGATATCTCGGAGGATTCTTTCTCCCTCTTCTGGCTCGACACAGCGCTGAAGCACAGTGGTCACACTCCTCTTGTACAGCTCTTGATTGATGATTGTGAAGGATTTGGATCGCCTTTGGATTTGTCTGGCCGATACCTCATCACTCGGTAGAGTACCATCCAACATGAAGGTCATGATGGGCTGTGCCCATGCCGGTACAGGGCGAGTGCCGAGTACAGGCTCGTCGATTTCCATTGCATCAACCGACATCACCATACCCGACATAAGCTGGTGAGTCCCCGAGTCTTCCCAAGGAGTCCCCGAGTTCCGCCAGGCAGCTTTCCAATTCTCCAGCGTGGTCGCCGAGTCCTGCTGAATGTACTCAATCTCCATGGAAGTCCCCGGGTCCTGTGCAGCAGTCCCCGAGTCCTGCAACTTGCTTCCGACGTCTACATCCATCGGGATGATACCGAGCTCTGGATTACCCGGGATGAATATCGATTCTGATTCGGGTGAAGGCTTGATTGATGGCTTGTGAAGATGCTCCAGTGACACTCCGGGCGGAATGGCTTGCCGATATGACCCAATTTTGGACAACATGTCTGCACTCTCATTATCTGTCCGCCGAATGTGCGTGAATTCGCACCCATCAAAGAATCCCGAAATTTTCTGGACATGGAACCGGTATGCCGCCATGTTGGCATCTAGGGCATCCCAGTTGCCTGATGTTTGCTGGATCACCAGGTCCGAGTCGCCATAACAGATGATTCGGCGGATTCCAATTTCTTTGGCCACTTTGAGTCCATGAATCAGTGCTTCATACTCGGCGACATTGTTGGAAGCTGCGAAGTGAACTTGCAACACATATTTCAGTTGATCTCGCTTTGGTGAGGTGAGAACTACACCAGCTCCCAGGCCCTCCTTTACCTTGGACCCGTCAAAATGCATTCTCCAATAGTTGGAGTCCGGCAGGGACGGCTCATACTCCATCTCGGCCCAGTCCACAAGGAACTCGGCCACCGCTTGAGATTTGATGGTATCTCTTCTGGCATACTGCGGCGCATAAGCTGCAAGCTCAATAGCCCATTTGGCGACTCGGCCAGTGGCATCTTTGTTACCTATGATTTCCGACACAGGGGCCGCACTCACGACGGTTATGGGATGCTCCTGGAAGTAATGCTTTAGTTTTTTGGCCGCCATATAGACGCCGTAAGTCATTTTTTGATAGTGAGGGTAGTTTTGCTTTGATGTGGAGAGCACCTCACTCAAATAATATACCGGCCTCTGCACGGTAGCTCCTTGTTCTTCTCGCTCCACCACTACTACGACACTAACGACTCGGTTAGTGGCCGCAACGTAGAGCAGCATGGGCTCACTCGGTAGTGGCGAAGCCAATATCGGCGCAGTTGCCAACATTACTTTCAACTCATGAAACGCCGAATCCGCTTGCGGAGTCCAGCTGAACCTGTCTGATTTTTTCATCAGTTGGTATAAGGGCAAGGCCTTTTCTCCCAACCGACCTAAGAAACGACTCAGAGATGCCAGGCACCCGGTGAATTTCTGGACATCTCGGAGGCATCTTGGCAACTTCATTTTTTCTATCGCCCGGATCTTAGTCGGGTTCGCCTCGATACCCCGGCTTGATACGAGGAAACCGAGTAACTTTCCTGCTGGTACACCGAATGTACACTTATCCGGATTAAGTTTAAGTCGGAATTTTCTTAGGTTCGCGAATGTCTCTTTGAGATCATCCAGCAGAGTGCGTTTTTCTTTAGTTTTAATAACTATGTCGTCGACATACACCTGCACATTTTTACCTATCTGGTCATGCAAGCATTTTTGCATACAGCGCTGATAAGTGGCACCAGCATTTCTTAAACCGAAACACATGACACGATAGCAATAAGCCCCGTACGGGGTGATAAAAGCAGTCTTTATTTGATCATCAGGATTAAGTGGTATCTGGTGAAAACCAGAGTACGCATCTACAAATGATAACAGCTCACACCCGGCTGTGGAGTCGATCACTTGATCGATCCGAGGCAGCGGGAATGGATCTTAGGACATGCCTTGTTCAGGTGTGTGTAGTCGACACACATGCGCCAGACAGTGGCAGCATCCGGTTCTTCTTTCTTCTTTTCTACCAGGACTGGGTTAGCCAACCAATCCGGGTATTTCACCTCGACGACAGCATTTGCTGCGAGTAACTTGGCTAACTCGTCACCCACAGCCTTCCTTCTTCCTTCGGCAAGACGCCGTGTCGGTTGCTTCACAGGCCTAGCATCTGGCCTGACATGCAGAGAATGCTCAGCCAACTCCCTCGGAACACCCAGCAAGTCCTGACTGGACCATGCGAAGATATCCCGATTCTCACGGAGGAAGTGGATGAGCTCGCTTTCCTATTTGCTGTCCAGCCCGGCACCGATGATGACGGTATGGTCCGGGTTAGACTCGTCGATGCCCACTTTCTTGGACTCCTTCGCTGCCTGGAAGGTTGCGGTCTGCTGCGGGTTGGCCGGACTCGGTATACCGAGTTGAGCAGATTGGGCCAGAGCTACCACCTCATGGATTCTCTTCTTCTCGGCAGCGATCACAAGTGACTCGGCCAGCATAGATCCGGCAGAGGCACACTCCATGGAACGCTTGTAGTCACCCGAGATAGTGATGACACCATTCGGACCCGGCATCTTCATCTTCAAGTAAGCTACGTGAGTGGACGCCATGAACTTGGCGAGCGCTGGCCTACCGAGTAAGGCATGATAAGGGCTTTCGAGGTCCACAACCTCGAACAGCAGACTCTCGGTTCTGCTATTGCTTTTGTCGCCGAAGGCAACGTCAACCCACACAGTGCCCATAGGTGCATGCGAGACACCCGGCACAATACCATGAAAGGTAGTTCTGCTTGGCTGCATCATGTTCTCGGTTATACCGAGCTTGACCATAGTATCTCGGTACATAATATTGATGCTGCTCCCGTTGTCCACAAGGACCCGGGTGAACCTGACATTAATGCTGGGTCCGACGAATGTCGGATCCACCACCAGAGCATAACCTCCGGGATTCGGCATGACCTTGGGATGGTCCTTGATACTCCAACTGATCTGATCCTCGGACCAGTACATGAACTTCGGCACTGCCGGCATAACAGCATTTACCTCCATCGCACGCCTGTGCTGACTCTGCTTGTCATTGGGTTCGGTCACAAAGACCATGTAACTCTGGTGAGGCTCTCGGTACTGATTCTGTCTACTCGGGCCAGCATTGCCGTTGTAATTGTTATTGTTGTTTGCTACCTGGTTGACGTCCTCCTGCCTCGGCTGAGCATTCAGGGGTTGAGCATTTGCACCTGTCAGAGGTGCGGGTCTCGGTGTCGGACCAGTAGCTGCTGACTGATTCTTGTGCCGGTCACAATCGCGAGTCGAGTGTTGAGCCGGTTTGCTGGGGTGTCGGGTGTGAAAGCAGCAAGGGCCATCCAGCATCTTCTCATAGATGTACCTCTCTTGATCATCCAGTTGTTTCTTGTTGCCACTCCATGGCTTCCTTTCTCCGTTCCACGGCTTTCTCTCGCCGTTCCATGGCTTCCTCTCGCCGTTCCACGGCTTTCTTCCTTCCGAGTTCTGGCCCCAAGCAGGACCCTCATTCTTCTGGCGCTGGCTGCTGCCGGCACCCGCTTGATCTTGGTCGACGGCTGCGACCTGGTCCGATCCGTATCGGTAATCCGGTCGGTCGTCTCTTCTCTTGTTTCGGCTATCCGGGCGATCATTACGCCGGCTTGATCTATCTCGGTCTTGAGCAGGATACCTCCTGCCCACATCAACCTGGGTCAACAATGGCTGTGTCGGGTCACCGAGTGCATAACTGTCAGCAATAGACATTGTCTCGGCCAAGGTGGCCGGCATCTCCCTCTGGAGTCTCTGCCAGAGCATGGAGCCATGTCGGCATCCTTGCGCAAACCAGGCAATGGCTTGTGATTCAATCACTCCTTCACAGGAGTTCCGGATCGTGCTCCACCGGGTCAGGTACTCCCGGTCTGTCTCGTCTTCTCGCTGCCGACACATGGACAGCTGCTGAGGTCGATTCGGCCTCTTGTAAGTGCTGGAGAAGTTGCTGACAAAAGCGTCGGAGAAGTCGAGCCAGCAGTCAATGCTGTTCTCCTCCAGGTTATTCAGCCAGATTCGGGCTGGTCCCTCTAGCATCTGCGGCACATACCGCACCGCCCATCTGCGACTTCCGCCGGCAATATGCACAGCGGTGACATAATCTGTCAGCCAGTCCTCCGGCTTGGTGCTGCCGTCATAGGTCTTTGCACCCCGGGGGAGCTGGAAATTCGGCACCGGTGCCTGCTTCATGATCCGGGGTCCAAAGCATGTGGGACCCGGTGGACCTTGCTCCTCCAGCAATTCAGACAGATAGATTCTGTCCAGCTTGTTGCGCACATCATGAGCTGGTAACTGGCGAGCTCCCAGCCTAGCACCGAGTGCACCCTCGGTCGCCAGATCTCTGTATCTTGTGTACCCGGCACGCTCCATGGCCGAGTAACCGTCGTCGTACCGGTCAGCGGCCGGCTCGGCATACCCGGCACCCGCTTGGTGACGAGGTGGAATGGGTGCCGGATACCGAGGTGGCTGACCCGGATTCACCGGATTGACCCGGTTGGCCTCTTGCCTGCCCTGAACGGGTCCTGGGCCTCCCTGGCCGACATCGCCCTGAGCAGCCTTCTGCTTTCCGGCATATACCGGATCATACGCCTGCAACTGTTTGTTCTTGCCAGAGTTCACACTCTGGCCACGGCTGGGGCCGACATATGGGGAAGAGGCCTGTCCCTTGGACGCTCCTCCAGCATTTCCACCCGAGTAAAGGTACCCGGATCCTCCTACACCCGGATTTGCATTCCGGTATGCCTCATTCTGCCTGTTGGCTACAGCTACCAACTCATTAACTCGGTCCTGCTGCCTACTACGAGCTTCACCGGATAAATTATGTAACTCAGCTATAGCAGCCTCAGCAGCTCTAAGATTCTTGCCCGGGGTACTATATTTCGGCCGGCCTGCCGACACATGACTAGCAGTTTTACCGGATCTAGCCCTACCATCTCTAGCTATCTCGGCATTGAGGTCTCTACCTCTAGCACGCACCTCATTTATGCGACTAACCGGGTTGGCTACCGGCGTAAAACCATGAGCGATATTGTACTCACGGAGAGATATGTCGAAGTCCTGCTTAACTCGGGCCACCTCCTGGGCCTCTCGAAGTATCTCCTGGCGCTGCTGCTCCAACTCCGCCTGAGTTAGAACAACATCTGCGCTTGGAGCCACTGGAGTCGTCAGCTTCTCGATCGCGCCCTGAAGAGGACTCGGCGTCACCGGCACAGCAGATGTACCGGCCTGCTCCGGACGATTCTCCGGCCTCTCCAGCGGCGGGCGCGCCGTCCTGGCAGTTCTGGTGCTGACCTCGGCATCAACCACCGGGGCGGTCATCATGACCTCTGCACAGCTAGCAGCGGGACGGGCGATACGTCGGCCGCGAGCTGCGCACACAGCGGGGGGATCCGCTGCAACCTGCACCCTTTCGGGAAACAAGCAGGGAACCTCGGTGGCGACGTAGACGGTGAGGGAGCCGAACTCGATGAGGGAGCCGAACTCGATGAGGCAGCCGTTCCGGGGTAGCGGCCTGCTGCCGAAACAGCCGGCGTTGTCGCTGACGACGTTGAGCGAGCCGAACCTGTGGACAAGGCCACAGAGAACGCGCTCACCCGACTCGATGAAGGAACCCGTCCGGATGAACACACCAGCCAGCGCCGCTGCTGGCCCCACGGTGGGCGCCAACTGTCGTGGTGGTATCACGGCAGATGCCATATAGGCTTGATGTGGGGCCGATTGGACGCTGGAGGTACCGGGGAGGGCTTGCACGCACTGCGTACAGACACGAACACACACACTCACACACACACACACACGCGATTTACCCAGGTTCGGGGCTCTCGTGAGGAGATAACACCCCTACTCCTGCTTGCTGCTTGCTTTAGATGTGGGTTACAACTGGTTACAAGATTGCTCCTCGAGCTGTATGCGAAGAACTGCGCTATCTAAGCCTCTACCGAGTCTCAGAACAGCTCTCTGGCTCTCCTCTAGCTCCCAGGAAATGCTAAGTACTTGCGCAGCGTTTCTGCCTATCGCCTGTGAATCGTCCCTGTAAGAGGAGCCCCTGGTACCCCTTATATAGGAAAACCCAGGGTTACAGTGTAAAACAGGGCTACTGGCGCCATATCCCTTGGTCTCCGGCCGGCACGGGCGCCGCTGCGCCATG
Source organism: Puccinellia tenuiflora (assembly GCA_012064385.1). Taxonomy (NCBI): domain Eukaryota; kingdom Viridiplantae; phylum Streptophyta; class Magnoliopsida; order Poales; family Poaceae; genus Puccinellia; species Puccinellia tenuiflora. Next base: position 601,725 of record QRDG01000335.1, read on the forward strand.
CCCAGACCGTGGCAGCGCTGGTCGCCACGGTCGCCGCTGCACCCGACAGCACGCCCCAAGCCTAGGCTTAGAGCCACTGTGCCGCGCCGCCCGCGTCAGAGGCGTGGCCGAGGCTTGGCACGCCGGCCACTTGCAGCACGCCGCCGCCCTTGTTTCGCTCCGTGTCCCAAGGAGCCTGGACCACCGTCCGAGATAACCCCATCCGGCATAGATGTGACCTAAGCCGGTAACTCGGTTTACCCCCTCCTGCACATAAGAACAACAAAGGACAGTCCGACATATAATAAGCATGATCCGACATGAGGCTATGTCGGTTTGACCTGACTCGGACAAATCCGGATAAGCCAGTATGGTATGTCGGTTTCCATTGACTCGGTCAACTCCGAGTCATCCTTATTTTACCATATTGACCCCACTCGGGGGCTCCCCCCCGACATCTCGTGCTCGATCTTCCTTCTCCGGGCGCTCTCTCTTTCGACGTCTCTCGCCCTCTTGACGGTGAGTTTATGTGATGGATGAGAAGGTTGTGATGTGTGTGGTTGTATGTGATGGATGAGAAGGTTGTGATGTGTGTGGTTGTATGTGATGGATGAGAAGATTGTGATGTGTTTGCATATGTGCATGCCATGATCGAAATGATGAGTTGCCGATGTTTTCACCGAAATGTAGATTCATTTCCATTTCGGCGAATTTTCCAGCACTCCTGGGGCCAAAAATTAGCAAAGGTCATGCCGAATTTTTCCGTGAAATATTTTGTTTCTAATATAATTATTTTTTTCTATATGTAGAGCGTAGGCGACGATGGTCATCATGATGAGCGAAAGTATTGTTGCTAGATATTTGAAATATGCGACGACCGTGATGGTTAAAAACAACGACACCGGGATAAAGTTTCCGTGTCGAACATGCAAACTCGGCACCGTGCTCGATCCCTTTTCCGGCACATTGCAGGAGCATCTGCTAAGGAAAGGTTTTATGGATGACTTCACTTACGAGGATGATGATGAGGACGTCCATGGGGGCACGGCGGGAAATGATCAGGAAGATGAAGAGGCGCCTCCCAATTATGATGACGAAGAATATGTCGGGCATGATGATGAAGAAGAAGCCGACGTAAATGGTGGAGAAGACGCGGACACGCCGACGCTGCTAACTCCAGTCGTGCGGGACCCTCATGTTCAAGAATTGCTTCTCAGAAAGTCGAGTAACGCTGCTAGAGAGGCTAAGCTGGTGTAGCTGGAGATAGACTCGAATGCTCAGTTGTTTGCGGGATGTGGGCCCGAGGATACCCGCTTGAAAGTATCGCTCATGGCTCTGCAGATGAAGGCAAAACAAAAATGGACAGACGCAAGCTTCGACGAGAACTTGAAATTTTGGCACGATCGTCTTCCTGAGGGCAACACGTGTCCTAGCAGTATCGAAGAGGCCAAAAAAATCGTGTGCCCTTTTGATTTACCACACATCAAATACCACGTTTGCATCAATGATTGCTTCATTTATCCGGAAAATGACGCGGAGAAAACTACATGTCCGGTGTGCGGCGCTGCTCGATACAAGAAAGGGAAGAAGAAAGCTCCTCAAAAAGTGGTATGGTACCTTCCGATCATTCCTCATCTGCAGCAGCTTTTCACAGACCCTAAGGAAGTAAAGTTAATGTGCTGGCACGCGGAAAGGAATAAGCCGAAAAACGAAAAGGCGGATAAGATGCTGAGACACCCTTCAGATGCTAAGCAGTGGGAAGCATTAGACTTTGAATACCCAAATTTTGCGGACTATCCAAGAAACGTCAAGTTGGGTGTGAGCACCGATGGGCTCAATCCGTTTGGCAACCAGAGCAGCACACATAGCACGTGGCCCGTGTTTGTATGGATATACAACCTACCCCCATGGTTGTGCATGAAGAGGAAGTACATTCACATGAGCATGCTAATCCAAGGGCCAAAACAACCAGGAAACGACATCAATCTGTATTTGCAGCTCTTGAGAGATGAGCTAAACAAGATATGGACTGAAGGGGTCAGCACATGGGACGCCGTCGCGGAAGATTACTTCCCTATGAGAGTCGCGTTGATCACGACGGTGTAAGACTATCTCGGTTACGGATATATAGCAGGCCAGGTGGCCCACGGACACTGTGCATGCGTTAGGTGCATGGACGATACAACATATATGCAGCTAGAGAAAGATCCCGGGTCCTCAAAAACTGTGTTCACGGGACATCAAAGGTGGATTCGCAAGGATGACCCGTGGAGAAAATGCAAAGAGCTATTCGATGGTACCGTTGAGATCCGAAGAGCCCCACGTAAGAGGAGCGGCGAAGAAATCGACATGCTGTTGACAAACTGGGATGAGTGCCCTCCGCCGGGGAAGAAGCAAAAGGCTCCGCCACCACTGCTGAAGGTATGGAAAACAAGGTCTGTTTCTGGGATTTGCCATATTGGAAGATCCTCGAAACACCTCATAGCCTTGATGTCATGCATATCACGAAGAATGTGTGCGAGAGTCTGCTTGGCACCCTTCTCAACATGCCGGAGAGGACCAAAGATGGGCCAAAAGTAAGAAACGACCTAAGATCATTGGGCATCAGGAAAGATCTCCACAGAGGACGCCCTGATGATGATAATGATCTGTTAGAGGAGGAGGAGACGGAAGGTCGTCGGAAGGGCAAAAAGGCGAAACAGAATGACTATTACTGCCCTCCTTCATGCTTCACTCTAAGCCAGAAGGAGATCGAACAGTTTATCAAGTGCCTTCTCGGAGTGAAATTTCCTTCCGGTTACGCGGGGAAGATAAGCAGATATCTGGACGCAGCGAAACAAAAGTTCAGCAGGATGAAGTCTCATGACTGTCACGTGCTGATGACGCAGATTCTTCCGGTTGCACTCCGAGGGATAATGGACCCACACGTCCGTCAAACGCTATTTGACCTATGCAACTTTTTCGACGTCATCTCTCGAAAGTCGATCAGCATGAAGAAAGCCGTAAGGCTACAGGAAGAGATCATTGTGATACTAAATGAGCTTGAGATTTACTTCCCTCCCGCATTATTCGACGTTATGGTGCATTTGCTGATCCATGTCGTGGATGATATCATCCAGCTCGGGCCGATGTTCCTGCATGGCATGATGCCGTTCGAAAGGATGAATGGTGTCATCAAAGGATACGTTCGTAACAGGGCAAGTCCAAATGGAAGCATCGTCCAGGGCTATCTCACCAAAGAGTGCATCTCTTTCTGCACAAATTTTCTAGACGTCGAGAACCCTGTTGGTCTGCCCGAAAATAAGCACATTGGCAGGCTCGATGGAGCAGGTCACAAAAACAGGCAGGAGGGAACTACAAGTGGACGACTCTGACCGACACGCCGACTTTGACAGTGCAAACTTTGTAGCGCTACAACACATACAAGTGGTCGATCCTTGGTTGGAAAAGCACAAAAACTTTATTGAGAAGAAGTACAGTGAACGTGGTCAGCATCGAACGGACGTCGAAATAATCAAAGAGCACAACACCACCTTCACGCGTTGGTTCAAACGCCACCTTCTAGATAATCCTCCGTCAATGACTTCCGCAGAAGGAAAACTCATATTCCTCTTGTCACAGGGCCCCGCGCCCAACCTAATGACATATCAGGCATACGATATCAACGGTTACACATTCTATACAGAGGAAAAAGACAGGAATAGCGAATATCAGAACTCGGGGGTAACGATGGAATCCTTCACCGGTGATGTCAAAGAAAGGTACTACGTGTCGGAGAACTGTCCCAGGAACTGGGGGTGTCTCGAGAAGGATCGATTAAGGGGCTGAACACGGAATCAAACAACCCTCAACGTGCTCCGGCGACGGTGCTCGTCGGACTCGCTGCGGGACGGCACTGCAGAGATGGAACGCGCGGTCTTACCCAGGTTCAGGGCCCTCTTGTGGAGGTAAAACCCCTACGTCCTGCTTTGGTGTATTGCACTGCTTGGAGAGTTCACAGTACAAGGAGAGCTTGTCGAGCTCGAGGTGTCTAACAATGGCTACTTGCTAGTCTTCAGATCTAGGGTTTTTGGGTAGGCTCCTAGACTCCAAAAACCGAACCTAGTGAAGAGTCAAACCACTGAAGAGTCCAACCCTAGCCAAGAATCGAACCCCTTGCTTGGGCATGCTCCTCCTCCCTTTATAGGCGTCCTGGACCTCTTCTGCCCAAACATTTGGGCGGGAAGGGCTACCACATGGCGACGAAGGAGGAGGCGCGGTGCACCGTAAAGGTGAAGTCCACCATAAAGGTAAATCTCGTGGACGCGGTCCACGGCAGGGGAACGGCGTCACCAAAGCTGAAAAGGGGCACCGACCAGCTGGACGGTGGGCTGGCGCTTGCCGAGGTGGGAGGCGACCCATGGTGACGTCGTTCTTCGAGCGTAGCTACAGACGGTTCCCTTATCACAAAAGAGGCAATACTCGTTGTCCGCTTTGCTTGGCTCCGCTTTGTTGACTGCTTTATACATGGAAACAGCAACTGCGGCATTGTCGTCATCGCGCGTAGGCACGCGCGTCACTCTGCACATGGCGCAGAGCCCATGTGCGTTCTGCCGCGGGGGCAGAGATTGCTTCCCGAGGAAGGAGCTTCGCGAGGCGAAAAGCCTCGCCGAGCCCTTCAGCTTGGTCCTTAGCAGAATTGCGGGCGGCGTCGGAGACGCCTTGTCGAGGAGCGATCCCTCGCCAAGGGAGAGAATCCTTGGCGAGGAGAAAAAACCCTTCGCGAGGGGAAAAATCCTCGCGAAGCTCGCCAGGCTTGGAGAGCCTGGTCCTTAGCGAAAATCGTCCGAAGAAATCTTGTGGGCCCTGGCAGGCCGGCCCGTGGTACCCTGGTTTCCACTGTGCCGACAGTAGCCCCCGGGCCCGCGACGGGCACGCCGAGGCCCATGGACGAAGGCGAAGCGTCGAGGGGCCAAAGATGCCTGACAGGGCCGCGACACGTGGCACGCAGCGGTTGCGCCCGCGGCCACGACCTCCTCGGCTCCAACGGGCGACGTGGCGGGGCCCGCCACGACTCGGGCGCTGGTCAATAAAGCCTGGGCACGCAGGCAGCGCCCGTTACTTCTCCCATAACTCCTCCGCACACTTCTCCCCACGCCTCCAATCTCTCCAGAGCGCTCCAACTCCAGAGCCCTCATCTTCTTCTCCGGCGACCGATGGCGCCCAAGAAAGCAGCCACCGACCCGAAAGGCAAGGCCACGGCGCAGGCGGGCACGTCCGCGGCGATGGCGCGCGCCGCTGCCTTCGAGGGAGCTCTGCCGCGGACGCGAGTCACCGCGGCAACGATAGCGACGGTGCGCCACCTGGCGGCGGCGAAAACCAACGAGCACGGCACCACCGAAATGAGGCCGGCTGGCAGCAGGCTCACCGAGGCGTTCTACCCCATCTTCCTCCACACTCTCTACGCCGGCCTGGTGCCACCCTTCTCCGATTTCCTCCTAGCGATCTTGGAGGTGTACCAGATCCAACTGCTCCATCTTCATCCCAATTCCATCTTCATCCTTGCCATCTTCGCCCACTTCTGCGAGGCCTACGTCGGCATCCGCCCCTCGGTGGCGCTCTTCCGCAGCTTCTATTCCCTTCGGAACACCGCCCAGGGCGAACGGCTCGGATGCGTCTCCTTCCGCATCGCCGACGCCAGGAGCGATAACTACATCCCCATCGCCTGGTGCGGCGAGGACGCCATCACCAAGGTGACGAAGAAAGTGGACAAGTTCCGCGAGAAGTGGCTCTTCATCGACGCCAAGGCCACACACCCTCTCCTGGAGGTGCCCGAGGGGCCCCCGAGGAAGTGGGCGCGCTGGGCGAGCGCGGACTTCAGGGGCTCGAGGCTTGACGTGGTGTACGAGTATATCCGGCGCATCCGCGAGGCAGGGGTCACCGGCCAGATGGTGGCAAAGGACTTCACCAGGCGTCGCATCGCCCCCCTCCAACAGCACGCCGAGCCGGTGTGGCGATACGACGGCAAGGATGACGCAATGCGGCTAAGCAGGGACGAATTCGAGCCTGATGTACTTCGCCAGATCATGGGCGTTCTCTTCACGACGTCGGAGATCCCGTCCGCCAAGAAGGAGGCGGCCAAGCCGCTCATCTGCTTCGCCGAGGAAAGCATCGAGGAGCAGCGTGCGCACATGCCCACATTCGACGAGTGGGGAATTGTGCCCGCGGGGCACCGCGGGCCTCGCCCTAACCCGTGGGCGGCGGAGCCGGAGTACATGGATGAGGCTCCGGAGGCTGAGGAGGCTGAGGAGTCCGCCGAGGAGGAGGCCTCGAGAAGCGAGGACCCCCTCGGCGAGGACGAGGCTTCGAGGGGCGCTGATCCTGCTGGTGAGGGCATCGGCTCCTCCAGGAGCGCCCACGTCGAGGTGGACCTCCAGGTGCTCACCTCCGGCGACGAGGAGGATGCCTTCCGCGTCGTCCGCTCCCAGCACGCCGACGAGGAGGAGGAGACGAGCGGCGGCGGAAGAGGGCGTTGCGAACCCCGCTCCAAGGCCGTCCACGACAGGAGGGCCGCAACCGCGAGAGACATCCCTCGCGCGGAGACAGGAGCGGCTCGGGAGGAGGCCGGAGCAAGCCACACCCAGCCACCCAAGGCGAAGAAGAGGGTGTGGGTGATGGCCGGCGAGTAAGTCTTTGATCTTTCTTTTCCCTTCGACATTTTGTCTGAGAAAAAAAAACCCCCTTGATGGATCTCCAACTTGGCTTCCTTTCAGGCAGCCTGCAGAGCCAAAGAGGCGGCGGCTCGGCCAGGCTGGAGAGACCACCAGCGTCGTCGCGGAGACGCCTGCGGCTGGCGAGCCGCAGCAAGCAGTTGTTCCTCCCGTGGTCGAGCACCGCGCGGAGGCGGCGGTGGCCGAGGAGGCCACGCTGTCGCAGATTCGGGCGGCGACTCCTCCCGTGGCGGAGCACCGCGCAGAGGAAGAGACCATTGGGGCGGCGCCGTCGCCAACCAGGGCGGCGTTTCCTACAGCGATGGAGCACCGCACGGAGGAAGAGACCGTTGGGGCGGCGCCGTCGCCAACCAGGGCGGCGTCTCCTACAGCGATGGAGCACCGCGCGGAGGAGGCGAGGGCGGAGGCGACGGTGCCGTCACCAACCAGGGCGGCAAGCCCTCCCGTCCAGCAGGAGATGGAGGAGGAGAGGGTGGAAGAGGACATTGGCGTGGAGCCGCCTCCAGAGGAGGGGGCCTCCTCGAGAAGGGCTGACGCGCCCGAGGCCGCGGCAGACGCGGTCGTTGCAGAGGGGGCCGGAGGCGCCCCTGAGGAGCAGGAGGCGGTGGTGCCGCCGGAGCCCACTGGCGCTGAAGCAGGGCGCGTGAGGGCGCCCAGCCCCCAGAGGGCAACCGAAGCGAGCGCCGAAGAAGGCGCCCCCACAAGCCCCCGGATCGCACCAGAGGCGGTCGTGGGTCCGAGGCAGGACCCGGGCGCTTCGACGAGGACCGAGGATTCTGCACCTGGCAGCAGCGCGGGGGTCTCCTTGGCGCTGCAAGCGCCGCAGCGTCAAGCAGCCCATCGCCGGATCATCCTCAACCGGGCCCGGCGGGCGCTCGACGGGCTGGAGGAGCAGCTCGCCAAGGAAGAAGACGCTCTGGCGGAGGAAAGGGCAAGGCTCGGCGAAGCCTGGACTCTTCTCCACGAGAGGGTGGAGATGTGCCGCCGGCAGGACGCGGCGGCAAAGGCGGCGCGCGAGGAAGCGATCCGCTTCGCCAAAGAGACCCGCGACAGCATCAAGCGGGAGGCGCAGGAGGTGATGGACGAGCTCGACGCCGCCAGGGAGGCACTCGAGGAGGAGACCACCACCAAGCACCAGGAGCTGGCGGCTGCGGAGCAGAAGTTTGCTGCCGACTCCGAGATCACCCGGGCCAGCCTGAAGGAGCTCCGCGAGCTGCTTGATGCCCGCGAGGGACAGCTGGCGCCCCGCGAGGCGGAGCTGGTGCGGCGTGAGGAGGAGCTCTCCCTCCGAGAGAAAGAGCTGCTCAGGCGCGAGGAGCAGGTCCAGCTGCTCGAAAAGGACCAAGCCACCCGCGAGGGACAGCTACAGGAGCGTGAGGGTCGGGTGGCCACCGACGAAGCCAACCTGACGGCGGAGCAGAAGAAACTCCAAGAAGAGGCCGACCTCAAGGTCAAGCTCGTCCGCGAGGGCCTCGCCAAAGAGTATGACGAGAAGGTCGCGAAGCACGAGGACCGCCTCAAGACCAAGCGCAAGGAGCTCGAGAAGCGCATCAAGGAGCTTGAGCAGGAGGAGAAGCGGTTGACCTCTTGCCTCGAGGTCTCTCGGGAGGCCCAGGCTCGCGCTGAGGGGAACGCCTTCGCCTTGGAGAGGGACCTGGACGAGCTCCGGCAGCAGGTGGGGCCGGCCGCGGCTCGCGCGGAGCAGGCACGAGACCAGCGCCAGGTTGACCGGTTCATGACGCGCCAGTGCCAAAGCATTCTCCAGAGCTTGGTGAGCCGCGTGCGCGCGGTCGGGAGAGATCTGAGGATCGACGTCCCCTCCTTCTCCGCGGCGACCGACGACGAAACCTCGTATTCGCACTTCTTCGAGCAGTTCCTCGGAAAGCTTGAAGGGGTCGCGAAGAGCTTTGACAAGCGCGTCGTGGAGGAGAGTCGCGACCTCCTTGTCGTTGCCGTCACCAACGTCTTCAGCAACCTCGTGAGGCTCTAGCCCTCACTTGATCTTGAGGACGTGATGGCGCCGCCGCGCGCCATCAGCGACAAGGCGCGGGAGATCGCCACGCAGGCCGCCATCGCGTTCGCCAAGAAATTCGACCAAGTGGTGATCGAAGGCGATGACGGGGATGCCCTGGACGAGGCGGAAACCGTCGTGGACCAGGCAGGCACCTCAGGAGGCGCGACGGCTTGAGCTCCTTGCCTGCAGCTAGGCGTGCGGAGGGCACACTTATCTTAGTCATTTTGATTGTAAACTTTGTAAAAACTTGTCAAGTTATATTGGAGTGTGCTTGTGAATGTCCCTCGGGAAGCCTTTGTCCTTCCCCCTCATGTCTTTTTCGCTCTACGTCTTAGGACCCTCTCTTAGCGCTACACCACCGCCGCTTCGGTATGTGAGAGTCATGGCTTCACAAGGCCGGGGGGTGTGTGAGGCCTCAAGAAGTAAGAGCTCCTCGAAGCGCGATGCTTGGGGCTCCCCTTTGACGTGCAAGCAGCCCATGAGGCGTAGGAGAGGGAAAAGAGACTCGAGGGGCAAAAACCAACGAGAGGAAATTTCGACTAAGTCTTTGTTCTTAGCTTAGCGAGGCATTCTGCCTTGGAGAGGGTGTTGGTTCCCTGGCGAGATGTTTTCGCTTTGTCGTTGCCTGAGGCTTGGAGAGCCTGTTTTCCTGCACTTGGAGAGATAGGCATACCCACAAGCAATAGATAGCTAAAAAATCTTATGGTGCTCGTAGGTTCCTTCATGTGTGTCTCGCGAGGAGAAATAGGCACCAAGGTTTTGGTGATCCTTGGTGAGTTGACGTGCGCGGGAGCTGACCCATGAGTTCAGAGCTCCTTAGGAGTTGACATGCATGAGAGCTGACCCGCAAGTTCAGAGCTCGGATCCCTTGGGTTTTAGGCGCTGCCGGGATGCTCCCGTGGCATGGCACCATGCTAGCCCCCGCTCGCGAGATACGCGTGAGGGATCATACGAGCGAGAGAGGAAAGTAAACAACGGTAGATCTTGCCGAAGTAACAAAATATGCTTGGCGCGATGCGCAAAGGTTCAGAATGACCTGAAATAGAGGTTCGTTACACTGGCGTGGCCAGAGGTTTTTCCCTTTGATGATGAAGTCTTGCTTCTCTGGACACATCGGACGGTGTCCAGGCGGACATGTCAGAGTTTGCCCTGAGGAAGGCGACGAGTGCGCTTTCCTATTTGGGAGGCAGGTTGGCGCCGATGGTGACGCAAGCCCCCGAGCCGCTTGCCTCCAGAGACACTTGCTTTGTCGCGGCCTTCTCCTGGGAGAACAACTGCTTCTTCTTCGCGGGGGGCCTCGGGAAGGGCTCCTCGTCCTCGTCAGCGGGTGACGCCACCGCGGCAGCCTTGTAGGCCGCTTGCGCAGCGTACAGGGCGTCCGAGACCATGCCGCGGATGACAATGGTGCCACCCGAGCCAGGGAGCTTGACGAGGTTGTAGGCGTGGTGGGTCACCGCCATGAATTTGGCGAGGGCGGGGTAGCCGAGTATGGCGTTGTAGGGCAGGCCGATGTGCGCGACGTCGAAGTCGATCAGCTCGGTACGGTAGTTGGCCTTGGTGCCGAAAGTGACGGGGAGCCTCACCTGCCCCAAAGGGGTGGTAAGACCCTCTGTCACTCCCGAGAAGGGCCTGGTAGGCATGAGCCGCTCGTAGGGCACCTGCAGCTTCTCGGATGTCTCGACGGAGATGACGTTGAGGCCAGCACCCCCATCAATGAGCGTCTTAGAGACGGCGATGTTGTTGATGGTGGGGGTGCAGACCAGCGGGATGGTGCCAACGGTTGAAGTAGACTTGGGGTGGTCGCCGGAGTCGAATGTAATGGGGCACTGGGACCACTTGAGGGGCCTGGAGGCCTCGACTCCAGGGAGGGCTGTTGCGACCTCGCGAGCGAGTTGCTTGAAGTGGCGGTTGGAGCGAGGGGCCTGAGCCCCGCCAAGGATGCAAGCGGCCCCACGAGGCACTTGGTAGCCCTCGTCAGCCTCGGCAGGCAGGTTGTCGTTCGCGGGCTGGGCAGCGTTGGCCTGGGGGTTCTGCTGGTAGTTGTCGTTGTAGTTGTTGTTCCAGCGTCGCCCCCCGCGGCCTCCGCGGCCTCCGTGGCCTCCGTTTTCCTCGCGAGCCTCGCGAAGCCTCTTGATGTCGAAGCAGTCCTCGGTGGCGTGAGAGTGCCTGTTGTGGTAGATGCAAAAGGGACGATCATCCTTCTTCTCAGGTCCTGCGGCTGAAGTGGCAGCTTGGCGAGGCTGCTTGGCGTCGGGCTCTGCCGCGAGGACCGCAGTAGTCTTGCGCTTCTCGGAGGATTTCTTCTTCTTGGACCCCTCGGTGGGGTCCCCTGGCTCGTTCTTGACGAACAAGCGGCCCTCTTCAGCCTTGGCGCACTTGTCCGCCAAGTCGAAAAGCTTGACAACGGTGGTGATGTTGTCGTGGATGCCAAGCTTCTCGAGCATCCGCACGTCTGTGACCCCAGCCTGGAAGGCCGAAATGACTTGTGCGTCGGTGGCATTGGGGATCTTGTTGCGCACTTGGCTGAAGCGCTGGATGTACTTGCGGAGGGTCTCGCCGGGCTTCTGACGCACGGCGCGGAGGTCGTTGTAGGTGAGGCCGCGCTCGTACGTGCCCTTGAAGTTGGCGACGAAGCACCGGCAGAGCTCTTCCCAAGTGTTGATGGACTCGGCGGGGAGGTTGGTGAGCCATGAGGACGCGGAGTCCTTGAGGGCCATGGGGAACCAGTTCGCCATGACCTTGTCGTCGCCCCCGGCGGCCTGGATGGCCAGAGAGTAGAGCTGCAGGAACTCCAGGGGGTTGTTCTTGCCGTCGTAGCGCGGAGGGAGGTCCGGCCTGAACTTGACCGGCCAGACGACGCGACGGAGGCTGCGAGTGAACGCGACCGTCGTACCGTAGGTGACCGTGCCGTTGGCGAGGGTGGCACGGAGGTGGCGCCCGGCGGTGGCGACGTCCTGGACGGCGCGGTTGCGGCATTCCTGCCCGCGCTCGATGCTCACGCGTGCGTCCTCAGGGGCTCGCTGCACGATTTGGCAGTCATGCGGCGACGACGCGTGCGATGCAGCGCGGCCGTCGTGAGGAGGAGCCCCCGCTGGAGCAGGTTGCGGTGGAACCGGTGGAGCTGGAGCGGGCGCGGGCTGACGAGGAGGCGCGGGAGGTGCGCCATGCGCCACGTCCCCCACGAGTGCAGTAGGAACCAAGGAACGGGACGGCGCGGGTGCCGCGGCGCGAGCGGCGCCGATGAGCTCGGCAACGCGGTTGAGCCAGGCCTCCTGAGCCGCCGGCGTGGGGCGGTACTGCAGCAGCTCCTACGCCATGAGAAGCGCAGTCGCCGGGCTGGGCGCAGGGCGGCCCAGCGAGGAAGCAGCACGGTCCCGCGACGGGTGCAGGGAGGAGGCCTCCTCTTCGCCGAGGTCGTCCTCAGCGTGGTCGATGTCGTCGTCGTCCGGGTGCTCGACGCGGAGCTCGGGGTCGACGCGGCGCTCCGGAGCAGAGCTCCCACGCGGGCGGCCTGCGGGAGCGGTGGCGGCGCTAGCCGTCCGGCGAGCGAGACGTTCGGCACGAGAACCGGCCATGGCTGTGTCGAGGATGAAGACGCGCCTCAGCCCCCTACCTGGCGCGCCAAATGTCGGAGAACTATCCCAGGAACTGGGGGTGTCTCGAGAAGGATCGAGTAAGGGGCTGAACACGGAATCAAACAACCCTCAACGTGCTCCGGCGACGGTGCTCGTCGGACTCGCTGCGGGACGGCACTGCAGAGATGGAACGCGCGGTCTTACCCAGGTTCAGGGCCCTCTTGTGGAGGTAAAACCCCTACGTCCTGCTTTGGTGTATTGCACTGCTTGGAGAGTTCACAGTACAAGGAGAGCTTGTCGAGCTCGAGGTGTCTAACAATGGCTACTTGCTAGTCTTCAGATCTAGGGTTTTTGGGTAGGCTCATAGACTCCAAAAACCGAACCTAGTGAAGAGTCGAACCACTGAAGAGTCCAACCCTAGCCAAGAATCGAACCCCTTGCTTGGGCATGCTCCTCCTCCCTTTATAGGCGTCCTGGACCTCTTCTGCCCAAACATTTGGGCGGGAAGGGCTACCACATGGCGACGAAGGAGGAGGCGCGGTGCACCGTAAATGTGAAGTCCACCATAAAGGTAAATCTCGTGGACGCGGTCCACGGCAGGGGAACGGCGTCACCAAAGCTGAAAAGGGGCACCGACCAGCTGGACGGTGGGCTGGCGCTTGCCGAGGTGGGAGGCGACCCATGGTGACGTCGTTCTTGGAGCATAGCTGCAGACGGTTCCCTTATCACCAAAGAGGCAATACTCGTTGTCCGCTTTGCTTGGCTCCGCTTTGTTGACTGCTTTATACATGGAAACAGCAACTGCGGCGTTGTCGTCATCGCGCGTAGGCACGCGCGTCACTCTGCACATGGCGCAGAGCCCATGTGCGTTCTGCCGCGGGGGCAGAGATTGCTTCCCGAGGAAGGAGCTTCGCGAGGCGAAAAGCCTCGCCGAGCCCTTCAGCTTGGTCCTTAGCAGAATTGCGGGTGGCGTCGGAGACGCCTTGTCGAGGAGCGATCCCTCGCCAAGGGAGAGAATCCTTGGCGAGGAGAAAAAACCCTTCGCGAGGGGAAAAATCCTCGCAAAGCTCGCCAGGCTTGGAGAGCCTGGTCCTTAGCGAAAATCGTCCGAAGAAATCTTGTGGGCCCTGGCAGGCCGGCCCGTGGTACCTTGGTTTCCACTGTGCCGACACTATGGAAGGATCGAGGAGATCTGGGAGCTGGACTACTCTGGAGACAAGGTGCCGATGTTCCGTGTCAGATGGGCTAAGAAAGTCAGTCCAAAAAAAGAAGATGGATATTTCACAACCATGTCTATACCCGAAGCCTCCAAGTCTGCTACTACCGCGAGCGTCATCGCGAAAACTGAACCATGGGTACTGGCTAGCCAAGTTGACCAATGCTTCTTCATCACCAACCCGACAATTCCTAGCCGTGTTGTCGTGAGAAGAGGAAAAAGGACCATCATCGGAATGGATGGAGTCGCCAACGAGCAAGATTTTGACCAGTACGGAGACCCAAAGATGGAAGATGACGACGACGATGAAGAAACATACACCACAAGAACAAGTAGGACAACACTACCCAAGTCAGGTGGTCTTCCGTTCGCAAGAAGAAGTCGAGATGTTCCGGGTCTAAATTATTCAACCGCCACCAAGAAGGGAAAGAACATTGTGAAACGCTAGCTAGATGGTGTGGGAAATACGACGGTCGATTTTGTAACCCTAGGAATTAATATTATAAATTAAGTATCCTATAATATTATATATCGATCCTATAATATTAAGTATTTTTATATTTTAAATGTGTCTTCAAATTAAATTGAAATATGATATGCAATCCTAATATTGAAATGTGTGTCTTAAATGAAATGCAATGGAAATTGAAATTCAATTAAAAATGAAATGCAATGAAAAATTGAAATGCAATGAAAAATTGAAATGCAATGAAAAATGGAATGCAATGAAAAGTTGAAATGCAATGAAAAATAAAATGCAATGAAAAATGAAAATGCAATGATAAGAAATATTATAAATTAAATGCAATTGTAAGAAGTATTAAATGAAAATGAATGTCCTAAATAAAATGCACAAAAGGAAATTTGAAAAGCAAATAAAAATTAAATGCAAAAAGAAAATATAAAAAAAACTCGTTAGCCGTGGCACAGGGAATTGAACCCTGCGCCATAGGTAACTTACCCGTGGCGCAGGTCTGTGACCCTACGCTACGGCTATTCTACGTACCCGTGCCGCACAGAAGCGACCGTGCGCCACGGCTAATTTAACCTAGATCTAAATCGCGCGCGGCCGAACCGTTCCCCATCGACTCCCTTCTCCTACCTCTCGCTCTCTGCTCTCGCGCCCGCATGCTCTCGTCGCCGTTCCTGCCGCGTGCTCCCTGCCCGCATCCTCTCCTCCTCCCTGCCGTCGCCTCCCCCTCCAGGTCGTGGCCGCCGTGCGCCTATCCCACCCCGAGCCCCCCTCCTCCCCCCTAGCCCTCCTCCTCCACGAGCCTCTCCCCGAGCCCCCCTCCTTCCTCCCCTAGCCATGCGCCACTGTCTCCCCCTCCTGGCCGTGGCCGCTACTCTGCCCTCCCCGAGCCCTCCTCGTCCCCGCGCACCGGTGGGCACCGGTGGCTGCTGCTCCACGTCGGATCAAGGTGACCCGGCCCCTCCTCCTACTACTAATTTTTGGACAGAAATGCAATAGAAATTTAGATTTAGAGTTTACATTTTAGAAATTAGATTTTAGGTAGATTTTTGGACAGAAATGCAAATTAGAATTTAGGGTTAGTTTTGAAATTTAGGGTTAGTTAAAATGAAATAGGGTTAGGGTTTAGCACAATGCAAAATCAAAATAAAATGCAAAATCAGTGTGTTAGGGTTAGATAGAAATTTTGCAAAATCCAAATTAGAATGGGGAATTTAGGGTTAGTTTTCAAATTAGAATAGAGTTTTTAGGGTTAGATTTAGAATTAGAATTGTGAATTTAGGGTTAGATTTTCAATTAAAAAATGGAATGCAAAATTAACAATTTATCAAATTTTATTTCAGTTTTCAAATTTCGGCAAAATTCTGGCTGAAATGCTCTACAAATGTTTTTTGCAGGTTGTGGTTGTGGTTTTGCTTGCTGCTGGTAGGGGTGTTGTTGTTGCTTGCTGCTGGTGAAGTTGAAGCAAGGTAGGATGCATGTGATGGAATGTTTGTTGCTGGAGTTGTGTGCCGGCTTAATTATCTGTGATGAATGTTTGTATCCTGCCGGAGTTGTGTGTCGGCTTAATTATCTGTGATGAATGTTTGTATCCTGCCGGAGTTGTGTGCCGGTTTAATTATCTGTGATGAATGTTTCTATCCTGCCTGCCGGAGTTGTGTGCCGCTTTTTTGTTGTGAACTTTGCAGGGATTTTAGATGAGTGCCGATGTTTTGCCGAAATGTCGATTCATTTCCGTTTCGGCAAATTTCCGGCACTCCTATGGCCAAAAATTAGCAAAGGGCATGCCGAATTTTTCCGTGAAAAATTCGGCATGACCTTTGCTAATTTTGGCACTAGGAGTGCCGCCGGAAATTTGCCGGAACGGAAATGATTCAACATTTCGATAAAACATTGGCATATGTATTTTTTTGTTTCTTTTAACTAACACGTTCCATTTTGCTGTCACACACAGAACACATGGCTAACAACGATGAGGCCGGAGGTTCTTCTCGGCAGTTAAGCGTGGAAGAACTAGCCAGAGAGAAGAACGCTGACTTCTAGAGCTTCTATGATGAGCCGGCTGGGGATGTTGCTGAGGATGTCCATGGTGGCGACGAGGGCGCCAATAATAGTGGCGCCGAGGATGGTGACGAGGGCGCCAATAATAGTGGTGCCGAGGATGGCGATGATACCACTACTAATGGCGCTGGGGATGGTGACGCGACCACTGATGGCGGAGAACGCACAGATGGTAGCCAAGCCAAAAAGGCTAGGAAGGAGAGAAGTAAGAACAATGTCCGGGCCTTGAGGCAAGCGATCACCCAAGTGTCCGACGGTGGGGCGCCTCTAGAGCCTACAGGGGTCGCCGCAGGGTATGGCCTCCAAGTGACATGCATCCTTCGAGAGGTCGTCCCGGTCTATGAGGATAACATAAGGGATGCTAATAAAGCGGGTTTGCGCCTTCGCCTCATCAAGAGGTTGCACGAACGGTATGAGTTCCCGCCGGCCTACAGGGCCAATAAAGAAGGTCATCATAATATGAAAAAACTCAATGCCGTCAACAACTTTGCCCTCACGAAGATGAGCAAGGCCTTGTCCAGCTGGAGAGGTAGGGTCAAAAAATTGATCGAAGACGATAAAAGTCCCGAGGAGATCTGGAACAAGGAGCGGGTCAACGAAGAAGACCTTAGGATTTTCCGGGGCACGCTCGGACTACCTACATCCCAGAAAATGAGTGAATGGGGGAGGTGGATGAACTCGAAGAATGTAGGTCACCACCATCTCCGAAGTGGTGGTTATTTCGCGGCAGAGCCCAAATGAGAGAAGCAGGACCCTGAGTGGGCAGCTAAGGGCATCTCTAACCCCTACGACAAATATAAAGACAAGCAGACTAGAAATTTTGTCAGGGCTCGGTTCACGGAGGACCCGGTTACCAAGGAACTTAAGACGGATCCTACAGTCGTGAAGTTCCAAGAGGCTCTGGAGGACATAGAAAGTTCTAGAGCCGTGGATGAGAGCTCCTCCCAGGGATCGACGAAGCCCGTGTGGGACACTCCATTCAACGCGGCGTTGAACAAGGTCAAGGGGCGGGCTCTGGACAAGCCACCGTCAGGTGGCCGTGGTGTCGACCATGGAAAGTCCCTATGGTGTGACTATTAGGCCGAGGACAAGGAGATGCGGAAGGATAGGAAGAAGCGCAAGCAGGAGGATATAGTCAACGAACTAGTGGCCAAGGCGCTCGTCGGTTTCCTTCCTTCCGTCGTGACCTCGGTAACGGATTGGATCGACGGAGGTCAACAAGGGCCGTGTCCAGTGCCCAACTTTGGAGGCAGCACGGCCAACACCGCGTCGATGGCTTCATTCGCCAACACCGCGCCGCCACCTCCACCTGTTCGGGATAATCCGCCGGCCCACACCACGTCATCGCCTCTTCCGGAGAATTCACCGGCCAGCACCACGCCAAGCGGCGCCCACTCCGACTACGTGTTGCAAGCCGTCGGCGGTGTCTCGACAATGGCCGAGCTCGACGCCCTCATGGTATCTAAGCGTCGTAGGCTGAACGCATATTACTTCATCCATTTTGCCTTTGCCTTGCATCTCTAACGCCCTACATGCATGTTCTTCGCAGGGCGACACTGGATGCACTCTCCTACAACATGTGAATGGAGAGTTGAAGGATGTTGCTAGGGCTACCATCATTGCGCCCAAAAATCGCATGCACCACAATAGGCTGATACCCGATAGCTGCTTTAAGGTTTCACTGACTAGGGTGTTCTCGGGCTGCGATGAGGTGGATCCTCCTTATCAACCCGTGGGAGCCGAGGACCATCTGCTCCTCCGTGAATGCATCCCCTGGGCCATGGTATGGCCGAAAACCCAAATCCGTCTAAGCCCGGCCACTCCACAGACAACACCGCAAGTCGGGTTGGGGGCAAAACCCTGTCAAGGCCAGCGTACCAGCACCACCACAACTTAAAGAGCCCGCGGCATAGAAAGACGACATTTTCGATGACTGCTACATCGATAATGACCGATGCGAAGATGGAGGATTAATGGCTCCTCTTGATGAACCGCCGACTGCTCCGCACACTCACGAGCCCGCTGGTCAAGCAGATAAAGCCGTGTGCACAAAGCGTCTGTTCGATTCTCAAGAGACGCCTCCAGCCAACGACTTCACGCAGAAAGAAGCAACACAAGCTATCCTGAGCCCCAACACACTACTTGGGACCTGTCGTGAAGTGCTAGCGGCCGGAGGAGGCATCCCTCCGAAGCCTAAGAAGACGCGGAAAAGAACTAGGAAGAGCGACTATGTATCCGCCAGCTAGCCGTTGCAGCCTCCAAAGCCGAAGCAGGGTGCCCATGCCTCCAGCAGCCAGCCGCGGCTCCATGGCCGATCCGATTTAAGGATGGGCCAGGACCCAGCAAAGATGTTACGCAGGAAATGCATATTGCGGGTCGGCCGATGGTACCCCGTGATGTGCTCCAACTCATGAGTGGGGATATGCAGATGCTGCATGAGCGTGTTCTGATACGAGAGCTGGATCTTCTTAAAATGAAAGATCCAACACACCCACACCCGCTTTTCACTGCCAAGGTGCCAGAGGCAGTTGATGGCTTTTGCAAACAAGACCCGGCGGATTTGATTTTCGTGCGATTTGATGACATCTTCAAGATGTTTAAACTCAAGTGGCTCCATCCTCATTTAGTCTGCCTATTCTGTCTCAGTACAGCCCACCAGGTCTTAAAAGAGAAGATCGGGGGCGTCGCGATAGCGGACCCCTACTACATGATCGAGACCAACTTCAGAAGCCATGATGGCTGGCAATTTATGTCGAAACACCTCGAAGAAATCATGGTGGATAATAAGTGGAAGGATTACATTCTCTTGCCTTACTATCCCGAGTAAGTAGTCATTCTCTACGCCATAATGAAGATGCTTCATTAGATTTCTATCATTATTTTTCTAACACTCTGTCTAAATTGTTTTGCCCAGAGACAAGTACTGCGTCCTGCTCGTTCTTTGCCCGACATATTCCGTAGTCACATATTTGGACTCGGGTAGGGAGGACAAGCCGAAAGACTACACCAACTTCAAGAAGGCTCTGGATAATGCTCTAGTTGGCTTCAGTATGAGGGGAGGCGTCTTCAAAAGGAAGAGACCTGGAAGAGGAGGTGTGCTATCATTCCACCATGTTATCAACTTCGCGTGCATCACGCAACCAAAGAACAGCGAGAGGGATGCCTACTACACCATCCATCAGATCCGTGCCTTCGTACGGGATGAAGAGAAACTCAAGTTGCCAGATCAACTCCAACGCTGGGCCGAACACTTGGCAATGATCCAAGATCATGATCTCCGACAAGAATTCTATCGCATCCAGGAGACGTTCGCGCGGATCATAGTACACGATATCTGCACCATTGGAGGCATGTTCTACTACGATGGCGCTCCACTCGATAATGCGGAGGTGGAACGGCGTATAAAGGCACAAGGCGACATCCGGCCCTTCACGACGAAAGACGGCGTCCGCCCCTTCCCGGCCCCGAAGACCGTCGCCGCCTAGCTTATGTTCAAATAGTCGATGAAATTCGTGTTGTAATTAAACTTTCTTTAGTTTGTAATGTGATGATCGAACTTGCTACTCGATTTCAATGGAGATGCATGTGATGTATATAATTTTGTCTACTTATATCTATTTTCAGTTATAATGCATGTGATATATGTATTTTGTATATTGTTCTGCAAAATGTATTATATAATATATATGTATAATTACCTATATATTAGCATCTGTATAAATACACAGTATATAAAAAAATACAGAAAATGTTACCCGTGGCGCATCAGAAAACCTAGCCATGGCGCACATTAGTCGTGGTGCACACTGGGGATGTGCGCCACGGGTATTCTTCCTTAGCCATGGCGCATGTACCTGCATGCTCCACGGCTAACTACGCGTGGCGCACCAGGTCTTGTGCGCCACGGCTAACGTAATATACCCGTGGCGCACCGAGCTGCCTGCGCCACGGCTAAAAATTACCCGTGGCGTGGCAATCAGTGGCGCAGGCCCCTGCGCCACGGGTAAGCATTTTCCTACTAGTGCTACCTCCGGAGTGATGCGTGAGTACTGAGTAGTCCACCACGGGACTACGGATCCATAGCAGTAGCTAGATGGTTGTCTCTCCTCCTTGTACTCCATTGTTTAGATCTTGTGAGCTGCATATCATGATCAAGATCATATTATCTGTAAGTGCTACATGATTGTATTTGCATGGATCCGATGAATTGTGGAAGTCATTGCTTTTGTTCATCTATATGTTGTGTTTTATCTATGATCTTGCATGCTCTCCGATGCTAGTGGATGCTTTGGCCAAGTAATTATTAGTGTTGTATGAGGGAGTATTTATGCTAGATAGTGGGTTCATGCCTCTCTTGTCTGAGCTCAGGCTGACAGAAATGATTAGGACGAGAGATGTGCTGTCAGCGGTGTGATTTCCTTGTGTTATTTACATTGCTTACATTATGCACTTTGCTTATTGCAATGATCCGTTGCTTGCAACTTAATACTTTTGGTTGACATGCTGGATAGCGATCCCAAGGTGGATTATTAGTCATAGATGTAGTTGGAAGACGGTCTATGTATTTTGACGTAATGCCCATATTAGATGAAACGGTGAACTATATTGTTTTATGATAGCCTTGTTGTGCGCCCACAATTCTGTCATTTGCCATGCTGTAATTTGTTTACCCATCATGTATATCTTTTGGAGAGACACCTCTAGTGAACTGTGGATACCGGTCCTATTTTCCGACATTGCTTACAACCGTTTTAATAGCTTTTCGTCATCATTTGCTCGCTGGTCATATTTCACTCTCATCATATTTTACATCCACACATTTAATCCTTTGTGTTCAGCAAGCCGGAGAGATTGACAACCTCTCTGTTTCATTAAGGCAAAGTAGTTTGTTTGTGATTGTGTGCAGATCCACGTCAATTATCGTAAACAGCGTCGTTGACACCTTGCTAAGCCTTCTCCAAGTCCTACTGGATTCGACAACCTTGGTTTTGTAATTAAGGGAAACTGTTGCTTTGCTGCATCATACCTTCCTCTTGGGCTCTCCCAGCGAACGTGTGATCCACGTCATCAGCCGGCGCTCAAATCCGTGGTGGTCGGGGGGCCTTTTGAGTTGTCCTCTCCGGACGGGCTGGCCTCCGACGTGGAGGAGGTGCCGGAGACTCCGCTTGATGGACCTGCTCATATGCAGCTCGACCGCGCCTTCAATGCGCCAGCTGCTTCGGGCGTTCATGGCGGCCGTGCCTCGCAGGCCCTCTCTCCCATCTCCTCAGTCCCCGACAGTGCTCTTACGACCCCGACAACCACGCGGCGCGGCGACGCGCCTTGAAGACCAGGAGGATGGTGGGAGGCCATGGCAGGTGGTGCAGCATCGCCGTCCTCGGCCTCCTGCGCACCCACCCAGTGTTGCTCGCCTGCGTCCACAAATCCCACCGCATCTAAGTGTCCGCTGCTTCAAGTGCTTCAACAAGGGCCACTTCATCGCTGCTTGCAGGAATCCGGTGTGCTACCGCCGCTTCTCCCGTTCAGGCCACAAGGAGAAGGAGTGTCTCGCAGTGTATTGCGGGAACCCGGTGCGCTCCGGTCACAAGGAGGGGGCCTGCACGGAGAAGCGCAACGCGCGCCCTGATGCCCCTGCTCGTCCCATCTGCTTCGACACTGCCACGTTCCCTCCGCTTCGCCGGCAGCAGCTGCAAGCCATGTCGGGGAGCAGGGGGCGTTGTTGCGGGATGAGCTGCGAGGCCTGACACATCTCAGCTGCAGGAGATGGCTGCGTCTGAGCTCAGGAGGATGAAGTCTGTGGAGGACTTGATGGAGCGACTGGCGAGATGGTTGAAGCGGGCCGAGGTTGCTCTACACAGGCTTTCCATGGCGCCGGTTGTGGTGCAGATGACTACAACACCACTGCCGCTTGTTGGGACCGGTGTTGCTTGTGTGGAGGGTGCTTTCGAGCTCTTCGGTTGCTACTCCCCTAGGAATGCGACCAACTGATGGTGGATATAGAAGACTTGGGTTGTGCCCCAAGCGAAGGCGTGGATGTAGCAAGTAGTTGTTTTCCCTCAGTGAAGAACGAAGGTTTAATCGAACCAGTAGGACTTTGAAATCAACAACGAGGTGAACATAAATGATCTCTGGCACTTAATTGTTGATGAACGTGGACTTGCACACACTCAAACAATTACTTGGCCCCCAACGGCAGAAAGGTTGTCAATCTTCCTGGTCTGCTAAAAACAAAGCGGTTAAACGTATAGTATAGTGAAATGATTAATGAAAACGGACCAGCGAGCAAGTGAATATGGAAAGCAAGTAAACGAGGTTATAAAAAATGTAAAAAGATGGACCGGGGGCCATGGGTTCACTAGTGGTGTCTCTCCAATAAATAAAACACTCATGTGAAGGGTAAACAAATTACAGTTGGGCAATTGACAAAATTATGACACAAACTTAATCTAGCTATATCAAAGTGTTCAAGGTAATATTAATGTAGGCATTACAACAAGGAACAAAGACCGCCATCCGACTGCATCTTTGTCTAAAAAGTCCACCTAGGGATCGCTATCTAGCCTGTCACCCATCGGAATTAAGTCGCAAGCGACAGACAATTGCATCAAATAAAGCGTATGAAGTAAGCAACATTTATAATCACGTAGATATAAACACCGCTGTTTTACCCTTAGTCTCAACATCACACCCTCATCCTTAGACATTTCTATCACTCGTGCCTAGGCACAAGAGGGGGCATGAACCAACTATCTAGCATAAATACTCTCTCTTGGAGACATAAGCAATCACTTGGCCAAAGCAACTACACACATCGGAGAGCATGCAAGAACAAAAATTAACATCTAAGAACCATGCACAATCTGATCATTACTTCACAATCCATCGGATCCCAACAAACACATATAGCATTACAAATAGTTGATCTTGATCATGTAGGGCAGCTCACAAGATCATAAACATAAAGAACAAGGGAGAGAGACAACCATCTAGCTACTGCCATGGACCCGTAGTCCAAGGTGGAACTACACACGCTTCATCCCGGCGGAATGCATGGCGATGTAGAGCCCTCCGGGATCGATCTCCCCTCCGGCAGCGTGTCAGGAGCAGCTTCAGAATCTCCTCGAATTAGGTTTCTAGGTGATGGCGGTGTCGGGTCATGTTTCTGGAAAATAATCATCCCCCCAATGATTTTACGGTTAAAGGGTATTTGTAGGTGTCGAGGGGGGCCGAGGTGGTGCCCAGGGCGCCGGGGCGGGTCCCACCCGCGGGTGCAGGTGGGGTCGCGGCCAGCAGCCGCCCCTGGCCCCTGGGTGGCCCCCCAGGTCTCCCTTTGGTCTCTGGCTTCCTTTTGTAGCCTAAAAAATCCTCGTAAATTATCGTCCAATTCCGAGTATATTTCCAGAAGTAACTTTTCTCTAATAGAAAACAGCAAAAACAAGGAACTAGCGCTAGGCATCTTGTTAATAGGTTAGTCCGACAAAAAGCCCAAAAATGATGTGACAAGATAGTAAAAACATGTAACAACGGCATATTACTAGCATGGAACAATCAAAAATTATAGATACGTTTGACACGTATGAGCATCCCCAAGCTTAACTCCTACTCGTCCTTGAGTAGGTAAGTGATAAACAAAATAATTTTTGATGAGACATGCTACTAGCATAACATTGATCAAATAGTAATGTAAAGCACATGATATGAATAAAGTGATCCAAAACAATTGTATATATTTGATAATCAAGCAAACAATGACTAAACAAGTTGCAACATCTAAGCAAAACCTTTTATGAATAGTACTTTGGAGACATGAAAGAATAAAGATTAACATAACATGAAAGTTTTCAAGGTAATATTTTCTTGTCAAAAGTATTTGAAGTCAACACAAAGGAAGATGCAAGTTTCAGCATTGATTCAATTTTCAACATGCTTTATCTTATAGATAAAGTCAACATAAAGAATCATGATTAAGCATAAAGATGCAATATAATCAACTGCACCTAGAGTCAGTGTTTCAAGCTTGCTTTGAGTAGATAGAAAGAATAGGAAAACTGACTCAACATAAAGTAAAAGAAAGGCCCTTCGCAGAGGAAAGCAGGGATTAATCATGTGCTAGAGCTTTTTTTTTATGAAACAGAAGTAAAACAATTTTGAGATATGCATGCTTTCGTCAACGAATCCACAGCAAAGAAATCCGTTAGTCCCCCGTACCAAGCAAGTCTTTTAGACTTGTGAGAGCGGCTCCCATAGAGGAGCGAGTACATTCCTCTTTCTCCTTTGTTTATCACTAACCAATGTTTGACAGATTTCTCAGGTTGCACTGTGTGAAAGATATATTAATGATTGGTTGAATTTATATTTTGCGGACAGGAAATCCTTGGCCAGCTCTCGGCAAATTTAAGTGAGCATGTAATCCACGCTCACCAGGTGAAAAGGGGGAGACCTTGCTTGACACAGGATATAACAAACTTCCTCACTACTTCCTCATGAGCTAAAAACAGAGACACAAATTGGAGTATTTTGAAGTTTTAAAGGTAGCACATGACAAATTTATTTGGAATGGCACGAAATACCATGTATAGGTAGGTATGGTGGACACTAATGGAAAGATATTTGGCTCAAGGAGTTTGGATGCACGAGCAGCATTCCCGCTCAGTACAGAGTTTTGGCTAGCAAAGGATATCAAAGCAAACAAGCACCAGCAACCGGAACAAGAATGACTATAGAAAATACATTAAGCATAAACACAAAAACTCTATACTGTCTTCCTTGTTAACCAAACTTTCATTTGATAAAAATACTTGACTATCAAACTTGCAAGTATGAAGAAACTTTATAAATTCAAGCTTTAACGGTAGTTCTTCACTAATGAGCCTTAACTTAAATAACCAGCAAGTTTAAGCATTAGTTCACTTAACATCTCAAAACAATTGGCAAGTTTCAAGTTATTCAAACATGTAGATCTACAAGACTATGCAAGTTTTTCATCACACCACTACCACATACACGGCATTTTTGTCATTCCAACAAATCAAGCAAGCAACCATAAACAACTTTCTAAACAAATATAAGTGAAGCATAATAGAGTCTAATATCAACAACTAATAGCTCTTAAAGATATAAGCGAAGCAAAAGAGATGATAAGAAAACAAAGCTAAGAATATACTCAACAAAATATAAGCGAAGCACAAGAGTATTCTAATGAAAAAGCGGAGCGTGTCTCTCTCCCACACATGATAGCAATGATCCAACAAAGTACGTGACCAGAAAACAAACTAAAACAAACTGAAATGAAAATAAGATGCTCCAAGAACAACACATAATATGTGAAGTGATAAAAATGTAGTTTCAACGGAGACGACCTGATGGACGTTGATGAAGAAGAGGGGATGCCCAAGGCATCCCCAAGCTTAGATGGTTGAGTCTTCTTGAATGTTAAGGGGGGTGACATGGGGGCATCCCCAAGCTTGTGCTTTTGTCCATCCTTGAACTTCTTTCATCATCTTCCCTCGTGGAACCTAAAAACTCTCTTCGCACAAAACTTTTCATAAACTGATTAGAGGGTTAGTTCCAATAAAATAAAACTCACTTGGGTTCCACCAAGAAAAATTGCACAAACTTGATTTATCATTAGCTATTGTTTACTAAGCCTCAAGGTTGGCACTCTTTCCTCAAAGTACCACTAATGACGTTAATAAAAGAGGCAAACACAAATTAAGGCAGAATCTGTCGGTACTGGACAGTCTGTAAAGATCTATTTTTTAGAGGCACTTATGAGGCTCAAAACAGAAAAATTAAAACTAATGAAAGGTAGATAAAAGTATAAGTCTTGCTGTCAAAAATTTCTAGAAAAAGATAACGTCCTGGGATTGTTCTAGATTTTCTACAACAGGAGCTCAGAATCTGTTTCTGGACAGCAAAACAAAACTTTGCACTTTCTAAGCATTAGAGGCTAATTCTTGGCACACAAAAACTAAAAACAAGGATACAATTAAGTTTCCTACAAACTAATGCATAGCGTAGGTCTCCTGCGTGCCTCTAAAAAGGCCGGTTTTGCGTACTTGCTCAGCGTGCCCCCCTTTCGACAGAAGCAACAACTCCATGACTCAAGAAAGCAAAAATAAAAATTGGGTTGCCTCCCAACAAGCGCTTTTCTTTAACGCCTTTTAGCTAGGCGCAATGCCACATATCAAGTATATAAAAAATTAAGATCATCGTCATCTTCACCAAATTCATGAATGGTGCAACTTGGAAAAGGATTTTTAGTAAACTCATTAGCAGCAACACTTTGTGGGATAGAATCAAAAAAATTTACTTTACCATTGGGGCTTCTCCCCTTGAGTCCTTGAAATCTTGAGCTTCCTTTACCATCCTCAAATCCTCTTTTCCTGTAAAAGATGTATCAACTTTAGTAGTGTTCTTTAACACAAATATGAATTTAGGCCCCTTATCTATTGGAGTTGTTTCCTTTTTAGGTCTAAATGAAGACAAGGTGGCTCCTAAAGTTTCAAAAGTGGGGATGGTCTTTGAGGGAATGGAGAGATTTCACCATTTTAGTGGCATTTCTTATATATCCATTAAACTTATTAAAATTGTTATCAATCTTCTTATCCATATCATTTATCCTGCTCATACTTGGTAGATTATTTTGTAAAGTGTCTATCCTTTCCATAATATCTTCCAAAGTGATTTGAATTTTAGTATCATTAATTGGAGGGGCTCCAACTAGACTTTCTATAGCATTCATAGCTTCCGAAGCACTAACTCCAAGGAAGTTACCACTTGTTATAGTGTCCAAAATGTACCTATACCAACTTGTGATACCAACATAAAAATTTCTAAGAAGAATTGTGGCCAAAGGCATTTTAGTGGATCTATGATGAGCATCTCTAATTCTATACCAAGCATCTTTAAAACTCTCCCCACCTCTTTGTATGAAGGTGAGAACTTCGGACTCGGGCGATTCAACAAAAGGAGTAAAGCTAGACATACTACCAAACTGATTAACAAAACAAAAAGTAAAAACAGGAATAAAGACTACACTAATTTTTTTGGGTGTTGAAATTTTTAAACAAGTAAATAAGCAAAATAAGAAGTAAACTAAGCAAGACAAAAACAAAGTAAAATGATTGAGAGCGCGAGACTCCGCTTGCTGCAGCTCCAAAGTCCCCGGCAACGGCGCCAGAAAACTGCTTGATAGTGGATATAGAAGAGTTGGGTGGTGCCCCAAGCGAAGGCGTGGATGTAGCAAGTAGCAGTTTTCCCTCAGTGAAGAACCAAGGTTTAATCAAACCAGTAGGACTTTGAAATCAACAACGAGGTGAACATCAACGATCTCTGGCGCTTAATCGTCGACGAGCATGGACCTGCACACACTCAAACAATTACTTTGCCCCCAACGGCAGGAAGGTTGTCAATCTTTCTGGTCTGCTGAAAACAAAGCGGTTAAACTTATAGTGTAGTGAAATGATTTATGAAAACAGGCCAGCGAGCAAGTGAATATGGAAAACAAGTAAACGAGGTTGTAAACAATGTAAAAAATGGACCGGGGGCCATGGGTTCACTAGTGGTGTCTCTCCAATAAATAAAACACTCATATGAAGGGTAAACAAATTATAGTTGGGCAATTGACAGAATTAAGATACAAACTTAATCTAGCTATATCAAAGTGTTCACGGTAATATTCATGTAGGCATCACAACAAGGAACAAACACCGCCATCCGACTGCATCTTTGTCTATAAAGTCCACCTAGGGATCGCTATCCAGCATGTCACCCATCGGTATTAAGTCGCAAGCAATATACAATTGCATTAAGCAAAGCATATGAATTAAGCAACATTTATAATCACGTAGACATAAACACCGCTATTTTACCCTTAGTCGCAATAGCTCACCCTCGTCCTTAGACGTTTCTGTCACTCGTGCCCAGGCACAAGAGGGGGCATGAACCAACTATCTAGCATAAATACTCTCTCTTGGAGACATAAGAAATCACTTGGCCAAAGCAACTACACACATCGGAGAGCATGCAAGAACATAAATTAACATCTCAGAACCATGCACAATCTGATCATAACTTCACAATCCATCGGATCCCAACAAACACATCATATAGCATTACAAATAGTCGATCTTGATCATGTAGGGCAGCTCACAAGATCATAAACATGAAGCACAAGGGAGAGAGACAACCATCTATCTACTGCCATGGATCCATAGTCCAAGGTGGAACTACTCCCGCTTCATCCCGACGGAAGGCATGCCGATGTAGAGCCCTCTGGGATCGATCGCCCCTCCGACAGCATGCCGGGAGCAGCTTCAGAATCTCCCCAAATTAGGTTTCAAGGTGACGATGGTGTCGGGTCGTGTTTCTAGAAAATAATCGCCACCCCCCCCCCCCCGATGATTTTAGGGTTAAAGGGTATTTGTAGGCGTCGAGGAGGCCCGAGGCGGTGCCCAGGGTGCCAGGGCAGGTCCCACCCACGGGTGCAGGTGGGGCTGCGGCCAACAGCCGCCCCTAGCCTCTGGGTGGCCCCCAAGGTCGCCCTTTGGTCTCTGGCTTTCTTTTGTCGCATAAAAAATCCTCGTAAATTATCGTCCAATTCCGAGAATATTTACAGAAGTAACTTTTCTGAAATAGAAAACAACAAAACCAGGGAACTTGCGCTAGGCATCTTGTTAATAGGTTAGTCCGACAAAAATACTAAAAATGATGTGACAAGATAGTAAAAACATGTAACAATGGCATATAACTAGCATGGAACAATAAAAAATTATAGATACGTTTGACACATACCAGCAATCCGGTGGGGGAGCTCTTCCAAGAGCTTGCTGGCATGATGTCGGGCTCTCCTAGCGACATGCAGGTTCGGGAGGTTGCTCCCTCTTTGGACTGTGAGGCGATTGTGCAGGAGGTGCATGTGCAGCTATCTCCGGCAATGACAGGGGAGGCGATCTCCCGACAGGAGTTCGACGGTGTGTGCTATGAGAGGGGGCTCGTCAACTGTAGCGCCCCGACCCCAGAGCTATACAGTGAAACGTTGTGTAACCGGTCATGCTACACAATCGAGGGTTACTGGGTTTACCAATCCCAGGCCAAAACTCATTGGCAGGCGTGCTCGGAATACATCATCGGCACACAACACCTCGATCATGCCATAAGCTCAGACATCGCTTTCACGTATAGCAAAGAGACCAAGACTGCGGAACAACTAGCACATCACAGACTCTACGACACAAGAGATCATAGTTCAACTCATATATGAGAAAGATAGCAAATATCACAATCAGAGGTCACAGACCCATCATTACATCAAGCGGAAGCAAATATAGTTGTCTAACAACAAGATCCAAATTATGGCCTAAGATGCCTACAATAACATATCCCAGCCAGCCTGTTCCGAGACGTCCCAAGCTACCACCTGGGAACCCCAAACTACTCGTCGATGTCAATAAAGAACCCACCTTCCAGTTCGGTGACGTCCTCCTCTGAAACAAATAATAATCAACAAAGCAAGGTTGAGTACGACGTACTCGCAAGAATTAGTAGGGCAATATAGGCCCAATGCTGACGGAGGCTCTAATACTGTAGATGTAGCTAATTTGCATAAAGCTCGTTTTCCTTTTTAAAAGAGATAAAGACCCATGGCATCGTCTACTCAGAATGTTTTCCGAAAAGGGGTAAGAGAGTAACTTTCATCTCCGGTTCTCATCGAACTATTCGTAGCCAACACCAACTCATCTCCACCAAGGCACCCCCTCGAATCACCCTCAAGGAAATGAACCTTTACCACACGTTGATTATGCAACCTATAGCTGCCATATCAATTAAGTTAATGTTCTCTATGATCTTATCGTCCATTCCCAAGTCGTCCATAACCGCGGACACGACTTTTCGAAAAGATTAAACCCTGCAGGGGTGTACTAATTTACCCATTGGTACCGTCCGGCTCGCCTAGTTAGCTCTCTTCCGGGGAAAGCTGGCAAGTGGGCGCGGTTAAACCTTTACCTCGCGTGACACTATCCAAGAATCATCTGTGGCGACAGGACAAGTTTACCCAGCCTATTTCAGCCCCTGCCCCCATCGCCACACCCTAACACCACACACACCCTCTTCATCCCGCCATCGTCCACCTGCAACTCACACGCAAATGGAAAGCGCAAATCTAGAGGATCCTTCGATACGCCCGCACAAGTTATTCAGTTAGTAAGGAGCCCATACCCCCACCAATGGAAGCACGCTAGTCTTGGTTCAAGAGGTAAATAACTCGCACCTAGGGGCAATAATGAGACAACCTACCATCTCCGATGGCAACTCATCCAGGCCTTCTTAGCATTTTAATTAAGCATCACAAGTAACCACCATGTCCGAAATATTCCATCAACATCAACATCATGGAATTAAATCAACGGACATCTATAGCATTTAACTAAGCATGGCTAAGCATAGCTAAGCATATAATACAACAATTATATTTTGTATCCGGCCAACACATCAACACTAAGGCTCATAGGTAGGGATACATGTGATTGGCTCGGGGAAAAACATGCATTCATGGGATACTCTATGTCTTGATCAAAATTAACATTTGAATCGCATGCAATATTATGGTGGATAAAATAAGTTGATAAAATCATAGGATGCTAGATGCCAAGAAGGTTAGGTTAGCTCTTGCCTTGCTGATAGTACTGGGCGCGTTGATCGTCGAGGTATTGTGATGGAACCTCGTCTCCTGAATCTAACGAAACACAACAATAACAGGAAAACGAAATAAATAACACGAATACAAGGTGCAATGCACAATCATGATGAGATGGTCAAATTATGCACTGAAATCATATTGGGCATGTCCCACAAGTTAAATGGAACCCCTAAAACAAATATTGCAACTAACGGGTCAAAACTCCATATTTAACTTAGTGAATTGCTTTATTATCCAAAATGTCCAGTACTGAAATATGGGTCCTAAATGCATGAAAATGACATTATTAGATAGGTATTGTCCTACTGATCATTTTGGTACTTCGTTCGCAATTTTCTGATTAACGATGAAGAAATGGCGATTTAAATGTTTATGCAATTTAGATCATTTTAACCAATTCGAAATTAACATCAAAGGAAGAATTGGTTTCTTGCTGTGAATTAAACATAGATAGATAGCAAATGCTTTGCTGATCATTTTGGTATATCATTTACAATTTTTGGATCAATATTTATCGAGTTATGATATTTTTACTTATTGATTTAAATCTGCCATTTTCCTTAATTTTAATAAACAGCACCAAAGTTAAATCTAAAATTCTCTAAAATAACATAAACTTGTAGATCATTGTTCACTGAACATTTTGAGAGCTTATTCATAATTTTTGGATAATTAAAACTCAAGTTATGCAATTTTCAATTTCCACAAATAATCTGCCATTTTAGTAATTTTTAAATAAACAGAAAATTAAAAGATTCATTTTAACATGTAAATATAACTAACAAGTAGATATTAATTCTCTGAACATTTAGAGATCTTATTTGCAATTTTTGGATCAATATTCAAATTGTTATGAATTTCCCAATTATTAATTTAAATCTGCCCTTTTTATATTTTAATCAAAACAGGCAATTTAATTTAACCAAATTATTCAAATAAAGGTACTAACAGGTAGAGCTTATTTAGCTGAGCATTTTAACATATTATTTGCATATTTCTGAAGTATAAAACTCTTGATATGAATTTCCAAAAATTTGAATAACTCACATATGTTTTGGATTTCACATTTAAATTCATGGTTTTAAATTTCATTAGCATGTGTGAGTGACATATTTGAATAGGTGGTGAAATTAGGAACCATTTGGTATGTCATTTGTATTTTTATGATTTACCATTTAACAGATATTGCAAAAATACAACTTTCTGTTAATTCTGGAAAAATCAAAACAGAAGAACAGTTGATGTCACGTGACGTCATCAGGGAGTGATGCGGCTCGTTGATCATGAATTCGTCGAAAATTGGGGAAATTGGAAGAAGGCACTGGCTAGAGGGGCTAGAGGAGACAGAGGAGAGTAGGGGGAGCGGTGGGTTGGACGAAATGGTCGCCGGAGAAGCTCCGGCGAGCACGTCCAGCGGCGGAGCGGCTCGGTCTACGGCGCGAGGATGATATAGAGGGCAAGGGAGAGGGAGGAAGGGTCCAGGAGGACGGGCATCTCACCAGCGAGCTCATGCCGTGGACGGCGAGGCGAGGGGAGGACGGCCGGCAGCGATTTGGTGCTCGGAGGCGGCAGCAGGAGGCGGGGAAGGAGCGGACGGCGACGGTGACTGCGGCGTCCCCGGGCCAATTCCTGCGGAGGGGAGGTGCAGCTCAACGAGGCGGAGCTCTTGGCGGCGTCGGTTGGCTCCGGGACGGCCAGAAACGACGGCACGGTGCGGCGGCGAGCGGCGGACCGAGCGGACTAGGGTTAGGGTTCAGGGAGCCGCAAGGGGAGAGAGCTGGGGGAGAGAGAGGAGAGGGCGGAACACGTCGCGGGGGTGCTCCACTTATCCACCGGGGGGGGCGCAGCGAGGCGCAGGGGAGGAGGACACGACGACGGCAGCCCGGGCCATGGCGCCAGTGCAGAGCACTGTGGCGACAGGGACGACGCCGTTTTGCAGATAACCCCCTGGGCCCATTTTTCCTTTTTTTCTTTTCTTTTAATTTGAAAACAGCATCCTTTTGTCATTTAATTGAAGCATTTAAACATTTTCAAAAATTATGAAATTATTTAGGGAGGCTCCTGATAATATTTATAAGCTCCACAAAAATTTGTGCTACAAAATAAAAGTTTTGCATAACATTTGTTCATAGTGTTTTAATTAAGGCAAAATTTAATAATTTCCAAAATCCATTTACTTGGGGTATTTAAACATTCTCAAATTAATTGAAAATATTCATGGAGACTCATAATAAGATAAGGAAGCTCCCCATAATTTTATTTTGAATTTTTGAAATGTTTAACTTGGTTTCAAATTAAGAATTGGTTTAACTCAATTTTGAAGTCCCAATTTATTTAATTGTTTGGCAAGAATTTGACTTTGCCAAATAATTATGAAATGCATTCTTGGAACTTCCTGGACAAATATGGAAACTCAAGAATATTTTGTTTTGCCAAAATGAGCAATTGCATTTGGTTTGAAATTTTAGGAAGTGTTAGCTTCCTTTTATTGTTTTCCATTATTTGCAATATTTAATTTAGCAATTTAAATATGTATGCCATGATGCAATGCAAAGCAAAAAGTGAAAATTTGGCCCATATTTTAGGGTACCAAATCTGGGCTGTTACAATTCTACCCCCCTTACAAGAATCTCGCCCCGAGATTCCTAGAGTAGGAAGAGGGAGGAGGGAAAACATGACAACCCTTAACCTCAACGATCTTCTCGATCCCACGATAATCTTCCTTGTTGCAGAGAGTAAGGTAGCAAGCATGACGTGCCGACGAGAAAGTCAGAAGATAGTTCAAGGTGATAGACAAGTTTTCTCCAAGGGTTGGAAATATGGACTTTGCACAAGACCATAAGCCAATGAGGAAAACTAGGAACAACTTGACCAAACAAAGGTCGAGCAGGGGATAGGAGAAATGACCGAGAGACATTTTTAGCAACACCACGTTAATGTTCTCCTCGGTGTTTTAGATACCACTATCAGGCTTCGGAACAGCCTTCAATAAGTCATCAAGTGGAGGTCGGACCTTTAAAGATTTGCAAAGAGACCATAAGGGCAACTTCTATAATAAGTAGCACAATATCCTCATGGAGAGTGGTTGATTTTACGAAGGCAAGAGGATATCACAATAGACCTTCCAGTTAAGTAGGGCAACCACCACCTCAAACTTGTCGGATTTACACAGGGCCTATGTCATACTCTTAAGAGACACCAACCATCATTTCTGCTTGAGATTCATATTTGGTTAGGCGTGCGGAAATCTCAGACTTGACATGTCCGAGTAAGGAGTTATAACAGTTAACGATTGGTAAGGATCTCAAGTATTGACTACAGCGTCAAGCTCTAGGACATGAGCTAGATTGCGAGAGGGAAACTTGCTTTTCAAGTGAAAATATGTGGTCTTTAGAGTTTCGACACGAATCTAACTCATTGACCGAAGGTGTGCACCTGCACAAAGGACTTGGCAGCACAGTCAAACTCGGCTTGATGATCAGATTACCAATCATGCTAAGAGTACCATCAAAGTCCTTGGATGTCAAAGCAATATCAATTGCTAAGAATATCCGATTACCACCTCAATATGCATCCTCAACATTCTCGAGCCCGAGTAGCTCGGAGGTAGATGGATAAGGAAGGGTAAGAGTATCACTTCATCAAGTACGTCATGAAACTAAGCACGACCTCTGGATATAAAAGAGTGGGACACTCTAAGGTTGAACAGAACAAAAGCTAGAGAAGCATCTTATTCTGCGGATTACCATACTTTGACCTGGTCCGAAAATGGACATGGTACCGGAGTTTGTTTCTCCTAACATACCGACGTGGAATGTATTGACGGACCACAAGGGTAACATGCTTCGGAACACACCAATGCACGATAACACTTGACTGTCAACTGACAGATAAAGGTCGGACAACAGATTAAGAGTAATAAAACGGCTAACAACAATCCCAAGAGATTTGTAGAAGCCCTTGTTAGCACTCTTCCAACAACTAGTGCCGAAAGGGTTTCACTAACAAGGGTTATTGGAGGAATCACAAACATAGATGGAAAACTTGCTAGGAGCAACCTTGTCGTGATCCAGACGGTTTCATGACAGAATATCCAGCTATAGTTCGTGACAGAGAAGAGCTTTGTTGCCGCAATTCGATTATGACTACAACCACCAAATTGAAGATTAACTTCAAACATGGCCAACCTGACGTAGGTTTTGACAATTAACATCAGGATTCAACGGGAAAGATCTTGGGTTAAAGATCAGCTTCATGTACTGGGACTCACGATTAGCATAATGCTCACATGGGTGACAACTCTCATGGAACAATACACCTGAGCCCTAGCACAATCCGGGACCTTCGGTTCAAGATCTTGGGCTAAAGCAAGGGAATTTCTTGATGAACCGCAATACTTCCTCTCTTCGGACTTTAGATTTGGCAGACGATCAGAGATAACCAGTAAACTAAAGGTAGAAACCCACCCCGTGAACCTAATTTCTTGAATCGCCAGACGAGCAGAAGAACCGCTAAATCAAATAGAGGTAAGATGGCACCGAGATCAGAGCGAATTGGGTAAGGAGTAAAACGAATCCTAAGATGGTTTTCACAACTCCTTTTTAGGTTCTAAATAATTTTCACGCACTAGACTCGACATCGACCAATAGAACGGGTTTCCTACAGGCAGTCCTGCTCTGATACCAACTTGTAGCGCCCCGACCCCAGAGCTATACAGTGAAACGTTGTGTAACCGTTCATGCTACACAATCGAGGGTTACTGGGTTTACCAATCCCAGGCCAAAACTCATTGGCAGGCGTGCTCGGAATACATCATCGGCACACAACACCTCGATCATGCCATAAGCTCAGACATCGCTTTCACGTATAGCAAAGAGACCAAGACTACGGAACAACTGGCACATCACAGACTCTACGACACAAGAGATCATAGTTCAACTCATATATGAGAAAGATAGCAAATATCACAATCAGAGGTCACAGACCCATCATTACATCAAACGGAAGCAAATATAGTTGTCTAACAACAAGATCCAAATTATGGCCTAAGAGGCCTACAATAACATATCCCAGCCAGCCTGTTCCGAGACGTCCCAAGCTGCCACCTGGGAACCCCAGACTACTCGTCGATGTCAATAAAGAACCCACCTTCCAGTTCGGTGACGTCCTCCTATGAAACAAATAATAATCAACAAAGCAAGGCTGAGTACGACGTACTCGTAAGAATTAGTAGGGCGATATAGGCCCAATGCTGACGGAGGCTCTAATGCTGTAGATGTAGCTAATTTGCATAAAGTTGGTTTTCCTTTTTAAAAGAGATAAAGACCCATGGCATCGTCTACTCAGAATGTTTTCCGAAAAGGGGTAAGAGAGTAACTTTCCTCTCCGGTTCTCATCGAACCATTTGTATCCAACACCAACTCATCTCCACCAAGGCACCCCCTCGAATCACCCTCGAGGAAATGAACCTTTACCACACGTTGATTATGCAACCTATAGCTGCCATATCAATTAAGTTAATGTTCTCTATGATCTTATCGTCCATTCCCAAGTCGTCCATAACCGCGAACACGGCTTTTCGAAAAGATTAAACCCTGCAGGGGTGTACTAATTTACCCATTGGTACCGTCCGGCTCGCCTAGTTAGATCTCTTCCGGGGAAAGCTGGCAAGTGGGCGCGGTTAAACCTTTACCTCGCGTGAGACTATCCAAGAATCATCTGTGGCGACAGGACAAGTTTACCCAGCCTATTTCAGCCCCTGCCCCCATCGCCACACCCTAACACTACACACACCCTCTTCATCGCGCCATCGTCCACCTGCAACTCACACGCAAATGGAAAGCGCAAATCTAGAGGATCCTTG
The DNA here is from genome assembly GCA_012064385.1 of Puccinellia tenuiflora. NCBI lineage: Eukaryota > Viridiplantae > Streptophyta > Magnoliopsida > Poales > Poaceae > Puccinellia > Puccinellia tenuiflora. Next base: position 638,316 of record QRDG01000335.1, read on the forward strand.
GATACGCCCGCACAAGTTATTCAGTTAGTAAGGAGCCCATACCCCCACCAATGGAAGCACCCTAGTCTTGGTTCAAGAGGTAAAGAACTCGCACCTAGGGGCAAGAATGAGACAACCCACCATCTCCGATGGTAACTCATCTAAGCCTTCTTAGCATTTTAATTCAGCATCACAAGTAACCACCATGTCCGAAATATTCCATCAACATCATGGAATTAAATCAACGGACATCTATAGCATTTAACTAAGCATGGCTAAGCATAGCTAAGCATATAATACAACAATTATATTTTGTATCCGGCCAACACATCAACACTAAGGCTCATAGGTAGGGATACATGTGATTGGCTCGGGGGAAAACATGCATTCATGGGATACTCTATGTCTTGATCAAAATTGACATTTGAATCGCATGAAATATTATGGTGGATAAAATAAGTTGATAAAATCATAGGATGCTAGATGCCAAGAAGGTTAGGTTAGCTCTTTCCTTGCTGATAGTACTGGGCGCGTTGATCGTCGAGGTATTGTGGTGGAACCTCGACTCCTGAATCTAACGAAACACAACAATAACAGGAAAACGAAATAAATAACACGAATACAAGGTGCAATGCACAATCATGATGAGATGGTCAAATTATGCACTGAAATCATATTGGGCATGTCCCACAAGTTAAATGGAACCCCTAAAATAAATATTGCAACTAACGGGTCAAAACTCCATATTTAACTTAGTGAATTGCTTTATTATCCAAAATGTCCAGTACTGAAATATGGGTCCTAAATGCATGAAAATGACATTATTAGATAGGTATTGTCCTACTGATCATTTTGGTACTTCGTTCGCAATTTTCTGATTAACGATGAAGAAATGGCGATTTAAATGGTTATGCAATTTAGATCATTTTAACCAATTCGAAATTAACATCAAAGGAAGAATTGGTTTCTTGCTGTGAATTAAACATAGATAGATAGCAAATGCTTTGCTGATCATTTTGGTATATCATTTACAATTTTTGGATCAATATTTATCAAGTTATGATATTTTTACTTGTTGATTTAAATCTGCCATTTTCCTTAATTTTAATAAACAGAACCAAAGTTAAATATAAAATTCTCTAAAATAACATAAACTTGTAGATCATTGTTCACTGAACATTTTGAGAGCTTATTCATAATTTTTGGATAATTAAAACTCAAGTTATGCAATTTTTAATTTCCACAAATAATCCGCCATTTTAGTAATTTTTAAATAAACAGCAAATTAAAAGATTCATTTTAACATGTAAATATAACTAACAAGTAGATATTAATTCTCTGAACATTATAGATCTTATTTGCAATTTTTGGATCAATATTCAAATTGTTATGAATTTCCCAATTATTAATTTAAATCTGCCCTTTTTATATTTTAATAAAAACAGGCAATTTAATTTAACCAAATTATTCAAATAAAGGTACTAATAGGTAGAGCTTATTTAGCTGAGCATTTTAACATATTATTTGCATTTTTCTGAAGTATAAAACTCTAGATATGAATTTCTAAAAATTTGAATAACTCACATATGTTTTGGATTTCACATTTAAATTCATGGTTTTAAATTTCATTAGCATGTGTGAGTGACATATTTGAATAGGTGGTGAAATTAGGAACCATTTGGTATGTCATTTGTATTTTTATGATTTACCATTTAACAGATATTGCAAAAATACAACTTTCTGTTAATTCTGGAAAAATCAAAACAGAAGAACAGCTGATGTCACGTGACGTCATCAGGGAGTGCTGCGGCTCGTTGATCATGAATTCGTCGAAAATTGGGGAAATTGGAAGAAGGCACTGGCTCTAGGAGCTAGAGGAGACAGAGGAGAGTAGGGGGAGCGGCGGGTTGGACCAAATGGTCGCCGGAGAAGCTCCGGCGAGCACGTCCAGCGGCGGAGCGGCTCGGTCTACGGCGCGAGGATGATACAGAGGGCAAGGGAGAGGGAGGAAGGGTCCAGGAGGACGGGCATCTCACCAGCGAGCTCATGCCGTGGACGGCGAGGCGAGGGGAGGACGGCCAGCAGCGATTTGGTGCTCGGAGGCGGCAGCAGGAGACGGGGAAGGAGCGGACGGCGACGGTGACTGCGGCGTCCCCGGGCCAATTCCTGCGGAGGGAAGGTGCAGCTCAACGAGGCGGAGCTCTTGGCGGCGTCGGTTGGCTCCGGGACGGCCAGAAACGACGGCACGGTGCGGCGGCGAGCGGCGGACCGAGCGGACTAGGGTTAGGGTTCCAGGGAGCCGCAAGGGGAGAGAGCTGGGGGAGAGAGAGGAGAGGGAGGAACACGTCGCGGGGGTGCTCCACTTATCCACCGGGGGGGCCGCAGCGATTCGCAGGGGAGGAGGACACGGCGACGGCATCCCGGGCCATGGCGCCAGTGCAGAGCACTGTTGCGACAGGGACGACGCTGTTTTGCAGATAACCCCCTGGGCCCATTTTTTTCTTTTTTTGCTTTTCTTTTAATTTGAAAACAGCATCCTTTTGGCATTTAATTGAAGCATTTAAACATTTTCAAAAATTATGAAATTATTTAGGGAGGCTCCTGATAATATTTATAAGCTCCACAAAAATTTGTGCTGTAAAATAAAAGTTTTGCATAACATTTGTTCATAGTGTTTTAATTAAGGCAAAATTTAATAATTTCCAAAATCCATTTACTTGGGGTATTTAAACATTCTCAAATTAATTGAAAATATTCATGGAGACTCATAATAAGATAAGGAAGCTCCCATAATTTTATTTTGAATTTTTGAAATGTTTAACTTGGTTTCAAATTAAGAATTGGTTTAACTCAATTTTGAAGTCCCAATTTATTTAATTGTTTGGCAAGAATTTGACTTTGCCAAATAATTATGAAATGTATTCTTGGAACTTCCTGGACAAATATGGAAACTCAAGAATATTTTGTTTTGCCAAAATGAGCAATTGCATTTGGTTTGGAATTTTAGGAAGTGTTAGCTTCCTTTTATTGTTTTCCATTATTTGCAATATTTAATTTAGCAATTTAAATATGTATGCCATGATGCAATGCAAAGCAAAAAGTGAAAATTTGGCCCATATTTTAGGGTACCAAATCTGGGCTGTTACATCAACGTGGAGGAGGACGCTCAGAGTGCTGAAGGGGAGATGCAGCAGAGGGCGCCTTGCCTCGCCAACCTGGGTGAGCAGGTGGTGGTGATGGATGTCGCGGAAGTGGGCATCGACGAACCCGGGGTGGACGACGTCTTGCTGACCGATCAGGGTGAGGCCGGGCTGCAGTTTGAGACGGACATCGTCATGCCGGCGAAGGCCGGCTCTGGATAGCAGGACCTAGAGCCGGGCGCACCTCTGTGCCCCTTGTCGGGCTTCCTTGCCCGGATCGTGGCGCCGCTCGAGGTCTCCGTCTTGGGCACGCCGGCCATGGCGTTGGTCCACGCGAAGGTGGTGGAGGCGCCGTCTGTGCGGAGGAGCGGCAGGATCGCCAAGCTTCACCCGTAAGGTGCCAACATTGAGCAGCTGACCATGGAGGCCATGGAGGCCGTGGCGCGGTGGCTCGGCTCGCGGCCTGAGGAGGCCAACTCCTTAGAGCACCTATGACATGACTACTTGGCTCTGTGGGATGGACACCTCACGGACCAGGCGGCGGCGGCCATCGATGACCTTGTCCTCTCCGTGAAGAAGCCCAAGAAGAAGAAGACGTCAGGGACCGGGGTGGCGCGGCAGATGCCGCCGGAGATGACCTAGATGAGTGTGACTAGCGGGGCCATCATCCTCTCGATGTGGGGGATATCGAAGGAGAGGGGCCAGAGGACTTTTTGCAGTGCGGAGATCCCTCCAACAAAGGTGACAGATTTGGTGCGGGAAGAGATGGCGTTGCGGGCTTTGGCGCACACGCAGGATCCGGAAGATTTGTTTTCCTGGTTTTGCATGTAAAGTGATTTTTTCCCAACTTAAAATTCTGTACATAAATATCTATTCAATCTAATCGGATGGCGGATACGACCGCTTTAAACTTAAAAAAATATACAATGTCTATTTGAACGTAAAAATAAGCAAAACCCTATATTGGTCGGAATTTTCCGAATCTGCTAGAGATGCTCTCAATCGTCACACTATTTTTCACTAGCTGAAATTCTGTGTCACACGGCGGACACCGGCAAGGGGGTCTTGCCTCATCTTTTATGCGAAACTAGCACACATGCCCGTACGTTGCAACGGGAGAAAAAAATAATTAGAAAAAAAAAATCACAAAGCAATGCAGAAGACCTGCCTGTTCTTAAAAAAAAAGCAGACTACACAGTACTAACATATACCTGGTTGCCTTTCTCCTTCATTTCTCACTCCAAAGGAGCGCAACAGAACAGCGGGGGAGTTCCTCCACCTCGCTAACCTTCTTGTTGCACCCCGCACCACAATTAATTAAGCAATTACTACTGCTGTTCTAGCAAATGATACTGCCAACTTCAGCATAAAATCACGTTTGTACGAACAACCTAAGGGAGTTGATCCGATACATATCTTAGCTCGACACCATCGTCAATGGCACATCAGGTGATGGCAAGCTGGTCCACGTTTCCCTGTCAAACATAAGTTTCTCTCTCCACCTTACTTCACGATTGATCGCTGCTGCAATGTCCTAGGTCCATGGAATTCTTTGGACTTGGAATGTTCCTTTACCCCCTTGCTCCTTTCTCATTACTGCTTGCTCAACTGATCCATAGACTATCTAAATTAATGAAATTCAGCAATCAATTTCGTATTTCTTTGAATACTTAAATTGAAACAACAGATGGTTCAAAAGTATACTGATATAGGCATAACATACTTTGATAACATGACTTAAGGTTTCAGATTTTGTATCCCTTCGCAAGTACACATGCCAACCGAGTACATATGCAAAATATATCTTAAAATTTACACAACGTTTGCTGTATAGAAAATAATTTCAGAGAAGTAACTGCAACAAACTAAAGGGCCGTCAAAGAGGACTCAGTTACCCCCAACGCCTTTGCTTCATCTCCAACTGAACTTGGGGAGGGCAGCAGTCTGAAAAAAAAGCAGAGAACACTTCTCTCAATGAATGAAATTGTCAAAAAGAGAAGGGCTTGGGTGGGCGGAAACTTTGACCACAATTGTAAAAATCGGCAGGTTCCTTCCAATTTTACTGACAAAACGTTTGGTGCTGCCCTTTGCGGAGCTCCCTAAGCATTCATACATATATCCAAGTATTCATACATACAAACCAAATAGGGTTAAAATAAAGGAATATGCACTCCACATATCTCACACACTGCTGGGCGTGCTTCCTCCTGCAGTAAGTAAATCGTCATGTAGGAAATTGTGTTGATTATATTGCTCACAATTTCTTTTGCACACAACTGAAAATACTAACCACAAGATTGAAATAAATGTACCACACAATAAGAAATAAAAAAACACATTGATTTCTATATAGAAAATAAAGATGGTTCTCTTCACCACCTGAAGAAAATAAATTATCCACCGAACAAATAGTAGCATAATTAGGTGTATGCAAGGTTTTCATCCTAGAAGCACAATTCGCATGACACAGAATGTGATGCCATCATCATAATTCAGAAACAAATGCTAGATGCAGAGAAAGTAATACAGTATAGAAAATGATGGATCGAGTATACCTTTGTAGATTAGCTCCAGGAGCAACACGTCGCGAAGGGCTGCCATTATACACTCAATTTTCGATCCAGAACGCCCTGGCTATGCAGGCTGCAGTTAACGCTCGACTGTCGGCTTTCAGTTGAAACCAAGCCAAATACTCTGCTTCGTCCGGCCGGTCGCCCCTCCAGGCTGGTGCTCAGCTCGTTGAGGAGATTTGAGAGCTTTTACCCATTAGAATATGAACCAACACCACCACACCAATTAATTGGTTTCAGAGATCGAAGATAGCTAGTTGGAGGAACCTCCGCGGAACGGCGGAAGTCGTCGACGCTGCCGTCGCTGGCTCGGATGGGATGGTCTCCGGGGGCCGTCTTAAACTTTCGAGGCGGTGGACTGCCGGCCGTGCAGCGCCGGCGGAGACCGGATCCTCATCGTCGTTCCCGGCCGTGCGTCAGCAGCCTATCCTCGCGGGATCCGTCAGTGAAGCAGGTTTCTCAGGGATAGAAGTACCATCAGCAGGCGACAAAGCTCCATGGATAGCGGCAGAAGCAACAATATTTGCAGGGGATTGGCTTGGCTCAAGGGATGGCTAGTGGAGATGACGATGGCAGGAGTCTTGCGGTCTGTAGCAGGAACCGTGCAGGCCGTCGAGGAGCTCGCGGGAAGCGCCATTGCGCCAAGCGGAGCTCAGTATCCAGATGCGCCGCTTTCCATCCCAATCTCTCGAACTGTCGAGGTCGTCGAGGAGCTCGTGGAGGGACCGATCTGCTCCAGAACTGGGACCGTGGTTGCCGAATTATATCCTATGCGGGATGGGGGACGGGGCGACGCACTTCGACTCTGACACGGAGTCATCGTCGGAGGCGATACGACTCAGGCAGTCAGGCTCGTAGGCAGAGGCGGAGGATCTCGCGGGATCAAGAGCGGACGCCGGATCGGGAGGGAACGGGCTGGCCCTCCTCGTTGACCCGATGCGTATTTCACGGGCAACGTACGAACCAAAGAGGCAACGTACGAACCAAATAAGGCTTATTGCCTTTATTATTAGGTATAGATATAGATTTGGTGGGAGGGTAAAACGGTAAAAAACGGACGGACGAACCAAAGAAACCTTATTGCTTTTATTATTAGGTATAGAAGTCGTCCTTGGCTTGGCGCGAACAAAGAATCTTGGGCGCGAAAACTCGACAACAGCTAAAATCCCCTTATAAGAGAGATCCCAGATCCAAAAGGAGTTTGAGAAATTTATGGAGCCATGGGAGAGAAGCGGGGGACAGAGCGTCAAGAAGACAAAGACCTCGCCGGCGACGCCGGTGTCGGCCGTCGGCGACGATCTCCTCGGCGAGATCCTCCTCCGCCTCCCCGACATGGCGTCACTGGCCAGCGCCGCCCTGGCCTGCAATGGCTGGGGCCGAGTGGCCCGCGTCCCAGCCATCTTCCGCCGCTTCGAAACCCTTCGCAGGCCCCAACTTGTCGGCTTCATCCTCACCGACCGCAGCGACATGCCCGTCCCTCACTACTGCTGCCCCAACCTCTGCTTCGTCTCCGCCAAATCCCGTAACCCCGATGTGGCCTACGCCGCCGCTGACGGCGACTTCTTATTCGAAGACCTCCTCGACATAGATCCGGCCGGCGACCAAGGCGATGTACACTGGCGCCGCCGCGGCTGCGACGGCGGCCTCCTCCTCCTCTCGCGCGGTCGCGACTCGGTGGAGCTCGCCGTGTACGACCCTGTAGCACGGACCGCCATCTTCTTCCGCATGCCCAGTGCCTGGCGCTATTTGTCTCGCGAGGCCCGCTACGCCATTGTCGCGGACGATGCTGACGCCTCGTTCCGGGTCGTCTGCGTGCACTGTTATTCCGGGGCACACTCCATCGTCTTCTCTTCCCGCACCCGCGAATGGGACGTGATCGAATCGTCGGATGCCAGCCGTGTCAGTGTGCAGCTTGGTTTTTTGGGAACCAAGAGCGACGGCATGACAGCGGGACGGTACGTGTACTGGCGGTCGGACACATGGAAGAACCAAGACTGCAAGATCAAAGAGAAGATCTTGGTGCTCAACACCGAAGCAATGGTGTGGTCAGTTATCGAAGCGCCGTTCCCTCTTGGCGATTCGTACTGCATCGCCGACATGGCGGAGCATGGCGGGCTCTGCATCGTGCGCAGCAAGGAGAAATGCGTACAGCTCTGGGTCCGTAGCAGCAACGATGAGTGGGTCCTCAAGAAGGAGGTGTCGTTGCTGAAGGAGTTTGGGTCCTTGAACAAGCTTCGTCGCGAGGAGTGGATGAAGAGGGTGCGCATCCTGGCAATGAAGGCTGGCTATGTCTACATGGAGTTTTGGTCCATAAGGAAGCCTCATTCATATCTTCTTGTGCTAAATCTGAACACTGTCAAGCTGGAAATTTTTCCCAACAAGTCGACCAAGCCGCACAGAGGTGCTGCATTTCCGTTCTTCATACCGTTGGCACCTCTGCCTGCTCTAGATGATGACAAGAATGTTTAAAAAAAATGAAGAAATGAGTAGGTAATCTCCTATTTGATCTGCTAATTATATTTATTTTTCTATTGTTCTACTTCCTCGATTAGGTATTTAATTACTGGTGTAGATATCCTTCTCGAATCATGATTTCGTAATTCCATGTCTTCTATATATAGCGAACATGTAAATTCTTAGATGTTGTTTCAGTTCCCGGAGGAAAAGACATTGCTTCACTTGATGTTTATTAGGATTTGTGATTTGTTTTTAACTTTCTATCGAGTCCTAGTTTGAACCAATGACTTGTAAATTTAACTGCATGTATTTTCGTCACTTATGTCCATTTGATTGACAGACTTGTGCCATTGGATTTCGTAAACTACAAAATTGTGCTGAATACAGCATTTATCTGGTTACTTCAGAGTGCATGACCATGATCATACCACAATTTCTCCATTTCCATTACTAGTGAAAAAACGATGGATTTCTGTACCATGTTAGTACCAGGTGATGGGTGACTAGTTATACCCTGTGGTGAGTGGCTTAGGTTTTTTACATTCTAAAATGTAATTCTTTGCATTTCAGGTCTAGCTGTTACCTCTAGCTTTGATCAGGAGAAATTGGGAGCATAAAGTCATCCAGACATTAGTTTGTTGCTAAATGTGCATACCGCACATGTCACCGCCACACCACGAGCTTGGTGCTCGTGCGGTGGGTGTGCCTCCATTTGGGCACCCAGACATTAGTTTGAAGAGCACCGCAATCTGAGTTTTCACATGGAGATGTAGGCATGCTAAGGATGATGCACACAGCCATTTATTAAAGAAGCGTTTAAAGAGTAACGTTTACAAGGCAGTATTAGTCAAACAGCAAAACAGGTGCCCAACAAATGCACCATATATAAAGATGGCTAGGATAGAAAATGAAGTGAAGCACACAGGAGGAGCACTTCATGACATAATTCGGCTAGCATGCTGCCAGCCACCCCAGTTGAAGATAGTCCGAACGACCGCCATCAGCCGAGAACAGCCGATATCCATAAACGCCCGTTGGTCTGGCGGAAGCAGGAAGGACCACAAGTGAATTCAATACGTAGCTCTGTGAACAACCTGTAAAAATGAATATTTTCCATCTTGTTAAAGACCACATCGTTTCTGCAATTCCAAATTGCCCATATGAAAGCACAAACGCCAATGCGAATACGAGCTTTGCATTTCTTATCAACTCCCATAAGCCAATTAGAAAACATATTCTCTATACTAGTTGGTGGTTGAATATTATAAGTAAAGTGAATAAGACGTCAAATATTACGCACAAAAGGACAATCAATAAAAAGTTGTTGTACCGTCTCATCAGACTGACAAAAAGCACATTGCTTGGAACCATTCCAATTCCTTTTAATGAGATTATCCTTAGTTAAAATTACTTTTTTGTTCACAAACCACATGAATATTTTGATCTTCAACGGTACTTTTAGCTTCCACAAGTACTTATGTAAAAAAGGTGTATGACCATTCAAATAATGTGCATACATAGATTTAACCGTAAACGTGCCAGACGTTGTCAAATTCCATCTAAACACGTCCTCCTCTGTAGTTAAAGAAATCGACAGTAATCTCTCAACTAGGTTAAGCCAAGCCGTCCATTTGCTACCTGTTAAAGACCTTCTGAACTCTAGATTAATTGGGGGCGCATTATTTAGGACATCCGCAACAAGGGCACTCTTGTGACGAATGATGTTAAAAAGCGTAGGATACTGTACCGACAACGGTCTATCCCCTAACCAAGTATCTTCCCAAAAACGTGTTGATTGGCCATTACCAATATGAAAGGATCCTAAAGCGAAGAAGTCTTGTTTAACTTTCAGTAAACCTCTCCAAAAGGGGGAGTCTGATGGCTTAGGGGAAACTTGAGACAAAGTTTTCCCCCGAAGATATTTATTTTGAATTAGCTCCTGCCACACACCTTGCTCATTCAAAAGTTTGAAAAGCCATTTGCTTAGTAGACACTTGTTCTTAATAGTCAATACCTCAACGCCTAGCCCCCCTTGGTCTTTAGGACGACAAATTAAGCTCCATTTAGTCAATCGATATTTTTTTTATGTTGATCGCTTTGCCAAAAGAATCTATTTCGGAAGTAGTCAAGACACTTCCGTACCCCAACAGGTATGATGAAAAAAGACAAGAGAAACATGGGTAAGCTAGTAAGTACCGAATTTATTAATACCAAACAATCACCATATGAGAGTAGTTTAGCAGCCCATGAAGCTAGTTTCCTCTCAAATCTATCCTCGACCGGCTTCCATTCCTTATTCAACAAAGTACGGTAATGAATAGGAATGCCCAAATATTTAAAAGGCAAAGAGCCGACCTCACAACCAAAAATGTTGTAGTACTCATCTTGTACATCAGCTGCCTTCGCGAAACAAAAAATCTCACTTTTGTGAAAGTTGATCTTGAGACCCGATAGCTGTTCAAAGAGTGTCAAGATTAATTTCATATTGACCGCCTTTTCTAGATCATGTTCTAAGAAAAGTATCGTGTCATCCGCATATTGTAGGATTGAGACCCCCCTTCAACAAGGTGTGGTACCAATCCCCCAACTTGGCCATCTTCCTTTGCCCTTCCAATAAGAACAGCTAACATATCCGCTACAATATTAAACAAGATCGGAGAGAGAGGATCTCCTTGTCGTAGTCCTTTTAAAGTTTGGAAGTAATGCCCTATGTCATCATTCACCCGTACACCAACACTACCTCCTTGAACGAATCTGGCAACCCACTCACACCACTTCGGGTCAAAACCTTTCATGCATAGTGATTGCTGTAAAAAGGACCATTTAACCTTGTCATAGGCCTTTTCAAAGTCAATTTTGAAAAGAACCCCGTCTATTTTTTTTATGCATCTCATGAATAGTTTCATGTAGGATGACCACTCCTTCAAGGATGTTCCTACCAGGTATGAAAGCTGTTTGGGTGGGACGAATTACCTTTTTATTTTCATGCCCCCGGTTTCTTAGTTGTACTTAGTTTTCCCCACCGGGGAAATATTTGATCACTTTTCCCCACGGGGGAAATAAAATTCTCACATTTTGCTCACTTTTCACCCCGAAAAGTTGCTAAAAACATGCATATTTTGCTCACTTTTCTCCCAGTGGGGAAAACTGAGTACAACTAAGAAACCAGGGGCACGAAAATAAAAATCCCGAACAATTGATGACACACGGTTTGTACCCACTTTTGTAAAAAAATTGAAGCTTACATTCAAAAGACAAATCGGCCTATATTGTTCAATTTTGCTTGCATCTTCTTTTTTAGGTAACAAAGTGATAGTTCCAAAGTTCAGCTTGAACAATGGAAGATCACCATTATACAATTGGGTAAACATACCCATCAAATCATCCTTTATAACCGACCAAAACTTTTGATAAAACTCTGCGGGAAACCCATCTGGTCCCGGGGCTTTATTATGTTCCATTTGTGAAATAGCTTCTAACATTTCCTTTTCATTAAAGTCGGATGTTAGGATGGCATTTTCATCATTTGAAATTTGTGGTAAATCATGATTAACTGATTCATCAAGCAGGATGGAACTAACGGCCGGTGCCCCAAAGAGCTTTTTATAATATTCTGTTATATACGTTTTCAAATTCTGTTGACCCGCAATTGTTCCCTCATCCTGTTCCAATTGGAAAATACATTTTTTTCTATGCTTCCCATTAGCAATTAAATGGAAGTACCTAGTGTTATCCCCTCCTTCCTGAATGTGCTTAACTTTTGCCCTTTGGGCCCATTTGGCCTCCTCGTCTCTACGAAGGCGAGCAATGCACTCATCAGCTTCCTTCTTAGCTGCTTTTTCCTCTACAGATAACGGAGTAGTCTCAGCTTTAATGTCTAACTCATCAATGAGTAAGAGAAGCTTTTATTTAAGGTATTTGTAATCACCACTAAGATTCTTAGCCCATCCCCTTAGGAATTGTCTAAGATGCCTAATTTTTGCTTGCCACCTTTCCACCGGAGAACCAGCAGCAACACAATTCGTCCATTCTCGTCTCACTACCTCATCAAAATCATTCCGCCGAAGCCAGAAGAGCTCAAAAGAAAAACGGGATTTATTATCCAAATGCGCTTGTTCTCCAAAGTCAATCAGCAAAGGGGTATGATCAGAGCCCGTTCTGGTCAGGGCCTGCACCGAGACCAAAGGATATTTTTGCTCCCACTCAACATTAGCTAAGAAACGATCCAATTTTTCATAGGTTGGAATCTCCCTCCGACTGGCCCAAGTGTATTGTCTACCTGAGAGATCAATTTCTCTCAAGTCCAGACTCTCAATGATGGCGTTAAACATAAAAGGCCATCGAGCATCGAAATTATGATTATTTTTCTCCTCTTGGCGCCTAATAATATTGAAATCTCCCCCAACCAACATCGGGAGCTCTTCTTTCTCACAGATACGTAGTAACTCAGCCAAAAAGTCAGGCTTACGATTAATTTGAGCTGCGCCATATACCACTACCAGCATCCAAGTGAACCCATCTAGCTTATTTTTAACCTGGAATTTAACACAAAAATCCCGCAAACAATATTTGAACCAAAATTTCTCTAACATCAAAACCAGCTAGTATCCCTCCTGACCGACCATGAGGTGGAAGTGAGTACCATGCATACTCAGCCCCTCCCGAAATTTGTTTTAAAAAGGGTGCCGAAAAATTTGATCTTCCCGTCTCCAAGACAGCAGCAAAAGATAACGTATTCTCCCTAATCGCTTCTTGTAACGCAAAATGTTTCGCCGCGTCACCAAAACCATTAGAATTCCAAATCAATCCTTTCATTGTTTTTTTTGTCGTATTTTTTCAATCCTAGCACTTCTTCTTTGAACTCCAGAAATATTACCTTCTGTTTTCCCCTGCCTACGCTTGGTAGAAACTCTTTCGGTTATAAGACCCATATGGTCTAGCGAGGATTCACTCTCCTCTTCCCCGAGATCTTCAGAAAGGTTAAAAGCATTTCTCATTACTAAACTCTGCACCCCATTATCATCCATCTCATTAATCGACTTTTTAAGAATAATTAAAGCCTGCATTTCTTCAATTTGTTTAATACTATTAACCGAATTTTGAATTTTACCAGGTGACTCTCCTAAACAGACACCAAGTCTAGAGGCCCTTTGCACGATCTCCTCATTAGGTAATTCTAAAAAGAAAAGCTTACGGTTAACAAAGTGGCCCACTCCATTGAGGGGGTATCTGCATTCGGCCGGGCGCTTAGCCTAGCACTCACTCGACGTCCTTGGGAGGAAGGTTCAGGAATACCACCGAAAAGAGCAATCTCCTTTGGAGTAACAGCCAAGGGAGGGCAAGGAGTACCAGTCACCCTCTCGGGAGATACAAGCGGTGGTGTCTGATCATATGAAGCTTCCCTCGCCGACGACACCCCACCCAAGCTCAAAAGGGGGGAGAGTGTCTCAGCAGCGATTTCTGCCGCGGCAGAGACATGAGCCAAAAGCTCTGCCGTGACAGCAGTACCAGTGCTGGCTGGCGCAGCAACATCCTCTGGCGCGGCAGGGGAACGAGTAACATTCTCTGTCGCGGCACCAGAGACTGAGGGGCTCGAAGGCGCTGCGACTTCTTGAATCCTAACGCCCAGACCCTCCACCACCAGACCATTGTCTTTGTCTGGTGAGAAAACCTGGATGTCATCATGAACAGCGAAAGGATTTATCTCCACAAAATCATTATTATAATCAAAACAAAAGTTAAGGGGCTTAGTCCGTGGTGTCAATACCTCGGAGACAAATAAATCCCCCTCCTTCTTATCTTTAGGAGAATCATTGGTACCAGATTTTGGTTCAACAACCGCCACCGTGGCAAGCCAACTATCAAAGATCACCCGTTCAGCCTCACGAATCTGATGAACCACAACGCTATCCCCGGACGGCTTGGCAAACAAAGGATCCTCCCAACGCCCCTCCCTAATAAGCTCCAAATTTTTCATCACCCTTGGAGAGAAATACACCCCCGGGACCACCTTTTGCTTTGTTGAAGGAGTAGTACCACCTCCTGCCCCTTAGCTGAGATTGTGGCTACTAAGTGGATCAGCATCACCACCATTCAAATCTCTGCCACTCTCCTTATATTTTGTCACATCATTCCTATCATTGTCATGTCTCTCGGTTAGATCATCATCATCCCCTCCATTCAACATATCCACATCATCCCAAGCATGCTCCTCCACTTCAAAGGAGAGGTCATAAAAACCGTCCTTAATAAAGACAGGCAGCTCCTTGGGGATCTTGGCTTGATTGACACATCCAATCAGGATCCTCAAAACTCCATGAGTCCGAGTGTAAGGCATATCGACTTTGAAAGTTTTCCCCAAGAGTGAACCTATACCCCAAAGGGCAAGAAAATCACCTTTATGCTTAGAAGGGATGCCTTTTACCCTAACCCAAACCTGAGGGAGTCCATCCATAGGTTCTGAAGCCGCTAACCAGTCACCAACTGATACCTCCAGAGAAGTGTTAGGCACTTTGAAACTACCAAAAACTTTCAGCCTATCCAACTCCGCTTTAGATGGAAATTGCACCTTGTAAACATTCTGTCCCATCCAAAGCACTTCCCACTGGTAATCCTCCACAGGTACCACCCTTTGCAATTGCCTGGCAATTTCCAGGATACTCAACTCACCTCCAGTTACTATGACCATCGCTAACCTTGTGTTTTCATTCTTCGGCCGGTAGGTTGTAGCGCCCCGACCCCAGAACTATACAATGAAGCTTTGTGCAACCGGTCATGCTACACAATCGAAGGTTACTGGGTTTACCAATCCCAGGCCAAAACCTTTGGCAGGCGTGCTCGGAATGGATCATCGGCACGCAACACTTCGATCATGCCATAAGCTCAGACATAGCTATCATGTATAGTAGAGAGATCAAGACTGCGGAACAACTGGCACATCACAGACTCTACGACACAAATCATTATAGTTCAACTCTTAACAGAGAAAGATAGCCAAATATTACAATCAGAGGTCACTGACCCAACAGTACAACAAGCGGAGGCCTGCACATAACAAATCCCAGCCAGCTTGTTCGGAGACGTCCCAAGCTGCTACCTAGGAACCCCAGACTATTCGTCGACGTCAACGAAGAACCCACCTTCCTGCTCGGTGTAGTCCTCCTCTGAAACAATTAATAGGCAGCAAAGAGAGACTGAGTACGACGTACTCGCAAGTTTAGTAGGGCGATATAGGCCCAATGTTGACGGAGGCTCTAAAGCTGTATAATGTAGCTATTTTGCATAAAGCTAGATTTTCATTTAAAAGAGATAAGGACACATGGCACCGTCTACTCAGAATGTTTTCCAAAAAGGGGTAAGAGAGTAAACTTTTCATCTTTGGTTCTCATCGAACTAACTTGTAGCCAACACCCACTCATCTCCACCAAGGCACCCCCTCGAATCACCCTCGAGGAAATGAACCTTTATCACACGTTGATTAATGCAACCTTTAGCTGCCATATCAATTAGGTTAAGGTTCTCTATGGTCTTATCGTCCGTTCCCAAGTCGTCCATAACCGCGGACACGGCTTTTCGACAAGATTTAACCCTGCAGGGGTGTACTAATTTACCCATCGGTACCGTTCGGCTCACCTGATTGGCCCTCTTCCGGGGAAGGCCGGCGAGTGGGCGCGGTTAGACCTTTACATTGCATGAGGCTTACTCAAGGACCATCCGTGTGCGGAAGGACAGGTTCAGCGCCTCCAACGCCCTGCCCCGCAGCCACATCCTAAACACCACCGTCCTCATCGTTTCTTTTCCACCCACACACTCACACGCAAATGGAAATAGCAAACAAGAGGACCCTTGACAAGCCCCTCACAACTTATTCGGTCACAGGGGATTCCATATGTCCCCACCTTTGGAAGCACGCTCAGCCTTGGTTCAAGAGGTAAAGAACTCGCACCTAGGGGCAAGAATGAGACAACCCACCATCCCCGATGGCAACTCATCCAAGCCTTCTTAGCAATTTAATTAAGCATCACAATTAACCACCATGTCCGAATCATTCCATCAACATCATCAATATGGAATTTAATCAATGGACATAACTAGCATACGACTAAGCATGTCTAAGCATAGCTAAGCAAAAGTAAACAACAGTTATTCAATTGTCTCCGGCCAACACATCAAACCTATGGTTCATAGGAGGGGAAAACATGTATTGGTTTGGGGATAAACATGCATTCATAGGAACCTCTACATCTTGATCAAAAGAGACATTGGAATCGCATGCAATATTATGGTGGATAAAATAAGTTTATAAAACATTAGGATGCTAAATGCCAAGAAGGTTAGGTTATCTCTTGCCTTGCTAATAGTACTGGTCGCGTTGATCGTCGAGGTATTGTGGTGGAACCTCGACTCCTGAATCTACCAATACACAAACAATAACAGGGAAACGAAATAAATAACACGAATACAAAGGTGCAATGCACAATCATGATGAGATGGTCAAATTATGCACCGAAATGGTATTGGGCAGGTCCCACAAGTTAAATGGAACCCCTAAATTAATTATCGCAAATAACGGGTTATAACTCCATATTTAACTTAGTGAATTTAGCATTTACCCAAAATGTCCAGTACTAAAATATGAGTTATATATGCATGCAAATGACATTATTAGATAGGTATTGTTCTCCAGATCATTTTGGTACTTCTTTTGCAATTTTCCGATTAACGCTGATGAAATGACAATTTAAACGGTTATGCAATTTAATTCATTTTAACCAATTTGAAAATAACATCAAAGGAGAAATTGGTTTCATGCTGTGACACTACCACAGAATAGGCTATCTGTGGCGCACCATTTTGCTTATCTGTGGCGCATCTGTGGGCTAGCCTGGTGCGCCACAGAATTCTCGCCACAAAAATATTTTCTGTGGCGCACCAGGGCATATGCGCCACAGAAATATCAACTTTCTGTGGCGCACCCCTGTCTGTGCGCCACAGAAATAGGTCGCCAGGACCCTATGGAGAGGCTTTCTGTGGCGCACTGACCTTGGTGCGCCACAGAAAGTGGTGCGCCACAGAAACTGAAAAAGGTGCGCCACAGAAGTGTTAACCAGAAAAACTGTATTTTTTTATTTTGCTGTATAAATACACGTATATACAGTATTTATACAGGTTTATACAGAAAATACAGGTATATTTGACAGGTATATAAACAGACAATGATATTAATCAATATGTCATCACACATATATATTACTTAATTAGTGGCCCGATCGAGATACATATATATATACACATAGTCACAAAAGTGCCGAATGTAAACACAATTAGCTAGTCATGTATATACAACCAAAAGTTCAACATTTCACACTATATACACATTACAAATCAAGTGTTCGCCGCCTAACTATGATCCGGGAGCATGCATAATCATGGAGTCCTCTACTTTCGCGGCTCCGGCAACGGTAGAAAGCCTTGTTTCGTCCTCCACTCCCTGGTGTCATACTGTGCCTCTAGTCGTTCTTCGATATTCCTCTGAGACAACACTGAAGATAAATTGGGATATATATATAGGTTAGTGATATAAAATAGAGTATAATTTATTCATCTAAGTAGAGAGGCAAGACAATCATATGGCTATCCTATTTGGGTTTCATAGCATAGCATATATATAATAGATAACCCTACGCATGCACTTCTATATATAATACCTCTGTGGTGGTGGTAGGCCCCTGATCTGTGAAGGACATCTTCGAGGATGATCGTTGTCAACTGCAGCTGGATGCGATGGAAGTCTGCTCTGTAATCAGCATCGGTGAGAGCATCCTCTGATTTGGTGTATTCTGCGAGACCCGATGGAAACTTCGTTTTCTCGCAATCCCGGACAATTCCTTTAAGGTGATGGAGGGCGTAGTAGGCCTCCTTCACGCTGCCATCCAGTTGCTTGATGCAATGGAATCCGCTCCCATGCTGAAACTTGTGTGTGTTTTCATCCGTGAAAAATTCCGACTTCTTATGGAATGGGCCGCCCTTTTGGGCATAGGCCTCGAGAGCGTCATCCAGAACACCCTTTATTCTGGTGTATCGTCTCGGCGTGGATTTATTCCCCGAGTCCAAATAAGTGGCAATGGACCACCTCGGGGCTACGGAGATGAGTGCGCAGTACTTGTCCCTGCTCAACACAATTGAAACGGAATGTTGGACAAAGGATCAGCGATGGAAGAAATGTACAAGAAGGCATAAGATACGACGGTGGCGAGCGGATGTGTACTTACTCGAAAAAGAAAGGCAGAAGAAGGGTGGTCTTCCTCTTGTTGGCCAGCATGACCCTTACGAGGTACTCCTTGGCCGTTTCCCTTGTCTTTGACCCTTCCTCCAGATGGCTGTCGCGCATGTAGTAAGGATCCACTATCGCGACGTACGGGGTCGCATCTCTCCTGATCTTCATCGCCATATCGAGCGCATATAGACGGACCATGTTATAGTCCAGCCGTTGAGTGTGAAAGAGTTTGTAGACGTCCTCGTACGCGATGAAGAACACATCCGCAGGGTCTTCGTGGACGAAGTCCACCAGCTCCTTTGGCACGTGGACCGCGAACGCCGGGTAACTCGGATGCTTTTCTTTAAGAAGCTGCTCCTCCAGATACAAGATACTTTGCTGCAAAGCAACCATGGGTCCTTCTGCGAGGCGGAGCAAGTCCCCAGACAAGATAGGTTCACCAGCTACATGAACTCGGGGGAAGCCATCCGCACGGGGTGGAATCGTGTCTTCAAGACCCCGGATCTTAGGAGCTGGCTGGCTCGCAGAGGTGGAGGATCCTTTTCTCTTCCTATGCTTCTTGATCTTGTTCTTCTTCTCTGGGGATTGTGGGGGTGCAGTGAACCCCGCTTTAACAGTTTCCATCAGAGTGTTAGGGCTGAAAACGTTACCCGGGGGAGCTTGATGATCGCCGGCATCCGGAGGCGTGAAGGCCAGGCGTTGTGTGCATGAAGTGGGACGAGCAGCTTGACCGCGGTGGTCGCGGAAGGGTTCTTCATCCACATGAGGCATGTACATATCATCCCTGCAGGCGCCAGTGTTGATGTAGTCATCGAGGTTGACATCATTATCATCATCCTCGTTGCCACCAAGTTCAGGTGCAACGGCTTTGTCCTAAACATGAACGATAGCACATCCGTTAGTCGGGAAAGTCGGAAAGTCGGGGAATTCGGAAAGTCAGAACTAACCGGTGAAGACGTTCCCAACAACTGTTTGTGGCGGTTGGTGGCGGCGACGACCGGTGGTAGCTTCCTGCCGGTGGTGGCTGCGACCGGCGGTAGCTTCCGGCCGGTGGTGGCGGCGACCGGCGGTAGCTTCCGGCCGGTGGGGGCGGCGACCGGCGGTTCCTTCTGGGTGGTGGCGACGGCTACTTGTGGTGCCGGTTCCTCCGCAATAGTTTTTTGCGGCCGCCTCGACGGGGGCCGAACGAGTGGGAGCCGAGGCCTCGAGGTGGCGCCGCCGGTGCGACCGACCCCATGAATAACATCCCCAAGACGAATCTGGGTCTTCGGCCATTCCATCATCCACTTTCCGCATTCGCCAAGCTTCATGTGTTTCTCAGCTCCCGGAGGTTGCGTGGGGGGGTCGATGTCACGGAACTCAGGCAGTACCTCCGTGACATTGACTTTCATCACGGCCTCACTCATTCGAGTGTTGTGTATATCGCGGGTCAGAGGTTGTACTATCTTGGCCAACGCGACTTCCTTCAACTCTCCGCCGGCCCCCACCCTATGCAGGAGTATGCAAGGCGTGTCCTGTGAGTCAACACATGTTGGGCACCATGCATGCATGAGATATGACAGTCATCAAAGGCATATGTAGTCATAAAAGATGTCGCGGACTAACTAATTAGTTACCTTGTCGATGGCGTTGAGCTCGGCTAATGTCGAGACAAGGGCGCCGGTGCCGGCGGCCGGCCTATCATTGTCCGGGCGCTCGTGCGCATTGTCATTATTCTCCTGCCGGGGGGGCACCGGTGGGGTCACCAGGACCGGCGACACGACAGGGGGCAGCAGGACCGGCGACACGTTATTGCTGGAGGTGCTGCCGTCGAAGCTGGGCAAGTGTATCGGCCCCTGTTGACCTCTCGCTTGCCAAGCAGCTAATCCCTCATACAATCCAGGGGGTAAGAAAGTCCGGAGCCTCTCCTCCAGCTTCTCGGCCACTAGCTTGTCCACCATGCTGGAGTCCACCTTTTCTTTCTGTAGTGTCTCCAGCTTCTTCCTTAGCTCGAGAACCTCGGCTTTATCTTTAGACGGCTTCCTCCTCTCCCTTTTCGTGTCGGTGTCCGTGCTGTAGTACTCGATGAACTTCATCGACGTACCAAAGCCGGTCACACGGCCTGCTGACGTCGGAGGCTTTGACTTGTCCCTCCCCTTGTAAACGTTCATCGCCCGGTTGAAAGTCGTGTCCCACGGGCCGGCTGCCTCCTGGGACGACGGGCCGGCCTCAGCCTCAGCCTTCAACTCAGCCTCCTGCGGACAAAGCAAATAAACGTGAACCCATGTATAGAAATCAACGAAAATGGACTTTGAGATATCCGCGGTAATTAAGTTCCTTACCAGAACTTTCTCGAAATCCAGCACATCTTTGTAGTCGGTAACAAATTCCCCAGTCCCCGGCTTCAGATAGTAGCGGGACCGAACAAAGTTCCTAACTTGCTCGTCCGTGATTTTATGCCAAGGGTTCTCTTTCCCAAGTCTCGCAACCTCGGCATCCTCCTTGTCCCAAACAGGCTTTTTTCCTATGTAACCGCCGCTTCCCAAATGGTGGTTGCCTAAGTTCATTGCCCGCATTTGCTTCCCCCACTCGGTCCATTTTTCAGCCTCCGGAGATGCCAAGGACAACTTCAATGCCTCGAACTCTTCTATGTCGATGTACGGCTCTTTGGCACTGATCTCTTCCCAGCTAAGACCCTTTTCAATCTTCGCCTTCACCCGGCCTCTCCAGCTGGTCAAACAATTGTTCATCTTCGTGATGGCGAAGCTGTCCACCCTTTTGTTTCCATCGTCCGGGAAAATGTATCGTTCGTGGAGCCTCTTGAGGAGTTGTGTGCGCAAAGCCTCATTCTCCGCGCTCCTGAGGTCATACGTGTTGATCGACACGGTTTCCCGGAGGATGCACCCTAGTTGCATTCCGTACCCTTTTGCGACGCCCCATGGCTCCTGGGGTTGGCCACTTTTGGAGACCTTAGTGAACGTGTCGGTGACGGTGCCGACCGCTTGCGGTGTCCGCTCCTTCCTCTGCTTCTTAAGCTTCTTAGCGGTCGTGTTACCACCACCGGCATCCGTGTGGTCGTCACCCCCGACATCCATGTGGTCGCCGCCATCGGTGGTGGTGGTTGCGTCCCCATCTCCGTCGGTGTCCTCCGCATCCTCCATCTCCATCTCTTCTAATTGGAAGTCACCATCGCCGTCACGAGCCAGTTCGGCGGCCTCCGCATCCCCCATCTCCGGCCACACGTCCCAGAACGCCTTGTTCTTTTCTCGTGCTTCTTCTAATTCGACGCTCATGTGCTTAGAAGGGCCGGGCGCGTCGGCCGACATGTTTGCACTTCATTAAAAAGAGGCAAAAGTTAGTACAACAAAATATAAGAAAAACATCACTTAGTTTAGTACTAAGATACCCCGGCCCATGCCTTAGTCGCAATACCCCATATGTCCCTTTTTTTTAGCAAAGTCATGCCAAAATTCACGAAAAATTTCGGCATGACCTTTGCTAAAAAAGGGACATATGGAGTACCCGAATTTGCCGGAACGGAAGTTAATCGACGTTCCGGCAATCTCAAGGGCCTCACGGGGTACCTGCACAAGCATCTATGAAATACTATTAACATCTCGACGACACGATGGTCGGACCACAAACAACAACGACACGATGGTCGTGGACACACATATATTCATCAACACATTTCTCACCACTTGTCGATGAGCTCCTCCGGTGGCGGCGGTGGCGGCGGGCTGCCTACATGATAAAACAGAATTTAGGTTATTAAGAGTTTAAAACAGATAAAACATAGCAAATTTGCCTACATGATTTAGTCTCCTATAGTGTTTAATTTGGACAAACAAATAATGCTTATGAATCTATAGGTTTAGCTCTTTCTAATGATATGAAATTTACAAATTTTGGTGGAGCAGATTTCCCACAATTTGCATGCAAAGTGGGCTACTCTACACTGTTTTTCAGACTTAGCAGTTTTTTCAGGTTTTTCAGAAAACAGATAAAACATAGCAATTTGCCTACATGATCAAGTCTGTTATATTGTTTAATTTGGACAAACAATTGATGCCTATGAATCTATAGGTTTAGCTCTTTCTAATGATATGAAGTTTACAAATTTTGGTTGAGCAGATTTTCCATAATTTGCATGCAAAGTGGGGTAATCTACACTGTTCTTCAGACTTAGCAGTTTTTTCAGGTTTTTCAGAAAACAGATAAAACATAGCAATTTTGCCTACATGATTTAGTCTGCTATAGTGTTCAATTTGGACAAACAATTCATGCCTATGAATCTATAGGTTTAGCTCTTTCTAATGATATGAAGTTTACAAATTTTGGTTGAGCAGATTTTCCACAATTTGCATGCAAAGGGGCCTAATCTACACTGTTCTTCAGACTTAGCAGTTTTTTCAGGTTTTTCAGAAAACAGATAAAACATAGCAACTTTGCCTACATGATTTAGTCTGCTATAATGTTCAATTTGGACAAACAATTCATGCCTATGAATCTATAGGTTTAGCTCTTTCTAATGATATGAAGTTTACAAAGTTTGGTTGAGCAGAGTTTCCACAATTTGCATGCAAAGGGGCCTAATCTATACTGTTTCTTTTCAAAAAGGGTAGAAATGAATCTTAAACTATTTAGTGAATAAAAGTTTTTCTGAAAAATTGGAGAAAATTCCCTGAACTGCCTATGGTCATATAGGACCTACCTGTGCAAAAACCTCATCAAGTTATGTTCAAAAATTTAGAGTTATTTCAAAAGTTCAGTTCTGGACGTTTTGCAAATTCAATTAAAATAAGGCCAAATAAATTCAGAAAAATGTGAGACCACTTTCCCTAGACCCAACTTTTCATCCTGAATCTACTAGACATCATTTGGGTGCCTTGTTGTATTCAAAAATTTGGAGTTATTTCAAAACTTCAGTTCTGGACATTTTGCAAATTCAATTAAAATAAGGCCAAATAAATTCAAAAAAATGTGAGACCACTTTCCCTAGACCCAAATTTTCATCCTGAATCTACTAGACATCATTTGGGTGCCTTGTTGTATTCAAAAATTTGAAGAGGCATTTCCACAAGCACCTAGTGTGCACAGTTCGGTGGAGAGGGGAGGGAGGAGGAGGAAGATGGCAGGGAGAGAGAGAGGAGGGAGGAGGGAGAGAGAGGAGAGAGGAGGGAGGAGGGAGGAAGATGGCACCTGGGTGCCGGCGTCGATCGGTGGTGGCGTCGGTGGAGAGGGCTCGGAGGAGGAGGGAGGAGGGAGAGAGAGAGAGAGGAGGGAGGAGGGAGGAGGGAGGAGGGAGAGAGAGGAGAGAGGAGGAGGAGGGAGGAGGGAGGAGGGAGAGAGAGGAGAGAGGAGGGAGGAGGGAGGAAGATGGCACCTGGGTGCCGGCGTCGATCGGTGGTGGCGTCGGTGGAGAGGGCTCGGAGGAGGAGGGAGGAGGGAGAGAGAGAGGAGGGAGGAGGGAGGAGGGAGGAGGGAGAGAGAGGAGAGAGGAGGGAGGAGGGAGGAGGGCGCACCTGGGTGGACGTCGCGGTGCCGGCGTCGAGGCTGCCGGCGGCGAGGGGTGCGGCGGCGAGGGGTGCGTCGCGATCGTCGGCGAGGGAGAGAGAGGGCGCGCGGGAAGTTGGGAAATTTGGGAATGAAACGGCGCAGCGCGGGGCTGGCCCACATGTAAGTGGCGGCTCCAGATTTCTGTGGCGCACCGCGGGCGGGGTGCGCCACAGAATCTTACATTTCTGTGGCGCACCGCGGGGGGTGCGCCACAGAATCTTACATTTCTGTGGCGCATGCCCTGGGAGGTGCGCCACAGAAATGTGAGATTCTGTGGCGCACCCCACCAGCGGTGCGCCACAGAATTACAACGCCTAAACAGTGCTGTATCTTGACAGAAACTGTACTGTGCTGTATCCTTTTTTCTTTAATTATTTCTTTGAAAATATTTTTGGTTAAAATACACACACACATATTCATTGGTTACAAAATACACACAATGTCTCTTATGCTTGCATATTGTCTCACACATATTCATTGGTTACAAAATACACACAATGTCTCTTATGCTTGCATATTGTCTCACACATATTCATTGTCTCTTTTTCTTTTTTTTTCCTTTGAAATTTTGTTGGTTAAGTTTGGTTACAAAATACAATGTCTGTTATGAGTTGGATTTGAGTTTTGCATTGGTTCCGCGAGCTAGATTCTCTTCTTTCCCTTCTTCGCGGTTGAAAACTTTAGGCCGGTGACCTTGAGATTTCTTCGCGTGAACGGACAACCTTTGGTAGGTAGGGAGGTCTTCCTTCTTTGTGTACTACTAGTAGGCATGTCGAAGAACTTGTCGAATTCCTCCTCGATCTTTGGCTCGTTGTCCAAGTCTTGCTCGGTGGCGCCTCCTTCCATTCCGATGATGCTCCTCTTGCCCCTCCTCACGACAACACGGCTAGGCTTTGACGGGTCGGTAATGAAAAAGCATTGCTCGACTTGGCTAGCGAGTACCCATGGCTCATTTTTCGCGGAGGCGTTCTTCGATTTGGCATCGGGTATTACCATGGTGGTGAAATACCGGCCTTCTTTGACGACGTCCTTGGCCCATCTTACACGGAACATTGGCACCAACTCTCCACAGTAGTTGAGCTCCCATATGTCCTCAATCCTTCCGAAGTATCTTTCCTTGACAGTAGCCTCCTCATCGCCGTAGGATAGCATAGTTACTCCTGAGTTTTGATATTCTGACTTGTTGTCCTTTTCCTCGGTGTAGAATCTGTAGCCGTTGATGTCGTACGCCTGATAGGTCTTTACGTTGTGCGATGGACCCAGTGATAAGGAGAATATGAGTCTTTCATCTTCCGTAGATGGTGCTTTCTTCTTTGCTAGCTCCAGTTGCTTTTGCTTGAACCAACGCGTGAAGGTAGAGTTGTGCGCTCTGGTTACGTCTCCCTTCTTCCTCGGTCGGCCCAGTTTGATGTAATGTTGCTCGAGTAAGCATTTGTGCTGTTCCACCCAAGTTTCGATCAACTGTAAGTGTTGTAGCGCGACCCGGTGAGCCCTGTCAAAGTCGTCCTTTTGACCCTGCATGCTGACAAAGGTTGTGCTGCTGCCCTCTCGGTGACCATATCCATTGAGCCTGCCGAAGTGTTTCCTCGTGGGCAGACCAACATCCTGGTTCTCGGTGCTTAGATAATTCTGGCAGAAGGAGATGCACTCGTAGGTTAGAAAGCCCTTGGCTATGCTTGCGTCTGGATGGGACCTGTTGCGGACGTATCCTTTCATGACACCGTTCATCCTTTCGAATGGCATCATATAGTGCATGAACGTTGGCCCGAGCTGCCTGATGTCATCAACGACATGCAGAAGGAGATGCACGCAGATATCGAAGAATGAGGGCGGAAAGTAAATCTCGAGCTCGCATAGTATCAGCACGATCTCTTCCTGTAGCCGGTCGAGCTGCCTCACGCCGATCGTCTTCCTGTTGATGACGTCGAAAAAGTTGCAAAGAGCAAGCAGCGTATCACGGACATGCTCGTCCATTATCCCTCGAATCGCAACGGGAAGTATCTGCGTCATCAGCACGTGACAATCGTGAGACTTCATCCCGGTAAACCTCTTCTTCGTTGCGTCCATATATCTGCTTATCTTCCCCGCGTAACCATGAGGAAATTTGACTCCTACAAGACACCTGTAAAACTGCTCGAGCTCCTCCAGACTCATAGTGAAGCATGTAGCGGGAAGCACCACCGTGTTCCTCTTTAGCCTTTTGCGGTGACCTTGAGTCCCTTCAATCTGATCATCATCACCATCGTCGTCATCACTATCGGGGGCCTAAAGATCTTTCCTGACACCAAGGCATTTCAGATCGTATCTTGCTTTCGTCCCATCCTTGGTCTTTTCCGGCATGTTGGAAAGAGTGCCAAGCAGACTCTCGGTGACATTCTTCGTAATGTGCATCATATCGAGGCTATGTGGCGTCTTGAGGACCTTCCAGTACGGCAAGTCGTGGAAAACAGACCTCGCTTTCCATACACCCAGCAGCGGATCTACCTTCGGTTGTTTCTTTCCCGGCGCGGGGCACTCCTCCCAATTTCTCAACAGCTCGTCGATTTCTGTGCCGCTCCTTGGGCTCGGGGCTCCATCGAGCTCCTCCTTACCATTGAACAGGTCACCGCGTTTTCTCCACGGGTGATCCATGCGAAGCCACCTTCGAGCCCCTGGGTACACAGTTTTCGAAGACCCGGGATTCCTTGGTAGCTGGAGATGCGGGGTCCTATCCATGCACCTGACACATGCGCAGAATCCGTGGCCTACCTGGCCAGATACATATGCGCAACCAGGATAGTCCTGCACCGTCGTGAGCAACGCGGCTCTCATGGGGAAATAATCTCCAGTGTGGGCATCCCACGTACGGACTGGCGTCGCCCACAACATGGCTAACTCCTCTTTCAACAGCGCGAGATACGTATGTATGTGGACACCTGCTTGTTTCGGCCCCTGAATGAGAATACTCATGTGTATATACCTTTGCTTCGTGCACAACCACGGGGGAAGGTTGTAAGGCCATACAAACACGGGCCAGGTGCTATGCGTGCTACTCTGGTTACCGAACGGATTGAGTCCATCGGTGCTCATACCGAGCCTGACGTTCCTTGCATCGCCTCCGAAATTGGCGACGGCGTCCAACTCTTGCCACTGGCTAGCGTCTGAAGGGTGTGTAAGGATCCTGCCCTTCTCCGGATCTTCTTCGGGCTTCTCCCTTTCCGCGTGCCATTGCATGAGCTTTGCTTCCTTAGGGTCCACGAAGTACCGCTGCAGACGGGGAGTGATATAAAAATACCATACCACTTTTTGAGGAACTTTCTTCCCACGGCTCTTGTATCGTCCTTGGCCGCACACCGGACATGTGGTTCGGTCCTCGTACTCGCCCCGATAAATTGCGCAATCATTGACGCAGGCGTGGTATTTAATGTGCGGTAGGTCAAGAGGGCAAACGACTTTCTTGGCCTCCTCGATACTAGTTGGCAATGTGTTCCCCTCGGGAAGACGCTCGTGGAAGAATTGCATGTTCTTGTTGAAGCTCGCATCGGTCCATTTGTTCTCCGACTTCATCTCCAGAGCATCAAGCGTTACTTGCAAGCGCGTATCCTGTGGCCGACACCCAGGATACAACGGAGTATTCCCGTCTATCTCCATTTGCGCCAGCTTGGCTTTCTCTCTATCGGTGTTCGCGTTCTTCAGGAGGAGTTCTTGAACATGAGAATCCATCAAGGCCGACATTAGCGAGCTCTGCGGCGTGTCAACGTCTTCTCCACCACAATCATGACCATGTATGTCGGCATCTCCGTCGTCACGATCATCTTGCCCGCCCTCGTCTTCAGGCGCAGCATTTGCTGTCGGCGCTTGGTTGAAGCCTTCCATGAAACCGCGCCTGAGCAGGTGTTCCTCCAATTGTCCGGAATCAGGGTCGATCCATCTCACAAGTTTGCAACTTCGACACGGACATCGTATCTGGCGCCCGTTGCACCGTCTCATTTCCGCCTTCGCTTCTTCCTTGTAGTTGTCGATTCGACCCGAGCTCATCTTGATGACCATGGTCGCCTACGCGGTATACATACAGAGTATGTGTTATTAATTAGAATTAAGTAATCGAAACATGCTCACACACATACAAGCTTCTCATGCGGGAAGTCGGAAATGTTCGACGCAAAAATTCGGCATGACTTCCCCTAAAAGTAGGACATATGGGTGGTGCAAAAATTCACCGAAATGGAAATGAATCAACATTTCGGCAAACATCCATGCACCACGCCGGCGCAAGCTACAACATGCAAAGATTCAATCAAACCACACACACAAGTTTCATGCATATACGTGTAAATCGCCCGCCGACAAGTTTCTCATGCCTTCAACAAACATCCATACACCAATACCCACCTTGTAGATCTAGATCCGTTGCCGAGACGTGACCGTGATCGATGAGAGAGAGTGTGTGGTGATGGAGAGAAAATAGTGGACAAAAAGAGAGGAGGAGAATATATATGGAGACTCTCCCCAAGCCCTCACCAATTATATATCAAATTGTGGTAGGTTTAATAACAAATAATGGAGAATAGGATGGTCAAAATGGCATGGGAGAGAGAAGGAGCTCGGGTTAGTAAGATGGGAGCTAGGAAGAAGAAGGGGGTCACATGGGGAAAGGTGGTCTACCACCTTTTTGTAGATCTGGGCGTCCACATTCTGTGGCGCACGGGCCCTGATGCGCCACAGAAAGTAGCTATTCTGTGGCGCACCGTGGCTGATGCGCCACAGAAAGTAGCTATTCTGTGGCGCACCGTGGCTGGTGCGCCACAGAAATTCAACTTTCTGTGGCGCATCCTTATCCATGCGCCACAGAAAGTTGAATTTCTGTGGCGCACCAGCCACGGTGCGCCACAGAAAAGGCCGAGATGGACCACGGCCCGCTGATTGAAGGTGGGGCCCACGCATATTCTGTGGCGCATGAAGACTGGTGCGCCACAGAATTCTCCCTTTCTGTGGCGCATGGCGTGCCGTGCGCCACAGAAAGTTGATATTCTGTGGCGCATGTGCTAATGATGCGCCACAGAATGTTCAAATTTCTGTGGCGCATCAACAGCCATGCGCCACAGAATTATTTTTTGTGGCGCATGGATTAAGGGTGCGCCACAGACAGGCAACCTCCCTATAATGCTTTTCCTGGTAGTGTGAGATTAACATAACTAGATAGCATTTGTTTTGCTGGTCATTTTGGTGTATCATTTGCAATTTTTGGATCACTATTTATCAAGTTATTGTTTTTCCCAAAATTGGAATTAATTCTGCCATTTTAGTAATTTTAAATAAATAGCAGAATAAACTATTTAGTTTGTCATAGAAATGATATTAATAGGTAGATATTAATTCTCTAAACAATTTGGTACCTTATTTGTAATTTTTGGAGCAATATTCAAATTGTTATGAATTTCCCAAAATTTTGAATAACTCACAGATGATTTGTAATTCACAAATAAATTCAAATTCAAAAATTCATTTCCATGTGTGAGTTACATATTTGAATAGGTTATGAAATTCTGAACATTTTGATATGTCAAATGCATTTTTCTGAGTTACCATTTATTAGATATTTCAATTACCAATTTCTGTTTATTTTCTGAAAATTAAATCAGATGAACAACTGACGTCATCATGACATCATCAGGGGGAGCTGCGGCATGTTGAGCATGAATTCGTCCGAAATCGGTGGAATTGGCCACGGGCACTTTCCCTACGAGCTAGAGGACACGGAGGGGAGCAGGGGGGCGGCGGCGGCACGAGCCATATGGTCGCCGGAGGGCCGGCGGCGACCATGGCCGCGGTGGCGGACGACAGCACACGGAGGCAGCGGCGATGAGAGGGAGAGGGGGAGTAGGAGGGTGTCCCAGAGGATCGGATGCTCACCAGGAGCGCGCTGCAGGTGACGGCAAGGGCCGGGGAGGCCGGACGGTGACGAGACGGTGCTCGGACGGTGGCGGCCAGAGCGGGGAGGAACTGGACAGCGACGGTGATTGCGGCATTCCCGGGCCGATTCCTAGCTCGAGGAGGAAGAGGATGGCGAGGCGCATCTCGTGGCAGAGTCGGCGTGGCCAGGGGTGGTCGGAGGCGATGGCGAGCTCGACAACGGCAGCGGCGGGTAGGAGCTCGATTCAGGTTTAGGGTTAGGGTTTGGAGGGGAGCAGAGAGCAGGGGAGGAGAGAGGGAAAGCAGAGGGCTCGGGGTGCTCCACTTATACACCAGGGGAGCTTGGCATTGCGAGGGGGGCGGCGGGGATGAGGATGTCGACCACGGTCGCTACAGGAGGAGGGCTACAGGAGGAAGGAGATAACCCTTTTGCGCATAACCCCCTGACCTTTTCTAATTCCTTGTTTTTCTATTTCAACTTAACTCCAGCAGCTTAAGTGATTTGAATGGGACACCTAAACAATTTCAAAAATTATGAAAATATTCAGGGAGGCTCATAATAAGATAATGAAGCTCACAATTATTTTATTTTGAATTTTTGAAATGTTTAACTTGGGTTCAAAATTAAGAATTGGTTTACTCAAATTTGGAGTCCCAATTTATTTAAATATTTGGCAAGAATTTGACTTTGCCAAATAATTATGAAATGCATTCTTGGAACTTCCTGAACAAATATAGAAGCTCAAGAATATTTGGTTTTGCCAATTTGAACAATTTTACCAAGTTGGAATTTTGGGAAGGTTTTTGCTTCCTTTGTTTAAATTTCCAAGTGTTGCTTTATTTAACTTAAGCAATTTTAAACATGTATGCCATGATGCAAAGAAAGGAAAAAGTGAAAAATTGGCCCATATTTTAGGGTACCAAACTGGGGTTGTTACAAATCTACCCCCTTACAGGAATCTCGTCCCGAGATTCTAGAGTAGAAGTAGAGAGGAGGGACACGTGACTACACGTATCTCCCACGATCTTCTCGATCCCACGATGATCTTCCTTGTTGCAGAACTTAAGATAACCAGCATGACATGTCGATGTGGCGGGAAGAACAGAAGATAGCTTAAAGTGACAGACAAAATGAATCTTGCCCAAAACCTTAAGCCATTGAGGAAACTAGGAGCGATTTGACCAAACAAAGGTCGAGCCGAGGATAGGACAACCGATCACGTTGTTCAGGATCTTTGTCCAAGGCCAAGACATCACTTCAAACCACCCTGAGGTGTAGCCAGTAGAGATTTGGAGCACCGCGAGTAGGATGGATATCTCCTGGACTCCACACCTTTGACATACGATATGTTTCCATAAGGTTGAAAGCTCGGACCCTAACGCGGCTGATGAATTCACACACTGTCCGTGTGATTGGGTAAAACTTTGGGTTCACCTAGGAGGGAAGGATATAGCATTGCTCCACATTTCGATAGAGAGGTAAAACCTGATATCGAGCTATTGCCACGAGATAGATGGAGTAGGAGGATTGACCGAGGGACAATTAGTAACTCCGTTGTAAGGTTCTCCTTGAGTTTGTAGATATCACACTCCGGCTTCGGAATAGCCTCCAATCGATCATCAAGTGGAGGTCGTACTTGGAGATAGAGAAAAGACCTTAGGGAAACTATTAGGATAAACTACCCATGATACTCATGGATAGTGGGTGATTTTTAAGGATTGAGAGGATTTCGTCAATCGACCTTGCGGTGAGGTGCTTGAACCACAACACCGAACTCATTGGGTTTACTAAAAAGATCTAGGTCAGGCTCTTGGTAAACCACCAAGCATCATTTCTGCTTGAGGTTCAGAGTTGAGTAGGTGTGAAGATACTTCGGCCTAGCAGATATGGAAGGAGTTTGCGGAAGTTAGCCGCAAGGCAGGGTAACTAGATTTGCAAGACATGGGCTACCGTGTCAAGCTCCAAAACACGAGCTAGATTGGGAGTTCCAGGTGGTCACGACTACACAGAGGAAATTGTACCAGCACAAACTCCAAACAATGAAGCCCAACTGATTTATGACTGGGAAAACCGGTAAGCTGACGAGATTTGACAAATTCTTCTTATTTAGGAACAATTCGGCCCGTGGCACACATGACGTATTTAGAGAACTGGAGGTAACAACCTACCAACTCAACAACAAAGCACATATGCATGACCAACTTGGGATTCTTTCCAGGGAGACGAGCAAACTTCACTCGGGCCCATGGCGACAGATGTCAACCATTGGACATGGACCAGAGAAAGCACTTCCATCATCCAGAACACATACGACGCGATGACACGAAGATGGTTCGGGCAAGTTTCCAAAATTTCTCGACAACACGGTCAGGGGACAACCCGGCAGTACTTCTGGAAAGACACCCAGAATATCACGAACCACCGCATGTCACTGGTGGCGAGAGGAAACATGCTTTTCCAGGTAAAGGATGTGGTCTTTAGAATTCCGACATGAATATAACTCGTTGACCGAAGGTGTACACCTGAACGAATGGACTTGGCAAGACAGACAACGCAGATCGATGATATAATTACCAATCATGCTAAGAGTGCCACCAAAGCCTTTGGATTTCAAAACAATAACAATTGCTAAGAATATCCGATCACCACAATGATATTCCTCCTCAACATTCTCGAGCCCGAGTAGCTCGGAGGTAGATGGATAAGGAAGGGTAAGAGCATCACTTCATCAAGTTCGTCATGAGACTAAGCACGACCTCTTGATATAAAAGAGTGTGACACTCCAAGGTGGAACGGAACAAAATCTAGACAAGCTCTTACTCCGCGAGTTACAATACTTTGACCTGGTCCGAGACATGGACAAGGTACCGGAGTTTGTTTCTCCTAACATCCCAAAGTGGAATGCCTTGACGGACCACAAGAATCACATGCACCAGAACACCCCAATGCACGATAAACTTGACCGTCAACAGACAGATAGAGGTCGGACAACAGATTTAGAGTAAGGAACGGCTAACCACAATTCCAAGATATTGCAGAAGCCCTTGTTAGCACTCTTCCGACAACTAGTGTCGAAAGGGTTTCAGGAATGGGTGTTACCGGAGGAACCACAATTATTGATGGAAAAACTCGCTCAGAGCAATCCCGTCGTGATTCAGACAGTTACATAATAGAGAGCTTAGCTAAAGCTGGTGACAGAGAAGAGAGTTGCCAAGCAACTCAATTACGACTGCAAGCTCGAGTTTGAAGACTAACTTCAAATCTTGCCAACCTGATGTAGGGTTTGACAATTAACACCAGGGTTCACGGAAAAGATCTTGGGTTAAAGATCAGCTTCATGCACCGGGACTCACAATAGCATAATGCTCACAAGGGTGACAACCCTCATGAATCATTACACCGGAGCACTAGCACAATCCGGGACCTTCGGTTCAAGATCTTGGACTAAAGAAAAGGAATTTCTTGACGATCCGCAATACTTCTTCTCTTGGGCTTTAGATTTGGCAGACGATCAGAGATAACCAGTAAACTAAAGGTAGAAGCCCAACCCCGTGATCCTAAAGATTTAGAATTTGCCGACGATCAGAAGAACCGTTAAAATCAAATAGAGGTAAGATGGCACCGAGATCAGAGTGAATTGGGTAAGGAGTAAAAAGAATCCTAAGAGGGTTTTCACAACTCATTTTTAGGTTATAAATAATTTTCAACTAGACTCGACATCGACCAATAGAAGGGTTTCCTACAGGCAGTCCTGCTCTGATATGAACTTGTAGCACCCCGACCCCAGAACTATACAATGAAGCTTTGTGCAACCGGTCATGCTACACAATCGAAGGTTACTGGGTTTACCAATCCCAGGCCAAAACCTTTGGTAGGCGTGTTCGGAATGGATCATCGGCACGCAACACTTCGATCATGCCATAAGCTCAGACATAGCTATCATGTATAGTAGAGAGATCAGGACTGCGGAACAACTGGCACATCACAGACTCTACGACACAAATCATTATAGTTCAACTCTTAACAGAGAAAGATAGCCAAATATTACAATCAGAGGTCACTGACCCAACAGTACAACAAGCGGAAGCAAATTTAGGTTGTTCTAAACAACAAGATCCAAATTATGGCCTAAGAGGCCTGCACATAACAAATCCCAGCCAGCTTGTTCCGAGACGTCCCAAGCTGCTACCTGGGAACCCCAGACTATTCGTCGACGTCAACGAAGAACCCACCTTCCTGCTCGGTGTAGTCCTCCTCTGAAACAATTAATAGGCAGCAAAGAGAGACTGAGTACGACGTACTCGCAAGTTTAGTAGGGCGATATAGGCCCAATGTTGACGGAGGCTCTAAAGCTGTATAATGTAGCTATTTTGCATAAAGCTAGATTTTCATTTAAAAGACATAAGGACACATGGCACCGTCTACTCAGAATGTTTTCCAAAAAGGGGTAAGAGAGTAAACTTTTCATCTTCGGTTCTCATCGAACCAACTTGTAGCCAACACCCACTCATCTCCACCAAGGCACCCCCTCGAATCACCCTCGAGGAAATGAACCTTTATCACACGTTGATTAATGCAACCTTTAGCTGCCATACCAATTAGGTTAAGGTTCTCTATGGTCTTCTCGTCCATTCCCAAGTCGTCCATAACCGCGGACACGACTTTTCGAAAAGATTTAACCCTGCAGGGGTGTACTAATTTACCCATCGGTACCGTCCGGCTCACCTGATTGGCCCTCTTCCGGGGAAGGCCGGCGAGTGGGCGCGGTTAGACCTTTACATTGCATGAGGCTTACTCAAGGACCATCCGTGTGCGGAAGGACAGGTTCAGCGCCTCCAACGCCCTGCCCCGCGGCCACATCCTAAACACCACCGTCCTCATCGTTTCTTTTCCACCCACACACTCACACGCAAATGGAAATAGCAAACTAGAGGACCCTTGACAAGCCCCTCACAACTTATTCGGTCACAGGGGATTCCATATGTCCCCACCTTTGGAAGCACGCTCAGCCTTGGTTCAAGAGGTAAAGAACTCACACCTAGGGGCAAGAATGAGACAACCCACCATCCCCGATGGCAACTCATCCAAGCCTTCTTAGCAATTTAATTAAGCATCACAATTAACCACCATGTCCGAATCATTCCATCAACATCATCAATATGGAATTTAATCAACGGACATAACTAGCATACGACTAAGCATGGCTAAGCATAGCTAAGCAAAAATAAACAACAGTTATTCAATTGTCTCCGGCCAACACATCAAACCTATGGTTCATTGGAGGGGAAAACATGTATTGGTTTGGGGATAAACATGCATTCATAGGATCCTCTACATCTTGATCAAAAGAGACATTGGAATCGCATGCAATATTATGGTGGATAAAATAAGTTTATAAAACATTAGGATGCTAAATGCCAAGAAGGTTAGGTTATCTCTTGCCTTGCTGATAGTACTGGTCGCGTTGATCGTTGAGGTATTGTGGTGGAACCTCGACTCCTGAATCTACCGATACACAAACAATAACAGGGAAACGAAATAAATAACACGAATACAAAGGTGCAATGCACAATCATGATGAGATGGTCAAATTATGCACTGAAATGGTATTGGGCAGGTCCCACAAGTTAAATGGAACACCTAAATTAATTATCGCAAATAACGGGTTATAACTCCATATTTAACTTAGTGAATTTAGCATTTACCCAAAATGTCCAGTACTAAAATATGAGTTATATATGCATGCAAATGACATTATTAGATAGGTATTGTTCTCCAGATCATTTTGGTACTTCGTTTGTAATTTTCCGATTAATGCTGATGAAATGGCGATTTAAACGGTTATGCAATTTAATTCATTTTAACCAATTCGAAAATAACATCAAAGGAGAAATTGGTTTCATGCTGTGAGATTAACATAACTAGATAGCATTTGTTTTTCTGGTCATTTTGGTGTATCATTTGCAATTTTTGGATCACTATTTATCAAGTTATTGTTTTTCCCATAATTGGAATTAATTATGCCATTTTAGTAATTTTAAATAAACATCAAAATAAACTATTTAGTTGATCATATAAATGATACTAATAGGTAGATATTAATTCTCTGAACAATTTGGTACCTTATTTGTAATTTTTGGAGCAATATTCAAATTGTTATGAATTTCCCAAAATTTTGAATAACTCACAGATGATTTGTAATTCACAATTAAATTCAAATTCAAAAATTCATTTGCATGTGTGAGTTACATATTTGAATAGGTTATGAAATTCTGAACATTTTGATATGTCAAATGCATTTTTCTGAGTTACCATTTATTAGATATTTCAATTACCAATTTCTATTTATTTTCTGGAACTTAAATCAGATGAACAACTAACGTCATCATGACATCATCAGGGGGAGCTGCGGCATGTTGAGCACGAATTCGTCCGAAATTGGTGGAATTGGCCACAAGCACTTTCCCTACAAGCTAGAGGACACGGAGGGGAGCAGGGGCCGGCGGCACGAGCCATATGGTCGCCGGAGGGCCGGCGACAACCATGGCCGCGGCGGCGGACGGCGGCACACGGAGGCAGCGGCGATGAGAGGGAGAGGGGGAGTAGGAGGGTGTCCCGGAGGATCGGATGCTCACCAGGAGCGCGCTGCAGGTGACGGCAAGGGCCGGGGAGGCCGGACGGCGACGAGACGGTGCTCGGACGGCGGCGGCCAGAGCGGGGAGGAACTGGACGGCGACGACGACTGCGGTGTTCCCGGGCCGATTCCTGGCTCGAGGAGGAAGAGGACGGCGAGGCGCATCTCGTGGCGGAGTCGGCGTGGCCAGGGGTGGTCGGAGGCGACGGCGAGCTCGACGACGGCAGCGGCGGGCAGGATCTCGATTCAGGTTTAGGGTTAGGGTTTGGAGGGGAGCAGAGAGCAGGGGAGGAGATAGGGAAAGCAGAGGGCTCGGGGTGCTCCACTTATACACCAGGAGAGCTTGGCATTGCGAGCGGGTGCGGCGGGGACGAGGATGTCGACCACGGTCGCTACAGGAGGAGGGCTACAGGAGGAAGGAGATAACCCTTTTGCGCATAACCCCCTGACCTTTTCTAATTCCTGGTTTTTCTGTTTCAACTTAACTCCAGCAGCTTAAGTGATTTGAATGGGACACCTAAACAATTTCAAAAATTATGAAAATATTTAGGGAGGCTCATAATAAGATAATGAAGCTCATAATAATTTTATTTTGAATTTTTGAAATGTTTAACTTGGGTTCAAAATTAAGAATTGGTTTACTCAAATTTGGAGTCCCAATTTATTTAATTATTTGGCAAGAAATTGACTTTTCCAAATAATTATGAAATGCATTCTTGGAACTTCCTGAACAAATATAGAAGCTCAAGAATATTTGGTTGTGCCAATTTGAACAATTTTGCCAAGTTGGAATTTTGGGAAGGTTTTTGCTTCCTTTGTTTTTATTTCCAAGTGTTGCTTTATTTAACTTAAGCAATTTTAAACATGTATGCCATGATGCAAAGAAAGGAAAAAGTGAAAATTGGACCATATTTTAGGGTACCAAACTGGGGCTGTTACATAGGTCTCGGTGAGAATCATTTCATAAAACATAAGGGCATCGCTTGCCAATCCGTGTACCAACACCTGCGGCTTAGGAGCAGCAAATAGAGGACATACCTCTGATTCGTGATCCATCTGTTCACAATAATCATACATAGGAACCTCGCAATCCGCTAGAACATGCCCTGTTAATCCACACCGAAAGCACTTCACTTTGTCAGTCTTCTTTCCCTTTTTTCCCAGGGCACCAACATCATCACCAGCCTCACCGCCAGATGCGGCTGTGATGTCCTGTCCTGTTACCTTAATCAGCTGTTGAGCGACTGGCATGAGGGCAGATGCAGCAGCTGTCACCTGAGCCGCAGTCGCCCCCTGCCCCTGAGACTAGGCATTCCCCGTCTCTCCGCCATTAGCAGATAGGACTCCACCACCAGCAGCAATAGTCAGAGCAGCACCTCGGCCTCCACCACCAGTAGCACCTCGGCCTCCACCACCAGAGGGAATGATCGGAGCAGTGCCTCGGCCTCCACCATATCGACCTCTAAACCCACGACCGCCTCCACCCCGATGACCATTGTATCTTCCATATTGGTTACCTCCACCTCTGTAAAAATTCTGCCTGTGGTCGTAAGATCCGACATTGAACTCGCCAAACTGAGGTGGACCATGGTTTCTCCCATTGAAGAACTGGTTCTGATAATTTTGATTGAAACGGCCATCGTCATAACCTTGCTGCCAATCAGCATCTTGCCCAGCAAAGCCGCTCGGTCCTCCCACCTCATAGTTTCCGAAGCCCGGATAACCGCCGTAGCCTCGGCCTCCAGTACCTCTACCGCCCGCACCACCTCCACGATCCCCACCTCCACGTCCCGCACCTCGGTTAGCCATGGCGGCTTCAACCCTAGGCGCTGGAGAGAAGTAACGATCTTGGAACCCTAGATTACGTCGATCACGATAGGAGAAAACCCGAGTATTTGCCCTCATCACACCAGGCAGGCCCAAATGGCATGTATGGGTCGCGGCAGAATTGTGCCCAGGACGGCCCAAAGGCACCTGACCTGGGTCCATCAAATTTGAATTTGGATCCATCGATCAGTTTTTTCCGGGCGTGATTGACTGCTTCCTCGCCGGCGAGCAGGAGGACATACCTCCGGCCGCCAGCGATCCCCGGCGAAGAACATCTACGTCTCCGAACCGTGATCCAACCACACTCCTCATCGTCCTGCTCAAAGATCGATGGAGAGAGAACGGGTCTCTTTAGTGCTCCGTGAAAACAATTTTTCACCGGAGAGCACACTTCACCACTATCCACAAAAACCATCTGATCCATACCCAAGTTAGATCTATGCGCAGGAGATACCTGAGACGACGAAGACGACTCTGCAAGCAGCATCTTGGGCGCCCATCGCTGATGTCTCCTCTTCTCTTCCCTCCTTCGCATCCTCTTGTTGACCAGGTTCCTCGACCTCGACGGTTCCGGCGTCCAACACCGATATCGCAAGGAACATGCTGAAGAACTGACCACCTCCTCTTCTTCCTCATCACTAGATGCTGACGATAGAGCCCAGAACCGGCCGCCCGGACGCGCGACGGCGACGGCCTGGTCGCCATCAGAGTCGCCTCTCATCGGAGCCCCAGAACCAAATGCTCGATGAGACAAGTACTACTTTTTGGGGGGGGGGGGGGGGAATTTCACTTCTCCGGCCTCTGCACCAACTAGGGATGCACACAGCCATTAAGCATGAGTACCAGGATTTTTATCTTGATTAATAACCAAGCCTGGTCCTCAGGATAAATTACATGAGTATCAGGAAGTCCTAATCCTCAAGTATAAATAGGAACCTAAATTCACGTTCGTGAGGACTTAAACTTGGGTGTTGGGTCAACCAGTTGAGCTAGACTCACTTCCTATGGCCTGTTTGTGAACAATAGCCTCTGCTTTAATTTTGTTGTTGATGGAAAGCAAAGTTTTATTACCAAATCGGCCAGTTCATGAGACGGTCTACATGCTTCTGCGTTAGTCTTGACTCGGTCCTTTTCCGGTTACGGTACCCATGTGGTGTTAGTTTAACTTAAACCTCTCATATCAATGGAGATGATTAATTTAATTTCAGTTGTTTTATCATGATGCTTAAACGTGTGGCATTACAGAGATTCTTACTGCTCTTGTCCGCAGCTTTTTTTGTGTGTGTGTTTTTATACCAGCAGTTTATATTTAAGCTTAGTTGATTGAGGTGGAAAACCTTACACGCAGGCGTGCCACATTCAGAATCAGACGTGACCTGTATGTCAGGATCACCAGGTATCCAACCCTGTTCTCCGTCAGATATTGTCGACATCGGAGCTTCGTCAGTAGATGGACGGTCACGATCTCCACTTACCCCTTCAAGTGCATTGGACGGCCAGTTTTGTAATTTCAATTCAAATGTAATTTGAGGCAAACTCGTTTGAGTTGTAAACCTAAAAACCTGTAACGCGGCTCCTCTGGGAACTCTATATAACCAGTGAGAGTGGGTGGCTGGGAGGCGCGATCTAAGAAAAAGCCTAATTTCAGTATCTACTTTCCTGTTCTTCCTTTCCTGCACTTATTTCCTGCAATTTATCCTTACCAGTTCTTTAATTACGCAATTTCCCTTCAGTTCCTTTCCCAGTTTCTTCAATTCCTGCTCGAGATCCCAGGCAGATTACCATGGGGTCCTGACAATGTAGCTCTAGTAGTGACGCGTTTAAAATTTTGGGTTGTCGAGCTTGTGTTCGTCAGCGTGCGGTTATTACCCTGATTTGATAGCGAGTTGGGACGCCTGTTACTGAACTGAAAATACCGATAATTTCCCTTCTACTTTGCTTCCCGGTAGGAAGAGCTTTAGCAAATTGTGCCGGGACTCTCTCTCTCTCAATGCATCGCAACTTGCACAGCTGTGCACTCAGAATCCTGCGCCGAGGTCATCGCAGATTCGTGGCGTGTGTTGCTCGTTAGAGTTAGCCAGCGTCAGGTATTGCCGTGGGTGAACAGAACGGACACGCTCTCTTCTGCTCATGGCTCCAAGGAGAGTGATCCTCTCAGCCTTGGCCTTGTGTCCTTCTCCTCTGTCCACTGATTAGGATAAAGAGACAAACATCACCGTGGCAGAATTCGCGAAGAAACCATATCTGCTCTGTCTCCTGATCCTCCTCCGTGATGCCCGCGGGTCAGTTTACTCGTCTTCTTCACGAGATCATGCCATACGGAGTTGATATGAAGGAAACCATAAATCGTGCACAGACAGAAATCTGCGGATTACTGGCATGTGTGTTTGCCTCCTTTTGCGATGATTTCTTCGAAACCTCGAGGCAAATCCTCATGTGCTTGATCTCATCAACTTGTAAATCAAGAGACAATGCAAAGGCCAGTTTTCTGTTGCCACATACATACCGGGACTGACGATCATGGAAGAGCACCCGAAGCTTCCTTTTACAGTCGGAGCTAGTGCGGCCTGAATCCTGATCGAACAGAAGCACTGAACTGAAGCACCACGCCTGAGAGAGATCCGGCGAAAGCGGCGGCAGCAAGGTTTGGTTTAGCAAGTCACTCTCCAACTCTTTCTCGCTTTAATAATTGCCCAGAGGCAAGGCAAGGCGCGTCTTGCTGTATGTACCTTTCACTCCCAACAACCGTTGCAGGCACGCACAAAGGAAGAAGGGAAAACAAACCCCGGCAGCAAGAATACGATGACGGCAAGTTTGACCGACCCACAACCATTGTTTGTTCGAGCAAGCGGCTTGTGTGGAGTAATAACAAGAGGACCAGCTAAACTATAAACTCTCTGGAAGTGGAAGGAAGAGTACCACGCCGAGCACTAGGCACCAAAATTCTCTTGCTTGTTGGCTGCGTCCTGTGAGTGACACCCCCTACGTGCTTGGGCACGTCGCTGCCGGCCTGCTCGATCCGACACTAACTCCAGATCGCACGCGCGTACTGTATGTACGTGCGAGTACAAAGACACCACGCATGCGTGGGCGTCAGTTGGAGCGTCATATATGGGTGACAGCGGAGCTAACAGCAACTCCAGCCAGCCTCCCAGGAGCCCCAGGAGCACTTTTTATACGCCGGTGGACGAAAAACGTCCCAGTCGCGTCCTCAGGACGTTGTTTTTCGCCGGATAAACAAAAAAAATACGCCGGCGAATCCAAGCCGAACCCAACCACTTGGGTTTCACCTGGGGGCGCCGGCGAATGCTTTTGCATGCAAAAGCCCCACTGTCAGCCTCCTCTCTCCCCTATCTCCTCTCTCTCTCCTCTCTTCTCTCTCTCTTTTTTCTTTCCACCTACCACACCCGTGCTTCCCTTGACCACGGCGTAGGCGGTGGCCACAACGACGATCACCTCGAGGCCGGGGCGAGAGGGCCGCGGCGCAGCGGGCACGCGCGAGCACAAGGGCGAGGCCGCAGGCATGGCGGCGCGGCGGCAGGCACGGAGGCGCTCCACGCGCGCGACCACAGCCCGCCAACCGCTCGCACGCCTGCACGACGCCGCCTCCCCACACCTCACGCGCCACGCCCAGCCTCGAGGCACCGCCGACGGGAGGGGACGGCTGTTCCTTGGCCGGAGCACCGCCCTCGGTTGCGCCCTCCGACGCACGCAAGACGAGCACCATGCGTCGTGCACCCGG
Source organism: Puccinellia tenuiflora (assembly GCA_012064385.1). Lineage (NCBI taxonomy): Eukaryota > Viridiplantae > Streptophyta > Magnoliopsida > Poales > Poaceae > Puccinellia > Puccinellia tenuiflora. The sequence goes on from QRDG01000335.1 coordinate 680,372, forward strand.
TGCGCCTGCCTCCTCACCCGCGCGACGAGCACCAGGCCCTCGCGCACCCGGCTCCGCACTGCGGCGTAGAGGGAGGCCAGCGGGAGGGGCGAGGCTGCGTGGCGGAGGAGCGAGGCCTCCGTGTCCTCCCGCGCCGCTGTCCGCTTCGGAGGCAAGGACACCATCCGCTGCGTCGTCCCTGACCAGCGAGGCTGCGGCCGCGGCAGTCCCACTACCACTGCTGCTCCGTCTCGACCCGGAGCCGGCCTAGAGGCGAAGTCGACAGCGGGGACGATGGGGCGCAGCAGCTCTGTACCCCGCGCCCATGCCAGCCCGACGGGGAGTATCGCGCGGCGGTGGAGGAGGACCAGGCGGGGAGCTGATTCCGGCGGAAGATGGAGCTCCCGGGGCGCGCGAAGCTGTGCCGGGCTTGCCGCCTCCCTTGGCAGCAGGTCGGACATGGGCGCTCGCGCGGTGGTCGAGTCCCTGGACGGCGTGTCCGGCATGGTCGCGTAGCTCCGGCTTGCCCACAACCTGTTTGTTGTAATGACAGGCAACAATAAAATCGAAAAAACAAAAGAAAATACTATGTACTGGGGGACGGCTGGGAAATGGTCTGGCCCCAGAGTTGAAATCGTCGTCGGCGCCCCCCCCAGGCGGCGTATAAAAGGCTTCCGGGGGGGGGGGGCAACGGCTGGGGTTGCTCTAAGCCATGTTGTTCTGTGCTTTCCCTGCGAGCTCAGTCGGTCGTGTGGCCGCCGACACTATGCAAGCTCGGATGCTTACGCGCACCTGATTATTCTATTTTCAGGATGTGCCCGATGAATTCTGAATTGCAATATGAAAATCGCTGAATTCTGAATCGCAACATGAAAAGCAACGACACGATTAAATTCGGAGAAAAAGATAGTCGTAAGAAAAGAAAAAAATTCAGATACACATAAGTTATGGGAAATTCGGTGTTGCACATGGGAGTCGTATGATTCTACCACCGAAAAAAATAATTGACATGTCAAAAAAATTCGAACAAAAAACTAGCGCGTACATCTCGACATTCTATCTGCATATGAGAAATTTCGCGAAAATCGATATTTTTTGTGACATGTGTAAAAAAGACTAAAAAAATAGTCTCACGGAAAGCCTTTTCTAGCACCAAATTTGTCTTTTTATACACGACACACAAAACTTCGGTTTTCTGTGAAACGACTTCGTGAGCATGTAGAATGTCTAGATGTACGCGTGAAGTCTTTTGTCCAGATTTTTGCAGTTCTAAAATTCGGTTAAATACATTTTAAAAACCTAGAGCATATGCTCCCGTGTGCCAAAACATCACCCCTGTAACTGTAAGTTATCATAATCTGTGTGACTATGTGTACTAACCAGTTCGTCCATATAGAACTGAAGAGGAAAAAGACAATTGTCGAAGTCCATTGGTCCATCAAATTACCTTCAATTCTTTTGGTGGATACCCATGAGATACAATCTCCATCCGCGTTATGCTCCGGGTGCCAAAACATCACCCCCCTAACCGTAAGTTATCATAATCTGTGTGACTATGTGTACTAACCAGTTCATCCAAAGACAATTGTCGAAGTCCATTGGAAGGGGTTGTGCGCTTGCGGTCTCACTTGAGCGCAAGGCGCAGGTCCCCCTAGGAAGGGGCAGTATAGGTCCCATATCCGACCGTCGGATCGCGGCCGTATGTTTAGAAACCAACACAACATAGTTCTGCATTTTTCTCCCTAACTTTTTACGAAATCAAACTTACATGAAGGGGTATAATGTGTTGCCCCTTATCTTCCCGATATTTACAACAAAACTGCCACTGTGGTGATTTACCTCTAGTCTCGCAACAAAACTCAAGTATTACAGCAACAAAAATTAGCTCGTATACAAAAGTATGCATTATTACAAAAAAAATCATCAGAACATTAAAAAAGGTGGTTAAAAAATATTTTTTGCTGCATATTGCTTTACAACAAAACTTACCAACAATTTCAACAGAAATAAAAAAAACTATTACAACAAAAAAAAAATTGCAACATATCATTGCAACATTTTGAAACAAAAGTAATATTACAAAAAGTGGTTAAATAATAATTATTTTTGCTGCAAATTGCTTTGCAACAAAATTCACCAACGATTTCAACAAAAATCACAAACTATTACAACAACAAAAATGTGTTTGTATCAAGAAAAAGTGGGTAAGCAACAAAATGTTTTGCTGCAGATTAATTTACAAAAAAAAAATCACCAACTATTTCAGCAAAACACATAAGCAATGACAAAAGAAAAACGTATGTTTGCAATATTTGGCAAAAGCACGTAAAAAACATCATAAAAAACGAGGGAACATACAAACTTGTTTGTTATTGCAAAAAATGTACACAACATCGAAAAATCGATGGAACACAAACCTATAGCAACAGCCCCAAAACATGAATAATCTGACACGTGTTTCCACAACAGTCTCGTACTTGTTTCGTTACAAATTTAATGCATGCATCAATATAAAAAAACTTAACGAACAACTCTAGCTAGCTAACTAGGCCGTTGCGTTCTTTGATGCATCAAATTTTGGTTAAAACCTACTACTGGACCGAAATAACGCGAGCGGCCCAACTAAACTTAGCGATGCGCAGTTAAAACCTACTATTGGGCCGAAATAACGCGAGCGGCCCAACTAAACCTAGCGCACGCACACGGTAGAGACCTATGCGAGGACGGCTTAGGTCAGCCTAAACGAATCATTTTCCTTAAGGAGTGGATGAGCGCACGGGATGGATTTGCGATTTATTGCATCCTGGTTCACACGTAAGAGTCGGCTCTCCGGTTAATAAGCGTGCCACGAAAGATTTTTGCTGAGTTGACACATCTAATAGACGATCTAACTTGTAGCATTAGGGAAGACGAATTCTTATTGACAGAAACCCGAGCTCGAGTGAGAATCGATGCTTCATGTCTAGTGAACCAATTCTTGAACGGCTCCTAGCTTCAGATTTGTCCACTTTCTTGTCACTTAATGGTTCAGACACATTGGCTTGGTGCGTGTGCAAGAGGCTGACTTTGCTTACCCACAAATGAAGTGGAGGGAGGGAGAATGCACGGTCAAAGGGCCACGGCAAGAGCGCTTGCTGGTGTAGAGGGGAGCAGATTTTCCTCGTTTCACTGCAATCCGGACTCGCCCGGAGCCCGGAGGGCCAGAGCAGAGAGGTTAGAGGTAGCATATGCATGAACACAGTGCCCCCAACTTGCATACACCAGCACCTCTACCACAAAAATGACGTTGGGGAAGAAATAAACCTACAACTGTGAGAACTTCTTTTATTACAAGAAAAAAGAGAAGAGGACCACTTGATCTGTGTCTCAATGATGCCTCTCCCTCCCACAAAATTTGGCTCGCATCAGGCACACTGCTGGGCCGGGAGGACCATTGCCAAATCGTTCAAGCAAAAGCCCGGTGCACAGAAGCCTTTGACATTCGACCGATTACACCTAGCAAGCCAGATCATCTGAAGAAGTACAGCATACAAAACATGCTGGCAGGACGAGACAGGGAAGAAGGATCAAAGTTAGAAATTGAGACCGAAGAGAAAATTGGGCAAGAATCATGCTCACGGTGATACCTTTCCTTCCAGAGCACTATCGCAACAAAATGGATTAGCGCATGGGAGAGAAAGAAACCCCTAAAACGATATCTCGAACCAACCACCAAAAATAAAATAAAATAAAATGAAAAAAACAGCCGACATCAACATCGTCATCGTCTGCAAGGCAAGACCACTCTATGTTGCCTGCGGCGCCTTCCCTCCACCTCCATTTACAAAAGACACATCCCGTCGTTTTGGCCTAATAAGCTCTACCCGTCTTTCACCCAACTCCCCTCTCCACCAATGACCAGGCGTTCCTCCTCTGCTTGCTCCTCTTTCACTCCGAGTCGCTGTCCATGTTCTCCATCCCTTTCAGCCCTCTTCGCCTCTGCATTTCAGACCAAGAGAGTTTTTCAGTTAGTGCAGAGCTCTAGATGAAACATCGGTGCAACTTACTACTACTGTTGCTAGGTGGAACATGTGCGGGTTCAATAATAAACGTGATTATCTAACACCAACCACGATCTAAGTCTCCTTCAGTCTTTCAGGATTTAATAGTAGTGGCCACCTAAACAGTGGAGTTCATGTTACAAGATTCCTTTCTCCAAATTACAACTACTAGTACATGATATCGGCCCTGTGCCTTGTTATTATAGACAGATTACACCAAGATGCAGAGATTAAACTTGCAGTGATGTTAATACAAAAAGACAAGCCGATCAAAAAAAGATAACACCACTTTTCTCCTCTCTCATTCTTTTTTTTCATGGTCACGATTCCAAGCTCTATCGTGTGGTGGTCCCAGCAAGCGACACATACATGTCTCCCGTGCGGGCCCCACCCACCCAGTTGGCCCACTAGTGTGCGACCCATCTTCCACATCCTATTTGCAAGGGCTTCTGCCCCGATGCTGACAGGTGGACCCCAGCCCAAAAGAGGCCACGGGTAGCGGTCGAGTGGTTTAACGTGTTTGGAACTTTGATTAGGCAAAGCAACACATGACAGTGCCGTTTGCAGATGGATCATGAATCTACAAAACCAAACCTAGAAGACTCCTCCCTCCCGTCAGGGCAACTGTGATCACGGCCTTGCATTCCACGTCCACGACAATAAAAGCCGAGGGAAATTAACTCGGTAGCATCATCAATGAGGACGCAAGCATCACGCGTCGTGGGCCCCACCCAAAGAAAAGAAGGAAAAGTGGCAGCTAATTAACATACTTTATTAAGGCTTTAATCGCTGCAGAGTGCAGACTTGCAGCCCATCAGTCGCATGCCTGCCGTGAATCAATCAATCAATCTACCTGAACCGCTACCGATTTACTTCTTCTTTCTTTTCCGGCACAAACGAACGAAGAACATGTAGATGGCATGAGCTGAACATGTCAACGAAATGAGGGAGGAGGGATTCATCGGGTTATACCTTCTTCACGCATTTCTTCTCTCGCACCTCGTACCGGCCTCTGGTCAAATCCGAGAGCCACATCCCCGGGAAGACGAACTATACAACAAACAAAATACATGTTAGTTCTGTATCCAGAGCAAACGGAAATACTTCTGCCTAGATCCGATCGGACCAGTAGTTGGTTGCAGGATGGACGGATGCATACTTGGAGCGACTTGTCCACGATCTTGGCCCGCTTCTTGGGCCTCTGGGGCAGCTTGGCGCCCTTCATGGCCAGGAAGTCGTCCTCCTTCTCCTTGCGGGACAGCGAGATGTAGATCCGGGGGAGCTCGAACCGCTCCACGCCCACCAGCTTCTCGCCGCCGGCGAGGGTGCCGTTCGCGTGCGCAGGCAGCGAGTCGTTGCTGTGGTGGTGGTTGTTCTTGGATTCCATATTATGATGCAGCGCAGCGTCCGTGGGCTTGTTGTAGCTGTGCGCCTTGTCCGGCGAAGACCGCTTCTGAGACGATCGCTCCTCCGCGACGGACCTGATCGTACGACCAAAGGGAGAAAACATGCCGTTAATCATGGGATCGTGGTGGTGGTGGTTGGGGAGGGGAAGAAGGGTGGGTAGGGTGGATTGGTGGTGGAACTACTCCAGCAAGGAATATATGCAAAACTAATAAGCAAAGCTACTCCTGGTGCTACAGCTGATGGCCGAAACAAAAGGAAAAGATGGGCACACATATTTATAACCATCTGCCCTACCGGTAGTACTACTACTCCCTTCTCCCTGCTCCTCCCTCCCTCCCTCCTCCTATCTTGGTGTTGCAATTCACATCATAATCGTTCGAACACCCAGTATCCACTAGACCACTAGATATATGAATCCACGGAGATTGAAAAATTGCCCCTTAACTAACGAAAGAGGACTGCTGCTGCCATCAAGGAATTCGTGCAGATATGGAAATCTACTAGTTGGGTCCCCCGCGCATCACGCAATGTGTGACAAATACGGTTGCTGCTGCCTACGTGACCTTGTGTCCACGGATTAGTCATCAAGGCGGTGAAGTTACCACCCATTCAGATCCAGACACTAAACTTTCCACCGAAAAGAAAAACTAAATTTAAAAACGTATTAAATACCACGGAAATTAAGAAACCGATCCACGAAGCAATCAAGATCATCAACCGACAGTATATATACTAAATATTTTATAAATAAAAAACCCAGAAAACCTACTTTGATTCTTGGGGAAAAAATGAAGAATAGAGGGGAGGAAAGAATCCTTCGACCAACTCCAGCTCTCGCTTCGGAAAGACGGGTGGGCGGTACAGCTCACCACAAAACCAAAGTGACCCAAAACCGAGCACCGAAAAGACCGAGCGAATAAATAACGCCGCGAAGGCCACGATCCCACGACACCACCAACAAGATGGCCCGGTAAGTTTCCGCGGGGGCAGAAGCGGAAACCAAAAAAGTCGCCGCGTAAAACCGGCGACAAATGGGGAGCGTGCGTACGAGCGAGCTCGCTCTCACCCAGGATACGGAACGAGACGGGGACAGAGGGCCGTACCTGCTGTGGTGGGGAGGCTGGTGGTTGGCGTCTCCTCCGGCGGCTCGGGGAGGGAAGGACGATGAGGACCTCAGGTTCGACGACCCCCTCGTGACGGTGGCAGGGGGAGGAGGAGGCATGAGCTTCTCCGGTGGCGCCGACGCGCGGCGCTGGATCTTGCCGCTGCCGCCGAGGGCCTGCCGGCGCTGCGAGGACGGCGCCGCGGACGCCGTGGAGTCGCGCCGGCAGCGGGATCGCTTGTTGTGTCCCCACTGCAGGAGCACGTCGCCGCCGCCGCCCACCGCGACGCCGGTGGAACTCGGGGACGCGGTGTCGGGGGAATCGGAAGGGTGGTTGTGGTGGTGGACGTGGTCCCGCGACGGGCTCCGGGCGGCCGACGACGACGACGGCGGCTGCAGCGCGCGCGCCTTCGGCGCCGGCTTCGAGTCCGCTTGGGAGGAGGAGGCGAGGTACGAGGACAGTCGGGAACCGTCGGTGGCGATGGTCGTCGGGGCGTCGTCGCCTCTGAAGGACCTCGACGCCGGCTTGCGGGCCACGCCGCCACTGCCGCCACCGTTCGCGAGCGGGAGGCAGTCCGGGCTTAGTCGTTGGTACCTGTAACGACGCAGATTAGCGATTTGGCCGGGACAAAGGGATCTGCTGCAGAATGTAAGTATCAAATCGGCCGTCCTTGAGTGGATGGGGAAATGTAACGAAGAACCACACGGATCGATCGACCGCAATAAAGCATAGGAAAATCGAGAATGAAATGACCGCAAAATTCGACAATCACTCACTAGCAGGTAGGATGAACAAACAACGCGGCAGAATCGGACGGTGAGAACATGAGAATACTTGGGGTGAAACTGTGAACTATGAACTCCAATCTTGACAGCAATAGAACCCGACGATGCAAAAAACGAAGAAACGGCAGGATGCGGTTCATCCAGACGAAACAGCCGGAAAAGCATTGGAAACAGAGAAATTTGGAAGACGGCCTTCTGAGTACAAGCAGAAGACTGCGAAATACATACAGAGATTAAGAACACCGAATCGGAGTCAAACGCGGCCACCGCGCAAATTGGCACACTCAGAATCGAAACACAAAATCACAGATCAACCAGGCCAAGGAAGAACAGAGAATCCAAAAACTGGAGAGGGGAAGCATCAGCCAGATTAATAAAGCAGACACATAATAAAAGATGAAAAAATCACAAGGCCGGCCAGTTCTGGCCGGCGTGCGAATCGATGAAATCCTTCACCAACCGAAGCAAAACAAAAGGCCGAAAGCAAGAATCAAACGCACGCAAGATAAGAACAGCACACGGTTCGATCTGAACACAAACGGACGCGAAAGATACGAAGAACCGCAGGGAGAAGAATAGAGAGGAGAGAGCCCGGAGATCTGGCGGCTACCTCATCATGTCCAATGCCGGAACGGCTTTCAGTTTGAAGGAGCTGTTCGACGCGGCGTCTGTGCCAATCGCATGGACCTCGAGAAGGCCACGCATCAAAATTGGCCTTCCGGCCACCGCTGAGGCCCGGTTCCTACCGCCGCTCGCCAATCACTCCTTTCTCCCTCTGCCGTTCGTCTACGTTCCAGTACACGGAACGGATGAGAGGAGGCCAGGAAATTTTGCAGGAAAATTTGTGAGAAGAAGAACAGACGAGGTGAGGGAGGGAGGAGGGAGAAGAGAGCAGCAATGGCGATGGGAGCAGAGCCCGGGGTCCAAATAGAGGCTTTATCTTTTGCGGTGTGCCTTTTCTGTCCCCGCGTAGTGGTGCCTATTCACCATTCTGCCACCGCTCCTGCGCTGCCGAAACTGCCCCCACGCGGGTCTTCCTCTCTTGCACTTCAAGCCACGGGAGATCTCATCGCTAACGGACGTCACGCGAAAACCTAAATCGAGAAGTTTACTGAAGGTGGGCCATGCCTGTGCGCAGGCCCCGCGTGGCAGTGAAGTATGTTTGTGTCTTTAATAATCGCGTTTGCTGCGACGGTATCCATGCAAATCTTGCTCTCATGTACGGTGGAGTCACCTCGCCGGGGCTGAGGCTTGTACAAGTAGCTATGTGGTTATCTGATACGTCCAAAACGTATCTACAATTTTTGATTGTTTCATGCTACTTTTATGCCTTTGACACTTGTTTTTATATTAAGTTTATGATTTATTTGGACTAACCTATTAATAGTTGCAAAAGTTTGGGAGAGAATGGGAGAGTTTTTGTGTTGAAGTTTTGTTGCAGAAAATGAAGGAACACCGAACTGAGAAATATCCAAGGATGGTCAAAGCATTAAGCTTGGGAATGTCTCGGCATCCCTCTACATCAACAATCACTCAGTTTGCAAACCTTCAAACTTTGTTTTCGAGCAACATAGAAACTTGCATAAACTTGGAGTATGTGTATGTTATTATTTATTTGTCTTAGTATCAAAACACCATTTACATAAATGAGCTGATTGTAATATCTTTTATTTATCCCCTGTTTGGAGAGTTGGTTGGAAGTTTATTTGGTTGTTGGATTACTTGTTGAAACTTAAAAATGATGTGTGAATAATATTGTTTAGAAATTTGTGTTTTTATTATGATTAGTATCAATGTGATAATTAGGAGTGCATAATATGTTATTTTTGATGTTAACATGCATTGTTTTACTCATAAGATGGTATGGTAGTGTGGGATCCTCCTCTGAATAATTCATGTTGGATTGACTTGGCACATGCTTACACATGTTTGACTAAAAAGAAAGTCTCATGCCTCGTTGAACTTTTTGCCTCAGAGTATTGATATCACTTTTATGCCTTGTTTAATATTGTTTTGTCGCAAAGCATGATTATGACAAGTATTGCTCTCCTAGTTGTCGCTTCCCACTCTTTTGCTAGCCTTCACCTGTACTGAGCGGGAATGCTGCTCGTGCATCCAAAATCCTTAAAACCAGTCTTTCCAAAGCGTCCACCATAAATTCATATATGTGGTATTTCCTTGCCACTCCAAGTAAATTTGTCATGTGTTACCTTTAAAATATTCAAAATGCTCATTTTTGTGCCTCTGTTTTTGCTCATGAGGAAGCAGTTGCGAAGCTAGATATAACCTGTGACAAGCAAGGTCATTTCCCCCTTTCACCCGGTGTTGATGGTTTACGTCCTCACTTGAATTTGCAGAGAGCGGCTTAAGCAAAATATAAATATAACCCACCATTCTCCTCCGTACAATGAAAACCTGAGAAATCAGTCAAAACATTGGTTAGTGGTGAAACAAAGGAGAACGAGCAGTGACCTCATTCCTTTAAGAACCAGCCGCTTTCAAAAGTCTAAAAGCCTTGCTTGAAATGGGGGACTAGCTAGTTTCTTTACTGTGAAGTCGTTGACGAAAGCATGCATATCTCAAAACAGTTTTACTTCTGTTCAAAAATAAAATAAAAATAAAAAGCACTAGCACATGATTAATCCCTGCTTCCCTCTGTGAAGGGCCTGTCTTTTATTTTTATGTTGAGTCACCATGTCCTTCTTTGAGCACTTCTTCGAGAGCATAGTTGTCATTCTTAGTGTAATGTGCTTTGTTGCAAAATACTATTGACTAAGTTATAGCTGTGATGTTTCTATCTTTGTTCTAGTCTCCACTTGAACTTCGGAGGTGCTCTGCATTTATGTTTTGCGGTACCAGAAAGGGCAAGCGAGATACCACTCTATCATGTTTTATTATGATCATTACAATCTTGCTTGATGTCTATAAATTTCATATTATGAACTCTTAGTTCGTTGATATCTTTTCATTAGGTAACATGGTTGCTAAAGTTTTATTATATATACATCATTTATCATGCAATTGTTAAAAAAACCTGATAAAGCATTAAACATCAACTATTATTTTGTTATCATTTACCTACTCGAGTACAAGCAGGAATTAAGCTTAGGGATGTTGATACGTCCAAAACGTATCTATAATTTTTGATTGTTTCATCCTACTTTTATGCCTTTGACAGTTGTTTTTATATTAAGTTTATGATTTATTTGGACTAACCTATTAATAGTTGTAAAAGTGTGCAATGTTCTTGTTTTACACTTTGATGTGTAGGAATCACTTGGAAATTGGCAAAAACGCAAAAGGAGACTTGTTGGAGGTGGACTCTGACTTTCCTGAAATCTGTCCCTTCAAACGAATTTCAGAGATTGTCAGTTTGAGACCTGAAGACGACATCAACTGAATATCTCACAACGGACAAAGTTGTGGGAAATTTCCATAGCTTTAATTTAAGCCCAATAACAGCCCAATCAGAGGTCCATAGTTCCGGGAAACCCTGTTTTACTTAAGGTCAAATATCTGATTACGGGATTCCGAAAGTTGGTGACGTGATTGACTCCAACTCTTACCAAACTTGGAGGATTCGACCAAGCCACAACTTTGAGACCTCATTAAGGATGTGAGGGGTCCGTAGGAAGGTTCTAGAGGTTCACAAGAGCCCTTGGATGAAGGGGCCATCAATCGGAAGGCCGGGAAGCATTGTCTCCATCTATATAAAGAGAGGAAACCCTAATTTTGGGGGCAGCCACCAAAAGCCACGAATTTGCCCCCCCCCCTTGGCTCTCATCTACAAGGGGGAGGGCTCCTCTATAGCACCAAGAAGTCATGGAGGAAGGGGGTTAGGGGCGGCACACCCCTTGTGGCCGGCCGGCGCAGGAGGAGCCCCCTGTGCCACGCCGCTGGCTGCTGCCGCCGCCCCGCTTTGCCTCTTCCTCCATGGCCACCGCCTTCACCGCCATATCCATCGCCAATTCCTCCTTGTATACAATGGTTCATCCTCCCACACACCTCTATACCCCTCTATGTAAACATGGTGTTTGATGCTATAAATCATTATCCTTTGATCTATGTCATGTTTGTGTAGTTTCTTTTGTCTTATGGTTGAATTATTGAATATCTTTGGTTGATTCGAGTTGTATGTTGATATGGTACAGTCCTTTGGTCCCTTATATTTGTGCGCGTATGGATCATCATCATAGGGTTTGTAGTATGTGTAAGAGGAAGGGGAAGTTCTACCGGATTGACAGAAACCTAAGAACTCGAACCGGAATCTTACATGTATGGGATAAAGAGGACCTTAAACTTAATGCTATGGTTGGGGAAACCTTAATGAATTGTTAGTATTTGCGGAAGTTTGCTAACATTCCAATCATATAGTACGTGTAATCACAAGTAGTTGAGTACATGTATATGCCTCTCCCGCATAGAAAACTGCATCAAAGACAATGAACTGAGTAGCTTCTTTAATTAACTGGGGACAATTCCACCACGCCATCCACCACTTTTCCACACTCATGGTTCTATTACTTTATGTCACTTTATGTTACCTTATTGCTGCAACAACTAACTTTTACTTTCTTGTTCTTTATTATCTTGCAAAGCTATCGTTTCACACCCATATTGTTCCTCTAGTTTATTTCCTATAAGGAGTAAACATCTAGTGTGCGTAGAGTTGTGTCAGTGGTTGATAGAACTTGAGAGAATACTTATCCTACCTTTAGCTCCTCGTTGGGTTCGACACCCTTATTTATCGAAAAGGCTACAAACAACCCCCTACACTCGTTGGTTATCATTAGAGCATCTCCAGTTGTCACACCCAAAGCTCCCCCCATAGCTCTATCGGGAGTCCCAACCAAAAAAACACCTCCTAGTCACGTGCCCCGTAGCCTAATTTCGTCCGGGCAGCCCCTTTGTTTCGTCCGGTGCTACCAAGCCAAACCCACATCATGGGGACTCCTTCGGTAGCGCCGGACAAAATATTTCGTCCAGCCCGCCTCTCCCGTGCCTCCATGTGCTACTCTCTTTTATTCCTCTCTTTCTTCCTCGTCCTCCCACCGTATCCCGGCAGCCCGGCGTGGTCCTCCCGGCGCCTGACAGAGCGGAAGAAGGTGATGAGCCACGGCGTGGACGGCGTCTCGCAGGACCGCATCGTGCGCGTCCAGGTGGTGCGGCGACGGCGGGGCAGCAGAGCCGCGGCCACCACCCAGCTTCAAGGCTTCCCCCGGCTAGGACGCGGCCGCGAGCAGGTCGTCCGCGTCCCCTGAGCTCGGGGTCGCCGGCGAGCAGGTCGTCCGTGTCCCCTGAGCTCGGGGTCGCCGACAAGCAGGTCGTCCGCGCTGGCCTCGAGCACGAGGAGCGCCTACAGGACCGGGACGCAGTCGGGGCCGCCGGACTCGATGCTCTGTGCGGCGTCGCGTGGCGCTCGCAGGAGCGCGGAGCTCTCCGTGCCGACGCGCTCCTCGCTGCCGTCCTCCGCACCGACGCACTCCTTGTTGCGGGCACCCGCCGGTTCTACCTCCTCCCGGACACCGGGCTCGTCTCGGAGAGCGTGAGCATGACGCGCGTGCGGCAGAGTAGGTCGTGGGAGAGTGCGACCTCAGCGCACGGCGGCGGAGCACGTCGAGCGCGACCAAGCGCAACCAAGCCTAGTACGCGGCGGCGTTGGCGAGCGTGGCGAGGCCGGACTCAAGGCACCTGCAAGCTGTTTGTGGAAATGACATAGAAACATGTACTCCTATTGGGATGGCTATTGGGGCTGCGAGTGGGGAGAGGCGCCCCCCATAGCCGTCATTTCGTCCGGACAGCCCCCATAGCACTCGTCCCGGTGCCAATCCGGACGAGATATGGGGGCTGCGACTGGAGATGCTCTTATCTCTCTCTCCCATGATGTGATCTTCGTTGTGATCATGTTTAATGCCCCGGGGTTTTTCCCCAAATTAGATTTGCCTGTTATTTTATTTTTGCATCATCATGACATCAGCATCATCGCATCGCATATTTTTGGCAACAAAAAATATTTTTATTAAACCCTATTTTATTTTTCTAAAATTGTCGGAAAATATTTTACCGAGACAGTCGTCTCCGTTTTGAAAATTTAATTGCCAAAATCGTTTTGCAAAATAAAAATGGTTTTGAGAACGCGAGAGAGTAGCCCAAAAACCGTCCCAAGCCCACCTAACCCCAAACCCTAGGGTTTCCCCCTGGCAGTTTTGTTTTCCCACCCCCTGCCTTTTTGCAGCCACCCTCCTCTGTTTTTTGTGTTTCACAGAATGGTCCTTCCACCTCCCTTCTTTTTCTTTTACCCCCTTTCTTTTCCCTTTTCTCTCTTTTCTTTCCCTTTTTCTTTTTCTTCCCTTTTCTTCCCCCTTCTCTTTCCCGTGGCTTCCTTCTCCTCTTCTTCCTCCTGAAGCCGACCCGCACCTCTCTGGCTCGATCCCCTCTCGCCCGCAGGAGCCCCGCACCAAGCTCCTCATCCCCTGCATCCCCCTGCCTTGGCCCGGCCCGGCCGCCTCCCTGCTTTCCCCCGTCGATCCCCCTTCTCCTCCTCTCCTTCCCCATGCTCACCTCTATCCCGCGCGCCACCTCTTCCCCACGCGGCCGGCCTGCCGCTCGTGCCCGGCCGAGCCCTGCTCCGCCCGCCGACAGCCACGCCCCTGCTCAGCCCCGCCGCCGCCTCTGCTCCCCTCCTCCCGGTGCCGTCCTCCTCTGCTAGCCCCGCCCCTGTGCCTCCTCCTACGCCTCTCCCCGCCATGGCCGCCACCTTCCTCCTCCCACGACCGTCCCCTCCTGCCAGCCTCCCCTTCCCTTTCCGGCCGTGCTCCTTCTCTGCCCCGAGCTGCCCTCCAAGCTCCCTGCCTCCCCGTCGATGCCCATCTGCTTCTCTCCGACGGGAGCAGCAGCTGCTGCTACCCCAGTCCATCCCCGATGTCTTCCTCCGTCCGTCTCCGGTGCCCGTTGCCGTGCCGCGCCCGTGATGCTGCTACAGTTCGTTCCCGATGACCCGGTGTGTTTCCCGTCGGAAAGCCCGTCCCCGGCGGTTCCCCGATGGCTGTTTCCGCCGTGTCCTGATCCCGTCATGAAGCTTCCCCGACGATACCCGGTTCTCCGTTCCCGTTCCGACGCCGTGAAGCCCGAAGACCGAGTATGACGACCACCGTGGATACGACGAGATCTTCCCCGACATGTGAACAACGACGACGTACGCCAAGTTCTCCGATTCGAGTTGTGTGACGGCCGCCTTCGTGAGCATCCGTGAAGACCGACCCCCGATGCCGTGGAACCCCGACAGCACCGTGAACCCCGTTGACCCCGAAGCCAGAATGACAAGGTCCGCAAGCACGACAACCCGAGTACGACTACTTCCACGACGTCAACTACCTCGACTACCCCGACTCCGGACGAACGACTACTTCGACTACTTCGACAAGATCGACTACTTCCTCCCCGATCCGAAGACGGTGGTCCCGAATCCGAAGATTCCCCGAATCTGATGTGTGACCCCAACCCTAGCCCTATCTACCTATATGCGTATCTTATAAAATCATGCATCATTAATTAACCTCGCACCTTTATCCATTTAGTCGAACTAATCCACCTTTAATTATGGGGTTTGTCCGGTGCATTTATATTGAGCATCGATCCCATTTAAAATGCTTTTGCCATGTGTTAGGAAATAAAATGCATCTTTTATGTTTCCAGTGTTTGTTGCTTCTTGTCATGCATCATGTCATCAACATGCCGCTTCTTTTGCCGTAGTAGTAAAATGCATCTTTTATGTTTCCATTGTTTGTTGCTTCTTCGGGAATAGGACGTTGAGTTGATGTGAGCAACGACAGGTTCTGCTGCCTCTACCGGATTGCAGGCAAGTGATACTCCCTTGCTATCTTCGCTTGTTTTCTGTCTATCACACGTCCTATCTTTTGTTCCTTGCTAGCCTTATATTGCGATGCTTGTGTCTCGATCCTATTTGCATGTTTACCTTGCAGCCATGATATGCCCCACCCCCACATCCTATTACCCCTGTTGCTTGTTTACCTTGTTGGCCTTGCGAGTCGTAGTGCATGCTTATGTTTGTATTGCTCGAGTCATGTTCTAGTCATGCTTTAATTTGATAGTTGGGTTCAAATTCACATGATAATCTATAATGTTTGGCGATGAGAATAAATACTAAAGATAAGGCACCGACGGAAGGCCAATCATGGTGATTTGTTCTGCTAGTGTCGCCTAGGACCCGAGTTCTTGTCCTCTGATCCAAGAATGAGCGCACTACCCACATGTGGGAGGAAATGGGACTCCCCTCGACCTAGTACCGGATTTGCAGCCTTGTCCAGGGCGCCATAAGTAGTTTGGGTGTTTCCATTCGCGCGAAGCTTATTTTGATGCAGGTACGGATGGGACGCCTCCGATACAATGATGGTTACTTACGGTAGGGCTGCGGAGCGTTCGTTTATCGAGTGTGCAAGGAGGGGCAATCGTATGATTGTTCCCTCCCGAAGCCGTTTTCGCATCGGTTAGGTCCACCTCGGAGCTTCGGCTGGACTTTCAAGGTGGGCAAGACCTAGCTAGGTGGTTCCCTGGACTTGGTTTGTAGTGAAGGAAAGTGTAGCGTCAGATACCCTGCCAGCATACCCCGGAAGTGTGCTAATTGCATGGCAACAAGGGTTGAAGTGCGTGTGGTTACATTTGTGCACACCTGCAGGGTTAAATCTTTTCGAAAAGCCGTGTCCGCGGTTATGGACGACTTGGTGAAATGTGCTGGCTAACAAGATCATAGACAACTTACACCTAATGATAATAAGTTGATTAGTAAGATAGAACTACTTCAATAATAAAATATAAAATTGCCAACTGTGTGAGTGCCTTTGGGCTTGCTGCTCGTGGGATAAACGGGCTGGTAAGGAATCGGCTGTGTTTTGTTTGGTGTTAGTATAGTTGGTTCCTTATGCGCTCTCTTACCTTGTCTCTTTTAGATGAAAGTTGTAGTGTGTCTCTATAAGTTGTTAGTGCTGCTTGCCGCCGCCTCAATCGCCAACCCTCTTTCCCCGGAATTCCAGCTTTGATATCTTGTGAGTATTACTTGCCAGTACTTCTACTAGTACTGACCCATTCGGGGCTGCTATTCCATGGCAGCCAACAGGTATGAAGTGTGACGACGTTAGCTTGGGAATCCCTCCGGCTTGGCCTGGGTAGGGTTATGGTGCCTTTGGTTACCTTCAGGACTCTTAGTCCAATTTGTATTCTTATCCGTAGAAGGATACTATTCGCTTCTGCTATTGTTTGGATCTTTGTAATGTATCTTTTGTATTCTTGACTCTGTAAGTCGTTGTTGTATATATGTTCTTTTGTAGGTTCCGTCGAGAACTATTGTAATGTTATCACAATTTCACCCGCATAACGTGTGTGTTGCGACGTGCACGTTATGTCTGGTGGGCGTCCTAGGATCGTTATTATGCGGATTTGACGAAAATCGCTAAGTCTACATAGTACCGATCCGGGGGGCGTTACAAAGTGGTATCAGAGCTCTAGTTTTTCGATAACTCGCGGCTCCAGTCAGCCTGTAGGATACCCTAGCTAATGGTCGTTGTTGTAGAGTGTCAAAACTATTTTTGCTAAACATATTTTTGCAAGGATCTCAATAGGACTCTTATTTATCCCTTACCTTAATTCTATTTCCCTCTTATCTCTATGTGTTTTAAATCTTCTCTCTCATCTTTCCTCCGGTTATAGCATCTTCGTGGGTGGACGATCTCTTGCCTTTGACCTAATAGGTTCGATCTTCAGAAGGATCTCGACAGACGAACATCGCCATCGACGTGAGCAAGAATCCCTTGTTAGTGGTGTCGAGAAGATCAACATGGAGCGAGAAGATTCGATACTATACCTTCCTCTTTTTCCCCCTGACGGTAGCGTGGATCTCGGGGCGAGATCCCTTGTTAGTGGTGTCGGTTGTAATGCCCCGGGGTTTTTCCCCAAATTAGAATTGCCTGTTATTTTATTTTTGCATCATCATGACATCAGCATCATCGCATCGCATATTTTTGGCAACAAAATTTATTTTTATTAAACCCTATTTTGTTTTTCTAAAATTGTCGGAAAATACTTTACCGAGACAGTCGTCTCCGTTTTCAAAATTTAATCGCCAAAATCGTTTTGCAAAATAAAAATGGTTTTGAGAACACGAGAGAGTAGCCCAAAAACCGGCCCAAGCCCACCTAACCCCAAACCCTAGGGTTTCCCCCTGGCAGTTTTGTTTTCCCACCCCCTGCCTTTTTGCAGCCACCCTCCTCTGTTTTCTGCGTTTCGCGGAACGGTCCTTCCACCTCCCTTCTTTTTCTTTTACCCCCTTTCTTTTCCCTTTTCTCTCTTTTCTTTTCCTTTTCTTTTTCTTCCCTTTTTTACCCTTCTCTTTCCCGTGGCTTCCTTCTCCTCTTCTTCCTCCCGAAGCCGACCCGCACCTCTCTG
Organism: Puccinellia tenuiflora; assembly: GCA_012064385.1. Lineage (NCBI taxonomy): Eukaryota > Viridiplantae > Streptophyta > Magnoliopsida > Poales > Poaceae > Puccinellia > Puccinellia tenuiflora. The sequence continues at coordinate 698,144 of QRDG01000335.1, forward strand.
GCTCGATCCCCTCTCACCCGCAGGAGCCCCGCCCCAAGCTCCTCATCCCCGGCCTCCCCCTGCCTTGGCCCGGCCCAGCCACCTCCCTGCTTTCCCCCGTCGACCCCGCTTCTCCTCCTCTCCTTCCCCATGCTCACCTCTCTCCCGCGTGCCACCTCTTCCCCACGAGGCCGGCCTGCCGCTCATGCCCGGCCGAGTCCTGCTCCGCCCGCCGATGGCCACGCCCCGGCTCAGCTCCGCCGCCGCCTTTGCTCCCCTCCTCCCGACGCTGTCCTCCTCTGCTAGGCCCGCCCCTGCGCCTCCTCCTGCACCTCTCCCCACCATGGCCGCCACCTTCCTCCTCCCACGGCCGTTCCCTCCTGCCAGCCTCCCCTTCCCTTTCCGGCCATGCTCCTTCTCCGCCCCGAGCTTCCCTCCAAGCTCCCTGCCTCCCCGTCGATGCCCCTCTGCTTCTCTCCGACGGGAGCACCAGCTGCTGCTACCCCAGTCCATCCCCGATGGCTTCCTCCGTCCGTCTCCGGTGCCCGTTGCCGTGCCACGCCCATGATGCTGCTGCAGTTCGTTCCCGATGACCCGGTGTGTTTCCCGTCGGGAAGCCCGTCCCCGGCGGTTCCCCGATGGCTATTTCCGCCGTGTCCTGATTCCGTCGCGAAGCTTCCTCGACGGTACCCGGTTCTCCGTTCCCGTTCCCGACGCCGTGAAGCCCGAAGACCGAGTACGATGACCACCGTGGATACGACGAGATCTTCCCCGATGTGTGAACAACGACGATGTGCACCAAGTTCTCCGATTCGAGTTGTGTGACGGCCGCCTTCGTGCGCATCCGTGAAGACCGACCGCCGATGCCGTGGAACCCCGACGGCACCGTGAACCCCGTTGACCCCGAAGCCGGAACGCCAAGGTCCGCAACCATGACAACCCGAGTACGACTACTTTCAAGACGTCGACTACCTTGACTACCCCGCCTCCGGACGAACGACTACTTCGACTACTTCCTCTCCGATCCGAAGACGGTGGTCCCGAATCCGAAGATCCCCGAATCCGATGTGTGACCCCAACCCTACCTTATATGCGTATCTTATAAAATCATGCATCATTAATTAACCTCGCACCTTTATCCATTTAGTCGAACTAATCCACCTTTAAGTATGGGGTTTGCCCGGTACTTTTATATTGAGCACCGATCCCATTTAAAATGCTTTTGCCATGTGTTAGGAAATAAAATTGGACAACCTTTAATTTGTCATGCATCATGTCATCGACGTGCCGCTTCTTTTGCCGTAGTAGTAAAATGCATCTTTTATGTTTCCATTGTTTGTTGCTTCTTCGGGAATAGGACGTTGAGTTGATGTGAGCAACGACAGGTTCTGCTGCCTCTACCGGATTGCAGGCAAGTGATACTCCCTTGCTATCTTCACTTGTTTTCTGTCTCTCACACGTCCTATCTTTTGTTCCTTGCTAGTCTTATATTTCAATGCTTGTGTCTCGATCCTATTTGCATGTTTACCTTGCAGCCATGATATGCCCCACCCCCACATCCTATTACCCTGTTGGTTGTTTACCTTGTTGGCCTTGCGAGTCATAGTGCATGCTTATGTTTGTATTGCTCGAGTCATGTTCTAGTCATGCTTTAATTTGATAGTTGGGTTTAAATTCACATAATAATCGATAATGTTTGGCGATGGGAATAAATACTAAAGATAAGGCACCGGCGGAAGGCCAATCATGGTGATTTGTTCTGCTAGTGTCGCCTAGGACCCGAGTTCTTGTCCTTTGATCCAAGAATGAGCACACTACCCACATGTGGGAGGAAATGGGACTCCCCTCGACCTAGTACCGGATTTGCAGCCTTGTCCAGGGCGCCACAAGTAGTTCGGGTGTTTCCATTCGCGCGACGCTTATTTTGATGCAGGTATGGATGGGACGCCTCCGATACGATGACGGTTACTTACGGTAGGGCTGCGGAGCATTTGTTTATCGAGTGTGGAAGGAGGGGCAATCGTATGAGTGTTCCCTCCCAAAGTCGTTCTCGCATCGGTTAGGTCCACCTCGGAGCTTCGGCCGGACTTTCAAGGTGGGCAAGACCTAGCTAGGTGGTGCCCTAGACTTGGTTTGTCGTGAAGGAAAGTGTACCATCGGATACCCTGCCAGCATACCCCGGAAGTGTGCTAATTGCATGGCAACAAGGGTTGAAGTGCGTGTGGTTACATTTGTGCACCCCTGCAGGGTTAAATCTTTTCGAAAAGTCGTGTCCACGGTTATGGACGACTTGGTGAAATGTGCTGGCTAACAAGATCATAGACAACTTACACCTAATGATAATAAGTTGATTAGTAAGATAGAACTACTTCAATAAGAAAATATAAAATTGCCAACTGTGTGAGTGCCTTTGGGCTTGCTGCTCGTGGGATAAACGGGCTGGTAAGGAATCGGCTGGGTTATGTTTGGTGTTAGTATAGTTGGTTCCTTATGCGCTCTCTTACCTTGTCTCTTTTAGATGACAGTTGTAGCGTGTCTCTATAAGTTCTTAGTGCTGCATGCCGCCGCCTCAATCGCCAACCCTCTTTCCCCGGAATTCCAGCTTTGATTTCTTGTGAGTATTACTTGCCAGTACTTCTACTAGTACTGACCCATTCGGGGCTGCTAGTCCATGGCAGCCAACAGGTATGAAGTGTGACGATGTTAGCTTGGGAATCCCTCTGGCTTGGCCTGGGTAGGGTTATGGTGCCTTTGGTTATCTTCAGGACTCTTAGTCCAATTTGTATTCTTATCCGTAGCCGGATACTATTCGCTTCTGCTGTTGTTTGGATCTTTGTAATGTATCTTTTGTATTCTTGACTCTGTGAGTCGTTGTTATTGTATATATGCTCTTTTGTGGGTTCCGTCGAGAACTATTGTAATGTTATCACAATTCCACCCGCATAACGTGTGTGTTGCGACGTGCACGTTATGCCTGGTGGGCGTCCTAGGATCGTTATTATGCGGATTTGGCGGAAATCGCTAAGTCTACATAGTATCGATCCGGGGGGTGTAACATCATGAGCTTTGTTGATATAGTTGAATACATGATTATGTAATGGATATGATGTTGCTCAAGTGGTGTTATCTAGTATAATTTGTGGAGTTACCGTTGTGATCATGGTACCAAGGTGACAGTGTGGGTGCCGTGTGTGACTCTAGCATCAAGATTAGAGGGATCTTCATCATGAGTTTGTTCTTTATTATCGTTGGATTGAATAGATCATGAGGTTTCTTGACACTTGTGTTTAGTATAATCTCCATGGTGCAACAGTGACAGCGCGTGTGCCGTGGATGCATTAGAAAGAGACTATTCAAGAGATAGGTTGTGGTGTTTGTTAGTACTATGTTTGGATGATGAAAGTGACAGCGTGTATTGTCCCTAGATGTGGAATACGAACTTCAAGGTGTGCTTTTTGTAGCCCTACGCTTTCTCGCATCGTTGTTGGGGAGGTGAGTGCTTGAAGGTATCTTCTTTAGATTTTGCAATTAAATCTTTTTGTTTGTTGTTTTCACTAGTTCGGCTTAATGGAAGAAAACAACACAAAAATGAGAGAGCTTTATAAGCTCTATCTTGAGTTAGGACATGAAGTCTTTGAAGAAACAATTAAAAAACCTATGAAACTTTATTTGCATGATAGTAGCAATGTTGTTACTATGAATTCTTTGAACAATGTTATTGCTAATGCTATGGAAAACTGCAAGCTTGGGGATGCCGGTTTTGATGAATATGATCTTTTTAGCCCTCCAAGCTTGAAGGAGGAAATTGGCTTTGATCATTCTATGCCTTCATATATGATGATTACAATGATGAATGTGATACTTTCAGTCCACCTACTATTGAGGATAAAAGATTATGATATGCCTCCTATTTATGATGATTACAATGATGGCTATGATAGTTTTACTCCCACTATTACTAATGAGAAGGATTTTACTTATGTGGAGAGTAATAATAATTTTATGCATGTGGATCATAATAACAATGCTTTACGTGATAGTTATATTGTTGATTTTATTCATGGTGCTACTGAAAGTTATTATGAGAGAGGGAAACATGACTTTAAATATCTCAACAATATTATGTTTCTTCTCTTTATGTTGAAATCTTTGAAGTTGCACTTGTTATGCCTTCCTATGCTAGTAGTTTTATGTTTCAATTATTTATTTTCCTAAAAGATTCCTATGCATAGGAAGAGGGTTAGACTTAAATGTGGTTGATATTTGCTTCTTGATGCTCTCTTTTGTGTTTCAACTCTTATTATTATGAGAGCATCATTTAAATTAATAAGCCTAGCTAAAAGGCGTTAATGAAAATCGCTTAAGGGAGACAACCCATTTTCTTTCAGTTTGTTTTTCTTTTCTTGAGTCATGGATTTTGTTACCTCTGTAGCAACTCCATTGTATCCTTTTTCTTTGGTTTTTATGGCAAGAAATATCCTCTAATGTATTGAGAGTGTGAAGTTTTGATTTGTTGTCCAGAAACAGATTATGTACGCCTGTTGCAGAAAATTTTAAAAATCACAGACCGTTATCTTTTTCTGAATTTTTTTGACAGCAAGCCTGATATTTTTATCTATTTTTTATTAGTTTTAAGTTTTCTGATTTGAGGCACGTAAGTGCCTCTTAAATTTCGATCTTTATAGACTGTTCTATTTTGACAGAGTGTCTTTATTTGCGTTCGCCTCTTTACGAGTGTTATCTGTGGTATTTTGCGTCCCTTCCAGGCGGAGTGCCACAATAAGGCTTAGTAACAGTAGCTGATTCTAAATCAAGTCTTTGCAATTTGTCTTTGTGGAATACAAGTGGATTTTATTTTATGATTACTAACCCTCTAATTAGTTGATGAGAAGTTTTGTGTGAAGAGAGTTTTTAAGTGTCAAGATAGAGGATGATGCAAGAAGATGAAGAATGGAGAAAAGTTGAAGCTTGGGGATGCCCCTATGGCATCCCCTTGGATATTTGAAGAAGACTCAAGCATCTAAACTTGGCGATGCCCAAGGCATCCCCTCTTCTTTATTGTCAACCATCAGGTCGTCTCCGTTGAAACTAAGTTTATATCACTTTACATATTATGTGCTATTCTTGGAGCGTCTTTTTGTTTCAGTTTGTTTTGCTTTGTTTGCTGGTCATTACAATGTTAGATCATATCATCCTTGTTTGGGAGAGAGACACGCTCCGCTTTTTTATTAGAATACTCTTGCTTTTCCTGTTTACTTGTTGAGTATTCTTAGTTGTTGTTTGTTTGCTAGTAAGCTCTCTATTTTAGCTTTTATCTTGTTTAGAGATGCTAGTTGCTTTTGTTAAACTCTCTTGTGCTTCACTTATATTTGTTTAGAGAGTTGTTCTTGGTTGCTTGGTTGATGGTTAGAGCAAAAGAATGTCGTGCATGTGGTAGTGATATAAAGAAAAGCCTACATAGTCTTGTAGATCTTCATGTTTAGGGAACTTGATACTTATCAATTGTTTTGAGATATTAAGTGAATTAAAGTTTAAACTTGCTGGTTATTTAAGTTAAGGATCATTAGTGAAGAACTACCATTAAAGCTTCAAGTTATATAGTTTTTCATACTTGTAAGTTCAATAGTCAAGTATTTTCTGTTGCAAATATGCCCAAGAGGCAATAATAAAGTTGTTTATTATCACATTTCATGTTTATGATAAAATGTTTATTATCCATGCTATAATTGTATTACCCGGAAACATAATACATGTGTGTGGATTATAAACAACAGTGTGTCCCTAGTAAGCTTCTACTGAACTAGTTCGTTGGTTAATGTTTCCTAACCATGGACTTGTTATAGTCACTTGATAACGAAATCATGTCATTAGGAGAATGATGTGATGGACAGACCCAATGATAAAGCATAGCAATTGATCGTGTCACATAGTTTCATTGCTAACGCTTTTGTATATGTCAAGTATAGTTTCCTTAGACCATGAGATTGGGTTACTCCCGTTTACCGGAGGAATGCTTTATGGACATCAAACGTCACTTCGTAACTGGGTGATTATAAAGGTGGCTTTCAGGTATCTCCGATGGTACTTGTTGGGTGACATGGATCAAGAGTGGGATTTGTCCCTCCATGTGACGGAATAGATATCTCTGGGCCCTCTCGGTAATATAGCATCCGGAAGTTTGCAAACATGTGACTAAGTGGTAGTCACGGGCATCCTATATTATGGAACGAGTAAAGAGAACTTGCCAGGTAACGAGATTGAACTAGGTATGGTGATACCAACGATCAAATCTCGGGCGAGTGATATATCATGAGACAAAGGGAATCATATACGGGATTAATTGAATCCCCGACATCGTGGTTCAACCAATAAAGAACTTCGTTGAATATGTAGGAACCAACATGGACATCCCGGTCCCGCTGCTGGTTATTGATTAGATCATGCCTACATGTTCTCGAACCCGTAGGGTCACACACTTAAGGCTTCGATGTAGCTAGGGCTTAAGTTGAGATATTAGATGGTGTAAATGAATATTGATTCGGAGTCTCGGATGAGATCCCAGATATCATGAGGAGCTCCGGAAGAGTCCGGAGATAAAGTTTCCTATAAGGAAAGTAGTTTTCGGGGTTTCGAAAATGTTCGGGAATTTTCTGGCAGGGTACCGGAAAGTTTCTAGAAGGTTCCGGAAGTTTCTGAAGTGTGTCCCACCTATCGGTAGGACCTGCTTGGGCTAAGGAGAGGTGCAGCAGCCCACATGGGCTGGCCGCACCTCATCCCTAAAGGCCCATGCGGCTGGCCCAGAGGGAACCCTAACCCTAAAAGGAGGGTGCGCCTTGGGGGGCAAGTTCCCCCCCTTGGCCACCACCACTAGGACATGGGGGAGGGCTGGGGCGTGGCACCTAATCCCCTAGCCGCACCACCCCTCTCCTCCCTCCTCTCTCTCTCTCTCGTACACGGCTTGGCGAAGCCCTGTCCATGGGGAAATCTTCACCATCTCCACCACCACACCGTCGTGCTGCTGGAATCTCGTGAGCCACTTCCTCCTCGCTTGCAGGATCAAGGAGAGGAAGTCTACATCGAGCTGTACGTGTGGATACCGCGGAGGTGCTGCTCATGCGGCGCTTCGTCGGATTGGATCTCGGATCGGATAATACATCTCCTCGCGACTAGATGAGTCTAGTTGCGAGGATCGACAAGCCAACCCCTGCATCGACAAAACATGTTTGTTCGTTCTTCGAGGGCAAGAGATTGGATCTCCTTCTTGCTACCTTCATCTAATAGATCTAGATCCCTTGGCTTCCGCTTGTTACGTAGGAATTTTTTTTGTTTTCTGTGCAACGAACCCTTCAGTGGTATCAAAACCTATATCTATTCGTAGATGTTGGTGCGATTAGAACCTGAGGAGTTGTGGGCATTGATGTTTTTGTTGCTACCTTCCCACGTGCATTTTGTATCTTTACGGTATGATGGGATTGAAGCGGCCCGGACCAACTTTACTCGTCCGCGTACGAGAGACCGGTTCCACACTTGACGTGCAACTTGTATTGCACATGTGGCTGGCGGGTGTCTGTTTCTCTTGCTATAGTGAGATGCGGTCTTCAACGGAAGGCCTTTAAAAAGGATATAAAATAAGCAACTTTTATATCACCGTTGTGGCTTTGTGTAGATTAGAACGGTTCTATCTCATGACCCATAGAAGCCACGTAAAAATTTCATAAACAAAGTAGAGGACGTCTAACTTGTTTTTGCAGGGTTTTGTGATATGGTATGGCCAAGATGTGATTTGTGATAATGTATGCAATGATCATGTTTTGTAAGTTTTACGACTTGCATGTCGATGAATATGGCAACCGGCAGGAGCCATATGGTTGTCTCATTATTATTGATATTAATAAAATTAGCATCTTTCTTTAGAAAGAAAGCCCCTTTTCTATTTTAGCAAAATTATTTCTATTTCTACCTGCTTAGGACCCTAGGAAAGACGACTTTCCCTTTTTCGTAGATAGTCTGAGTTTGAACTACTGTAGTCTCCCCTGTTCCAATGCGATAGAGAAGTAGATATGACATGCGTGTCACTTTAACGCCATGTAAATTGCTTTACTTTATCTCTAAGAGTAGCTATAGTTGTAGTTGCAATAGTTGGTGGAGACAATCATGAGACAGCGACGTCATGCTGGTGGTGATGGAGATCATGCCGGTGCTTTGGAAATGGAGATCAAAGGCACAAGAAAAGGCTATACCATGTCACAAATTAAATGCATGTGATGTTTATCCTTTTATGCACCTTATTGCTTGCATAGATTTGATCGCGATGGTAGCATGACAAGGTGATCTCTCACGTTAATATCAAGATAAGTGTTCTCCCCTAGTATGCACCGTTGCTAAAGTTCGTCATTTTGAAGCACCATGTGATGATCGGGTGTGATAGACTCTACGTTCGCATACAACGGATGTAAGCTAGATTTACACATGTGGAAATACTATGGTTTCCTTGATGAGCCTAGCATACAAAGACATGGCCTCGGAACACAAGAACAAAAAGGTTAAACACGAGTCATATGGATGATATGATCAACATGGTGATGTTCACCTTTGAAGCTACATCATCTCACATGATGATAGGTTGTGGTGTAGTGGATTTGGATTGTGTATCACTAAACAACCAGAGAGATGTTGAGTTTAGTGGGAGTTCATTAGTAATTAGATTAACTTGAACCAATCATCATGAACAACCAATCAAAGTGTATTTGCATAATTTGTAGTAGTAAATGGCATCCGCAAACTACCTTACTCTTAGAAAGTTAATTGAGATAAAACTGTTATGATCTGGCAAACCAATTATGGTTGGTACCGTGTTAGTGAAATTTAAATTGAATCCTATTGCAATTTTTTCGGTAAAAACGACCTAGCTCCACATGATTAATATTTTATATTGATCTAAAGAGCAATAATTCCGACTTAGTATCTGGATGCATGCTTGTTTCCACAATACTAGATCTTAAAAGAATGTTTTGAGAATCAAGGGAGCTGAAAAGGATTGTTTTCAGATACAAGCATGGAGTGAAAGATATTGATATCCGAAACCCTGTTTGTGGCAACATGACAGAGTATAATTTAGTGTGACAATGTGTGCTTATATTGCTTGAATATATGCAAGGATTGCAGACACTAAAATTTATTCTCTGAATTCCTTCTTTCGAGCTACAATAGCTTCATTGCAAAGTTGTTATGATGGGATGGATTAAAAGTATGTGGTAAATATTGTTTACTATACTTTGAGATAGCTAAGAGTGGAATCGGGAAGAATGCTAAAGATATGGTGATATTGATTAAAGCAATCAACTTCAAAGTGTGGCTCCAAAGGTGATAGTATATAACTAACACGCCAAGGAGCATGTGCTAGTTCAATTGGCATTGTTTGATGTTGAATGATTCTTCTATAAAGGAAAGGAAATACTAAAAATAAGAATTACAAAAGTATATGGCAGAAAATAAAAGACTAGAAAAGTCCAGCTCAGATGTATATAAATGATATACAAGTGATAGATGTGATTTACTAGTTAACTATGTATTCCTTGGGTATTTTGGATACCGGATTGGATAGTATGATTTGTCATACAAATACAATACAAGAAATACAATGGCCTAAAAGAACTAGTAGAAGATATTGTGACGATGCACGTCAAGAATGCAAATAAAGTGTTATTTTGTTCATCGTGGCATCCAACCAAAACTTTGAGATTTATTTTAAGAACTTAATAAATTGTTATTTTGTTCCCGGTTGTTTGTAAGAATAAATATTTTTTCAAACTATGACCATGTTCCATAATTTATGGATGAGTTAATATAAAGCGTGTTGGAAAATAAAACATCTATAAATGCTAAACGTCGCAAGAAGAAAAATAGAAGAATTTCACTTAAATTGTGACACCAATTGTTTTAGTTCATATTGGAAAGGAAAACATGAAGGAACTCCATGTTGATGGGATTTTGGAGTCAATTTTATTTCGAATAAATTGACGCTTGTGAGACCTTTTTCCAAAAAGATGACTAAAACACCGTTCATAGGCCAAAGCTGAATGGACGACTAATTTAGTGGAGATTATACATATTGATGTATATGGTCCATTATGTGTAGCCGTGTGTGGTGGATTAATTTTCCTTTACACCTCTGATGTTTTAAGTAGATATATGAGCATGTATATTTAAAGAGAAAGGAGTTTGATATTTTTTGAATTAGTTCAAAGTATCATTGGAATGAAGTGAAAACATCGTAACAAGAAGATCAAGTATTTATGATTGGATCATAAATGATAAAATTTGAGTTACGGGTTTAGGAAAAAGATCTAAGGAGTTGAAGAATTGTTCCACAACTTATGCTTCCAAAAAAACCCCACCGGAGTGTGGAATGTTCAGGAGACATGATCAAACCTTGTTGGACATGGTAAGATAAATAAAATGCCATTATATTTTGTATTTTATTCATTAGAGACTACCACATTACACTTAAAAGAGCGTCATCATGATCCGTTGTAATTGACATAATGGTTTGGGAAGTGACCCGAAATTGTCTGTTCTTAAATTTTGGTATGCATATCATGTGTGAAATGTTTACAACCAAAATCGGATAATTACGTGTTTATAAGGTTATCCCAAAACTGTTGGGTATTTCTCCTGTCACCAAATCTTGGACAAAAGTGTTTGTCGGGAAGGTGGATTTCTTGAGAAAGTGTTTCTTGCGAAATAGGTGAGTGGGAGGACAGTGCAACTCGACGAAATTGGAGAATTGTTGTCATCATGTCAAGAGTAGCGCAACACCAGAAATTGTTCTGGGGTTTACTATTTTGACTAAATGGAAGACACTACATGCGATGTAGAAACTTCGGAAAGAGTTTGCAAACTGAACCACGTAGGTCGTTAAAAAACTTAATACCCAGACCAACTTGTGGTTCGAGAATGAAGTGTTGTGTTGACAACAAAGGACTTACAAATTATAAAGGAAGCAGATGATGGGACATTACTTCGTAAATTGGCTTTAAGCCATTATATCCACGATAGTATCAACAAGACATGGATGTTCAGATCCACTAAAAATTCGATTTGTCGAAAATATGTTTACGACAAAGTTCAAAGAGTTGACTACGAAAGATTTTGATCTTCCGTAGCGGTACTTTAGCCTTTATGGATAATTCTAGCAAAAGTTAATATTTTTATATGCAGTTGAATAACAAAATGTAATTCCTCTCAAGGAAGTTTGATCAAGGATGTGTATGCGACACGGTTCAAGAGTTTTGTTAAATTCAAAAGTTGCTCAAAAATTATGTGAATTTTAATGGTTGAAATAAGCATAACGAAGTTGGAATCTTTACATAAATAAAGTTATCAAAAGAGCTTGATTTCATCATTTACGGTGAAGATGCTTGTAGAGTTACAAGAAATTAAGTGGGAGCACTGAGACATATTTCTAATACTCTATGTGGTTGACATATAGTTGATTGGAAAATATGTGATTTAAATTAACATAGTTAAGTTTTTATATAGATAAAAGACTTAGGCTGAATAACATATTGGGGATCAATATCTATAGAGATAGATTGAGGCGCCTGATTTAGTTAAGCCAAAGTACATAGATGAAATATTGAAGTAAGTCAATACGGAAACAACAAGAAGGGGTTCATGCGCATGGAAGATGATTGAGCAAGACTCAAGTATTTTGACACAAGATGAGCAAAATTGAAATTGAGATTTCTAAATCATATGTTCCATGATATGTACACAACCAGATGAGTCATGTTCTATAAAGTGTTATACCAGGATAATTCATGTGATGATTAGACAACAGTGAGAAAGATCCTTATGTATTTTAGAAAAACTAAGGATGAGTCTTCCTGTATAGTAATGACAAACTACTGTAAAGTGTTACACTAAGGGTCTTGTCATATATACAAATAATTCTATCTCAAATTAAGATATGTGTTGAATAGAAGGTGGTACGATAGGTTGGAAGAAAGTTCCATGCTAGTTTTGAACGAGTTTCAAAAGGTATTGCGATGGATACTACAACAAAGGCTAAGTATGTTGTTGTGTTGACAACAAATAACAAGAGTATTTTGTGTCAATGAGTTCTGCTGAAGAATTAACGTCTCGCCAACTGATCAAATACAAATCCATCTCGTTGGAGAGAGTGATGCATACTCATTGGAGAATGAGTGATGCGTATAGATGTAGATACAAATAGACCTGAAGCGTCAGATCTTTTGATAAACCTCTTCCACAAACCTCTTCGCCGAACTAGTGCACCTATACAATTAGCCATTGCATTAGGTGTGTTGGGGACACAAGAGACTTCTTGTATCTTAATTGGAGGGTTGCTTGAGAGGGATACGTTTAGCCTCTTCCTCCTGTGGATTCGGTAAACCTTATGTTACTCACTTAAGGGAAATTTGCTGATGTCCTACAAACCTCTATGCTTGGAGGCCCAACAAAGTCTACAAGAATAAAAGCGTGAAGTAGACATCAAGCTAATTTTGGCGCCGTTGCTGGGGAGGAAAGGTAAGCGACACTCACACTCCGGTGACGAAGCTAATTTCTCGCATCGTTGTTGGGGAGGTGAGTGCTTGAAGGTATCTTCTTTAGATCTTGCAATTAAATCTTTTTGTTTGGTGTTTTTACTAGTTCGGCTTAATGGAAGAAAACAACACAAAAATGAGAGAGGTTTATAAGCTCTATCTTGAGTTAGGACATGAAGTCTTTGAAGAAAAAATTAAAAAACCTATGAAACTTTATTTGCATGATAGTAGCAATGTTGTTACTATGAATTCTTTGAACAATGTTACTAATACTGCTATGGAAAACTGCAAGCTTGGGGATGCCGGTTTGATGAATATGATCTTTTTATCCCCCCAATCTTGAAGGAGGAAATTGACTTTGATCATTCTATGCCTCCTATATATAATGATTACAATGATGAATGTGATACTTTCAGTCCACCTACTATTGAGGATATAATTTCTTATGATTATGATATCCTCCTATTTATGATGATTACAATGATGGCTATGATAGTTTTACTCCCACTATTACTAATGAGAAGGATTTTACTTATGTGGAGAGTAATAATAATTTTATGCATGTGGATCATAATAACAATGCTTTACGTGATAGTTATATTGTGGATTTTATTCATGATGCTACTGAAAATTATTATGAGAGAGGGAAACATGACCTTAAATATCTCAACAATATTATGTTTCCTCTCTTTATGTTGAAATATTTGAAGTTGCACTTGTTATGCCATCCTATGCTAGTAGTTTTATGCTTCAATTATTTATTTTCTTACAAGATTCCTATGCATAGGACGAGGGTTAGTCTTAAATGTGGTTGGTATTTGCTTCTGGATGCTCTCTTTTGTGTTTCAACTCTTATTATTATGAGAGCATCATTTAAATTAATAAGCCTAGCTAAAAGACGTTAAAGAAATCGCTTACGGGAGACAACCCATTTTCTTTCAGTTAGTTTTTCTTTTCTTGAGTCATGGATTTTGTTACCCGTGTACCAACTCCATTGTATCTTTTTCTTTGGTTTTTATGCCAAGAAATATCCTCTAATGTATTGAGAGTGTGAAGTTTTAATTTGCTGTCCAGAAACAGATTATGTGCGCCTGTTGCAGAAAATCTTTAAAAATCCCAGAACGTTATCTTTTTCTGAATTTTGTTGACAGCAATCCTGATACTTTTATCTAATTTTTGTTAGTTTTAAGTTTTCTGATTTGAGGCACGTAAGTGCCTCTTAAATTTTGATCTTTACAGATTGCTTTGTTTGACAGAGTGTCTTTATTTGTGTTCGCCTCTTTACGAGTGTTATTTGTGGTATTTTGCGTCCCTTCCAGGCGGAGTGCCACAATAAGGCTTAGTAACAGTAGCTAATTCTAAATCAAGTCATTGCAATTTGTCTTTGTGGAACAGAAGTGGATTTTATTTTATGATTACTAACCCTCTAATTATTTGATGAGAAGTTTTGTGTGAAGGAAGTTTTTAAGTATCACGACAGAGGATGATGCAAGAAGATGAAGAATGGAGAAAAGCTGAAGCTTGGGGATGCCCCCATGGCATCCCCTCGGATATTCGAAGAAGACTCAAGGGTCTATGCCCCCATGGCATCCCGTCTTCTTCATTGTCAACCATCAGGTCGTCTCCGTTTGGGAGAGAGACACGCTCCGCTTTGTTATTAGAATACTCCAGCTTTTCCTGTTTATTGTTGAGTATTCTTAGTTGTTGTTTGTTTGCTAGTAAGCTCTCTATTTTAGCTTTTATCTTGTTTAGAGATGCTAGTTGCTTTTGTTAAACTCTCTTGTGCTTCACTTATATTTGTTTAGAGAGTTGTTCTTGGTTGCTTGGTTGATGGTTAGAGCAATAGAATGGCGTGCATGTGGTAGTGATATAAAGAAAAGCCTACATAGTCCTGTAGATCTTCATGTTTGGGGAACTTGATACTTATCAATTGTTTTGAGATATTAAGTGAATTAACGTTTAAACTTGCTGGTTATTTAAGTTAAGGCTCATTAGTGAAGAACTACCGTTACAGCTTCAAGTTATATAGTTTTTCATACTTGTAAGTTCAATAGTCAAGTATTTTCTGTTGCAAATATGCCCAAGAGGCAATAATAAAGTTGTTTATTATCATATTTCATGTTTATGATAAATGTTTATTATCCATGCTATAATTGTATTACCCGAAAACATAATACATGTGTGTGGATTATAAACAGCAGTGTCCGTAGCAAGCCTCTACTGAACTAGTTCGTTGGTCAAGAGTTGGTTAAGGTTTCATAACCATGGACTTGTTATAGTCACTTGTTAACAAAATCATGTCATTAGGAGAATGATGTGATGGACAGACCCAATGGTAAAGCATAGCAATTGGTTGTGTCACATAGTTTCATTGCTAACGCTTTTGTATATGTCAAGTATAGTTTCCTTAGACCATGAGATTGTGTTACTCCCGTTTACCGAAGGAATGCTTTGTGGATATCAGACATCACTTCATAACTGGGTGATTATAAAGGTGGCTTTCAGGTATCTCCGATGGTACTTGTTGGGTGACATGGATAAATAGTGGGATTTGTCCCTCCATGTGACGGAGTAGATATCTCTGGGCCCTCTCAGTAATATAGCATCCGGAAGTTTGCAAACATGTGACTAAGTGTAACATCCCAAAATTTTCAAAATTCAAATTCATGCATGGCATTCATCATCATCATTGTTTTGTTGCATTTTGGTTATTTATTATGCTAGTTAATTTCAAAATCTTTTTAGCTGTTTATAAATTGGTATAAAAGGTGCTAAGCAACCTTAGCCAATTTTCAAATTTTTTTATTTTTCTTGATGGCCAGACAAGGGTCATTGGGTGCTATATGTGATAAGCTCTCTGAAAAGTATTTTTACAATTTTTTCTAAAAAGTTTTGCTTAGTTATAATTTCAGCTTTGGAAAACAGAGAAAAGAAAAAAGGAGAAAAAAAATTTGTCAAAAAAGAAAGAGAAAAACGGCCGCAGCCGCCCGAGCCAGCCCAGCGAGCCGGCCCAGGACCAGCCCAGCTCACCCCCGCGCCGACCCTTCTCTCTTTCTCTCCCTTTCCTTTCTTTCTCTCCGACGCCGTGACCAACACGAACACCGACCCGAACCCTACCCCAAATCCTAAGGATTTCGGCACGGATTCATCGCCCCGCACCCGCCTATTTAATCTCCTCGACGTTCGTGTTCTTTTGCCCCAAAAACCCTAGCTGCATCGCCACCAGGCTGCCCATGCGCAAGCTCGCCGCTTGCCGCCGGTAATAGCTCAAGTTCCGGTCGATTCCAGACGACCCCAGCCCCTCTCTTTCTCCCCTCTCGCTTTGTTTCGCGTGCGCGCACTCCTGGACATCGTGCTAATTTTTCTTGCGCGCCAGTGATACGTGTCAAACGTATCTGTAATTTTTGAGTGATCCATGCTAGTTTTGTGACATTGTCACATGTTTCTACTATCATTTTAATGCATTTGTCGGACTAACATATTGACAAGATGCCCAGTGCCAGTTCCTGTTAATGTGCTGATTTTGTTGCAGAAAGTTACTTCTGGAAATATTCTCGGAATTGGACGAAAATTTACGACAATTTTTTATTGGACAAATGAAGACCGGAGCCAAAAGGGCGACCTTGGGGGCCACCCACGGGCCAGGGGTGGCCCCCTGCCACGGCCCTAGGGCAGCCCGCGGGTGGGACCAGCCCGTGCCCTGTGGGCACCCCCTCGGCCGCCTCCGACGCCTATAAAATCATCCCCGACGAAAAAAACCCTGACCCCCGAAGGATTTTCCCAAATACACAACAGAGCTCCGCCGCCATCGCTTACAAGTTTCGGGGGTCCAGAAGGTCCTGTTCCGGCACCCGGCCGGGCCGGGGATCGACCGCCGGGGCCATCTCCATCAACACCACTGCTTCCCGCGATGAGGAGGGAGTAGTCCCTCACCGGGGCTGAGGCTTATACAAGTACCTATGTGGTTATCTCTCTCTCGTATGATGTGATCTTCGTTGTGATCATGAGCTTTTTAGTGTAGTTGAATACATGAAGTTTCCCTATGTGCAATGGATATGATGTTGCTCAAGTGGTGTTATTTAGTACAATTTCCGGAGCCACCGTTGTGATCATGGTACCTCGGTGACAGGATGGGTGCCGTGTGTGACTCTATGGATAATAGATTGGAAGGATCTTCATCATGAGTTTGTTCTTTATTTGTTGGATTGAATAGATCATGAGGTTTCTTGATGCTTGTGTTATTGAAGAAAGAGACTATTGAAGAAATAGGTTGTGGTGTTTGTTAGTACTATCTCTGGATGCGGATAGTGATAGCATGAAGTGTCCATAGACGTGGAATACGAACTTTAAGGTGTGCTTTTCATAGCCCTACGCAATACTCATCCTATTTGATCCACAAAGAATGATCTCCGAGTAATGTCTACCACGCATGTATTTTTGTGGGAATTATCATGTGTTTAGTTATGTTAATGATGTTGAGAGTAGTCACTAGTGAAAGTATGAAGCCTAGGCCTTGTTTCCAAGCATTGATACACCGTTTTAGTCACTTTTGTCACTCGTTTGCTTGCTGTCATTTTTATTACAGAATTAGAAAATCACCTTTTACCAGCCATATCACTTGCATTTTACCATCTCTTCGCCGAACTAGTGCACCTATACAACTGACAATTGTATTAGGTGTGTTGGGGACACAAGAGACTTCTTGTATCTTAATTGCAGGGTTGCTTGAGAGGGATATCTTTGACCTCTACCTCCCGTGGATTCGATAAACCTTGGGTTACTCACTTAAGGGAAATTTGCCGCTGTCCTACAAACCTCTGCGCTTGGAGGCCCAACAAGTCTACAAGAATAGAAGTGTGTAGTAGCCATCAAGCTAGTTTCTGGCGCCGTTGCCGGGGAGGTAAGGTAAATGGCACTCACACTCCCGGCAACGAAGCTCTTTTCTGGCGCCGTTGCCGGAGAGGTGAGCGCTTAAAGGTATCTTCTTTAGATCTTGCAGTTAAATCTTTTGTTTCTTGTTTTTATTCACTAGTTCGGTTTAATGGAAACAACAAAAAAATGAGAGAGCTTTATAAACTTTATCTTGAAATTGGTCATGATGATTTTGAAGAGAAAATTAAAAAACCTATGGAACTTTATTTGCACAATAATCATGCTAGTAGCAATGTTATTAGTATGATTTCTTTGAATGCCATTATTGCTAATTCTATGGAAAATTGCAAGCTTGGGCATGCCGGTTTTAATGAATATGATCTGTTTAGTCCCCCCAAGCTTTGAGGAGGAAAGTTGCTTTGATGATACTATGCCTCCTATATATGATGATTATAATGATGAATGTGATATTTTCGGTCCACCTAGTTTATTATGATTATGATATGCCCCATATTTATGATGATTACAATGATGGTTATGGTAGTTTTACTCCCACTATTACTATGAGAAGGATTTTGCTTATGTGGAGAGTAATAATACTTTTATGCATGTGGATCATGATAAGAATGCTTTATGTGATACTTATATTGTGGATTTTGTTCATGATGCTACTGAAATTTATTATGATAGAGGGAAACATGGTTATATAAATTTTCATCTTATGAAGGTTCCCATATCTATGTTGAAGGTTTTAATGTTGCATTTGCTTTGCCTTCCTATGCTAGTAGCTTTATGCTCCAATGATTTATTTTCTTACAAGATGCCTATGCATAGGAAGAGAGTTAGACTTAAATGTGTTTGATATTTGCTTCATGATGCTCTATTTTGCGTTCCAACTCTTATTCTTATGAGAGCATCATTAAAATTATCATGCCTAGCTAAAAGGCTTAAAAGAAAAGCGCTTGTTGGGAGGCAACCCATGTTTTCTTTTCTTTCAGTTTGTTTTGTTTTTCTTGAGACATGAAGTTGTTGCCTCTGTAGCAATTTCATTGTACCTTTTTCTTTTGGTTTTTTGTGCCAAGTTTAGCCTCTAATGCATTGAAAGTGCGAGGTGTTGTTTTGCTGTCCAGAAACAGATTTCTGTCCTTCACTGTTCGAAAATCTAGAAAATCCCTGAATTTTATTTTTTTCTGAAATTTTTAGACAGCAAGACTGATACTTTTAGCTATCTTTCGTTAGTTTTGACTTTTCTGATTTGAGCTACAGAAGTGCCTCGAACAATTCGATCTTTACAGACTGTTCAGTTTTTGACAGATTCTGCTTTTATTTGTATTCGTCTCTTTTACTATCGTAAAATGTGATACTCTAGAAAAGGAGTGCCACACTGAGGCTTAGTAAACAGTAGCTAATACCCAATAAAGTTGTTTGCAATTTGTCTTGAGTTGAACACATGTGCATTTTAATTTAAGAGCACTAACCCTCTAATCAAATTATGAGAAGTTTTGTGTGAAGGGAGTTTTTAAGTTCCAAAGGAGAGGAATATGAAAAAATTGAGGATGGGTTAGAGCTCAATCTTGGGGATGCCCCATGGCATCCCATCTGAATATCAAGAACCATCAAGAGTCAAAGCTTGGGGATGCCCAAGTCATCCCCTCATCTTCAGCGACTATCATAAGGTCGTCTTCGTTGAACTTCCTTTTTATCACTTTACATATTATGTGCTATGCTTGGAGCGTCTTTTTACTTTCAGTTTTGTTTTGTTTGTTTGCTGGTCATATGCTTGTTGGATCCTTGCTTTGTTTGCGTGGGAGAGAGACATGCTCCGCTTTTTCATTTGAATACTCCTTTGCTTCGCTTATATCTTGTTGAGTATTCTTAGCTACTGTTTGTTTGCTAGTAAGCTCTAGCTTTTAGCTTTTATCTGGTTTAGAGATGCTAGTAGTTGTTGTTAAACTCTCGTGTTCTTCACTTATATTTGTTGGAGAGTTGTTATTGGTAAATTGCTTGAATTGTCAAAGGGACAAAATGCTATTCATGTGATATTGGAATGAAATGAAAAGCCTGTATAGTATTGTAGATCACTGTGTGGATACTTGATACTTCTCATTTGTTTTGAGATATTGGGATGGATGCTTAAACTTGCTGGTTATTTGAGTGGAATTGATTAGTAAAGAAATACTGTTAAAAACTTGAAACTATGTGGTGTTTCGTAGTTGTTAATTCTTTAAGCTAATCTTTCCATCAAAAGAATTGTTTGGTCAACATTGGAGATGGTGTGGAGCTTTTATGGTTATGATGGATAAATGTCTTATGCTACTCTGTTACCGGTTAATTTTAGATGTTTGCTTCAAATACCTTCTTTGCTAAGCCCAAAAATTCGTACTGAGTGTCTGGTTCACTCGTGCATCCAATCCCAAAGCCAAACTATCTTGCCAGCTGAGTCCACCATATCTACCTATGCATGGTATTTCCTGCCATTCCAAGTAAATTTGTCATGTGCTATCTTTAAAAATTCAAAATACTCCTTTTTGTGCCTCTGTTTTTAAGCTCATGAGGGAGCAGTAGAGAGCTAGATATAACTTGTGACGAACAAGGTCATTTCCCCCCTTTCACCCGGTGTTGATGGATTACGTATTCACTTGAATCAACCCGAGAGCATCTTAAGCAAAATATAAATATAACTCACCATTCTCCTCTGCGCAATGCAAATTTGAGAAATCAGCTCAAACATTGGACAGTGGTGAAACCAAGGAGAAAGAAGAGCGTACTCGCTCATCTAAAAACCAGCTGCTCTCACAAGTCTAAAAGCCTTGCTTGTTATGGGGGACTAGATAGCTTCTCTATTGTGAAGTCATTGATGAAAGCAAGCATGTCTCAAAATTGTTTTACTTCTGTTTCATAAAAATAAAAAGCTCTAGCACATGACTAATCCCTGCTTCCCTCTGCGAAGGGCCTTTCTTTTACTTTTAATGTTGAGTCGGTTTTCCTCTTCCTTCTATCTCCACCAAAACAAACATCTATCATTGACCCTGGGTATCATTGATCATATTGCATTGTCAGATTAAACATGAATCTTTATATTGACTTTACAGTTGTAAGTTGAAGCTTTTTGCTAAAACTTACATCGTTTTTGTTTTGATTCTCAAACATTTTTTTCATGGAACTATTACCTTTGTGGATTAATCAAATATGTGGATCACATTGCTTTCATGTCTTTAACGTACTAATTATGAAAGGTTTTGCTTGAATGATTCAACTTGGTTATTCATTGCTTTCTTGCTATCAACTATAGACAATTGTTTTGTATCACTTCATTCACATCCTATGCTTCACATTACTATCTTGATCACAATTGTGTTGGTTACATATCTCATCAAAAATTATTTTGTTATCACTTACCTACTCGAGTACGAGTAGGAGTTAAGCTTGTGGATGCTGATACGTGTCAAACGTATCTATAATTTTTGAGTGATCCATGCTAGTTTTGTGACATTGTCACATGTTTCTACTATCATTTTATATCATTTTAATGCATTTGTCGGACTAACCTATTGACAAGATGCCCAGTGCCAGTTCCCTGTTTTTGTGCTGATTTTGTTGCAGAAAGTTACTTCTGGAAATATTCTCGGAATTGGACGAAAATTTATGACAATTTTTTATTGGACAAATGAAGACCGGAGCCAAAAGGGCGACCTTGGGGGCCACCCACAGGCCAGGGGCGGCCCCCTGCCGCGGCCCAAGGGCAGCCCGCGGGTGGGACCCACCCCTGCCCTGTGGGCACCCCCTCGGCCGCCTCCGACGCCTATAAAATCATCCCCGACGAAAAAACCCTGACCCCCGAAGGATTTTCCCAAATACGCAACAGAGCTCTGCCGCCATCGCCGACAAGTTTTGGGGGTGCAGAAGGTCCTGTTCCGGCACCCTGCCGGGACGGGGATCGACCGTCGGACCTTCTCCATCAACACCGCTGCTTTCCGCGATGAGGAGGGAGTAGTCCCTCACCGGGGCTGAGACTTATACAAGTAGCTATGTGGTTATCTCTCTCTCCCATGATGTGATCTTCGTTGTGATCATGAGCTTTGTTAGTGTAGTTGAATACATGATGTTTCCCTATGTGTAATGGATATGATGTTGCTCAAGTGGTGTTATTTAGTACAATTTCCGGAGCCACCGTTGTGATCATGGTACCTCGGTGACAGGATGGGTGCCGTGTGTGACTCTATGGATAATAGATTGGAAGGATCTTCATCATGAGTTTGTTCTTTATTTGTTGGATTGAATAGATCATGAGGTTTCTTAATGCTTGTGTTATTGAAGAAAGAGACTATTCAAGAAATAGGTTGTGGTGTTTGTTAGTACTATCTTTGGATGCGGATAGTGACATCATGAAGTGTCCATAGATGTGGAATACAAACTTTAAGATGTGCTTTTTGTAGCCCTACGCAATTCTCATCCTATTTGATCCACAAAAGAATGATCTCCGAGTAACGTCTATCACGCATGTATTTTTGTGGGAACTATCATGTGTTTAATTATGTTAATGATGTTGAGAGTAGTCACTAGTGAAAGTATGAAGCCTAGGCCTTTCCAAGCATTGATACACCATTTTTAGTCACTTTTGTCACTTGTTTGCTTGCTGCCATTTTTATTACAGAATTACAAAATCACCTTTTACCATCCATATCACTTGCATTTTACCATCTCTTCGCTGAATTAGTGCACCTATACAACTGACAATTGTATTAGGTGTGTTGGGGACACAAGAGACTTCTTGTATCTTAATTGTAGGGTTGCTTGAGAGGGATATCTTTGACCTCTACCTCCCGTGGATTCGATAAACCTTGGGTTACTCACTTAAGGGAAATTTGCCGCTGTTCTACAAACCTCTGTGCTTGGAGGCCCACTAAGTCTACAAGAATAGAAGTTTGTAGTAGACATCAGCCAGATCGACGTCAACGTCCACGACCGAAGCAAGCCGTCACCGTCCGCGACTCCGACGAGCAATCCACGGAGGAGGAGATCATCCCGGAGCACACCACCTCGCCACCGACGTCGCCTCATCACACTAATCACCGAGGTAGGTCGCGTTCGTCCTAGAATGCCGTAGTTCGCCGGGAACATGTGATGCCGTGCCATCGCTGCCGCGCACCGCCGCCCGCCGGAACCCTAGCCACCAGCCGATTGATCGATTAGATCTGGACCGTTGGATCCCGATCCGATGGCTCCCTTTTATTTCCTTAACTGAATTGGTACTAGCCAGTGAGCGCCGCGTCAGCGCCACGTGGGCTGCCTATTTTCTGGAGTTATCCTGAATTGATAGTTTTGTAGAAAAGCCCCTGAAACTTCAAACCATTATAACTTTTTAATGGCTCGGCCAAATTTAACAAACTTTATATTTTTGAAAACCTCTTGACCTGTAGAATATTTTAGAACTGTTAGTTCTCTGTTTTGCCTATTTAAAATTATTCAAATTTCAAATGAGAGATTTGAGTAATTTTGGCATATCTTTAAATCTATACATTATTTTAAATTGTTTTCTTCTGCAAAAGTGTATATTTTAGTGTCCTCTGTCCAGTAGATATTTTAGTTTGCACTTGTGCATCATGCATTAATAATGTTTTTGTAGAAACTCAAATAGTGGTATTTTGGCTATAGTAATTGTTTTTAATTATTAAAACCACTTAAAATATGAATCATGAGCATCATGCATATAGTATTTAACAGAAAGTAATGACTTTATTAATTGCTAACTTTGAGTTGTGTGGCTTAGCAAATCATCATGCATGCATGTTTTATTGTATTGTCATTTTGTCTGTGTATTGATTGTATGCAAATTGTTTGTTTAGATTGTGAAGAGTGCCAGGAGTGCCGTGAGTGCTGCAACAACCTGAACAACTGTCAAGGCAAGTGCATACACCATTCATGACTGACCTATTACTTTTTTTATAATGCACTGTAGACTATTTTCTAGCAGTATGCATGATAGGCTGTTTTTATTAAAATTATATGCTGTGCAAACCTGTTAGGCTAGCCACATGATTTAGTTGACTAGTGACCTATATTAATTTAGTAGATTGGCTTGCTGCAAAAATGAGTGTTTTGTGGTAGATGAGTTAAGAAAAATTCTACTAAATTAATGAACCACCTGGGTGGATTGGTTTGATCTACCGGCTGTTCAAAGTTGAGTGGCTGCTCAGGCCCATTTCTGCGGGTACCTGTGTATGTGCACTTTTGGTTTGCCACCCAGGGTATTAGAGATTTCATGTCACTCCGTGTCTAGTTTACTTCCAGTGCAGCCACTAGTCATATGGGCTCTGTCTTGATTAAGTAAGTTGAGTAGACCTGACCGGACGAACAAGCAGATGTAGGGGTTGTAGGTGGGTATTATTCGGACATGTGTATGGGAAAGCTCTTCTGAAAAATCTCGTCTCGACTCTCTCCTTTCCTTTTCACTAAATGAGTGATTTGGAAGTTTGGGTTAGTTGAGTCTAGGGAAAGTGTCACAAACTCTCGAGAGTAATTTAAAACTAAGATCTTAGCCGTGTCCCCGGTTATGGACAAATTGAGTAACTATGCAAGGTGGTCGACGGAAAAATCTCATTCATTCCAATTTCAGAATAAAATTTAATGGGTGAACAAGGGTAGAAGATATATTGGTTTTCATGCCATGTTTATCTCATTAATAGTTGCTTTTAAAAGAAATGTTTCACAAGTGTAGGATAAAATTTGCTTTGCGCAAGAGCCATGAAATCCACAAGCCAAATATGCATGTAGAATAGTCTTTGTCACTTATATACCACCATAGTGTGTCACTTGCCAGCCTGTCACAAGGTATTGACCCAAATTCCCTGGGCTGCACTGTTAATGTTGCAGGTTGTTCAGATGAGGAGTAAGGACGTTTGTTATTTTCGAGCTTACAACCAACATGGTCGCCAATGGCTCATGGAGATGATGGAGCTCAGTGCTACTTTATTTATGCTGCTTGAAACTCTGAATAATATTTGTGGAACCTTATTTATTTCAAGCTAGCTTCGGCTATGCAAGTTGTAATAAAGTACCTTATTCTGGATCTTTTGTACATGCGATGTAATAACGTTTAACATTTATGCATGATATTACATCATGTTGGTGAATGCTAGCCATACTCGATCCAGGGCCTAGCAAATTCACAAAGTATTCTTGCTTTTCAAAGTGAGGGTGCTACACTAAGTGGTAGTCACAGGGATCCTATATTATGGAACGAGTAAAGAGAACTTGCCAGGTAACGAGATTAAACAAGGTATAGTGATACCGACGATCAAATCTCGGGCGAGTGATATATCGTGAGACAAAGGGAATCATATATGGGATTAATTGAATCCCCGACATCGTGGTTCAACCGATAAAGAACTTCGTTGAATATGTAGGAACCAACATGGTCATCCCGGTCCCACTGCTGGTTATTGATTAGATCATGCCTACATGTTCTCGAACCCGTAGGGTCACACAGTTAAGGCTTCGATGTAGCTAGGGCTTAAGTTGAGATATTAGAGGGTGTAAACGAATATTGATTCAGAGTCTCGGATGAGATCCTAGATATCACGAGGAGCTCCGAAAGAGTCTGGAGATAAATTTTCATATAAGGAAAGTAGTTTCCGGGGTTTCGAAAATGTTCGGGAATTTTCCGGCAGGGTACCGGAAAGCTTCTAGAAGGTTCTGGAAGTTTCCGAAGTGGGTCCCACCTGTCGGTAGGACTAGCTTGGGCTAAGGGGAGGTGCAGCAGCCCACATGGGAGGCCCATGCGGCTGGCCCAAAGGGAACCCTAACCCTAAAAGGAGAGGGCGCCTTGGGAGGCAAGTCCCCCCCCCATTGGCCGTCACCCCTAAGACTTGGGGGAGGGGCAAGTGGCTGCCCCCACGCCTATATAAAGAGGAGGGGAGGGCTGGGGCGTGGCACCTAATCCCCTAGCCGCACCACCCCTCTCCTCCCTCCTCTCTCTCTCTCGTACACGGCTTGGCGAAGCCCTGTCCATGGGGAAATCTCCACCATCTCCACCACCACACCGTCGTGCTGCTGGAATCGCGCGAGCCTCTTCCTCCTTGCTTGCGGGGTCAAGGAGAGGAATTCTACATCGAGTTGTACGTGTGGATACTACGGAGGAGTTGCTCATGCGGCGCTTCATCGGATTGGATCTCAGATCGGATAATATATCTCCTCGCGACTAGATGAGTCTAGTTGCAGGGATCGACTAGCCAACCCCTGCATCGACAAAGCGCATTTGTTCATTCTTCGAGAGTAAGAGATTGGATCTCCTTCTTGCTACCTTCATCTAATAGATCTAGATCCGTTGGGTTTCTTCCGCTTGTTACGTAGGATTTTTTTTTTTGTTTTCTATGCAACGAACCCTTCATTTTCATCAAATGACTGTTTGATTTACAAGGAAGACAGTATGGAGTCTTGTGTTTATGCTTAATGTATATTGTATAGTCATTCTTGTATCGGTTATTATTACTTGTTTGCTTTGATATCCTTTTGCTAGCCCAAAACTATTTACTGAACGGGAATGCTGCTCGTGCATCCAAACCCTTGAGCCAAAAATCTTTCCAGCAGTGTCCACCATGCCTACCCATGCATGGTACTTCAAGCCATTCCAAGTAAATTTGTCATGTGCTATCTTTAAATCTTCAAAATATTCCTTTTATGCCTCTATTTTCAGATCATGGGGGAGTAGTAGGGATGTTTATTATATCCTATGTCAAACAGAGTCATTTCCCCCTTTCACCTGATGAGTATGGAATCTATGATCATTTAAATTTGCAAGAGACTTGGCGAGAGACCCCGTGTCTCATAAAAATATAAAATATAACCCTATGCATCTCCTTCACACATATGCTCGAGAAATCAACAATCTATGGCTAGTGGAACAAATGGAGAACGGAGAGTGTCATCATTCCTCTAATTACTTAGCCGCTGTCAAAAGTCTAAAAGCTTTGCTTGGAATGGGGGCCTAATGGATTTTTCTGCTAAAGATTCGTTGACGAAAGCATGCATCTCTCAAAATTGTTTTACTTTTGTTTTTAAAACTTAAAAAGCTCTAGCACATGATTAATCCCTGCTTCCCTCTACGAAGGGCCTTTCTTTTATTATTCATGTTGAGTCGGTTTTCCTTTTGTCTCTCCATCTACTCAAAGAAAACTTGTAACATTAACCCTGGGCATACTTGATTATATTATATCTGTATGCTTAATTATGATTCTTTATGTTCAATTTATCCATTAGAAAAGCATGTTGAAAGTTGAAGCAATGCTGAAAACTTACTTCTTCCCTTGTGTTGACTTCAAACACTTTTAACAAGGAAATATTACCTTGATAACTTTCATGTTATGTCAATCTTTATAGTTTCATGTCTCCAAAGTACTATTCATATAAAGTTTTGCTTAGATAATGCAACTTGGTTACTCATTGTTTGCTTGATGTCAACTATAAACACTTGTTTTGGATCACTTTATTTTACATCATGTGTTTTACATTACAATCTTGATCAAGATTGTGTTGGTAGCACGTCACATCAAAAATTATTTTTGTTATCACTTACCAACTCGAGGACGAGTAGGAGTTAAGTTTGGGGATGCTGATTTGTGTCAAACGTATCGATAATTTTTGATTGTTCCATGCTTGTTTTATATCAATGTCACATGTTTCTACCATCTTATTAAATCATTTTGAGGCATTTTATTGGACTAACCTATTGACAAGATGCCCAGTGCCAGTTCTCTGTTTTTGTCGTGTTTTCGTGTTTTTGTTACTTAAGGAAATATTCTCCGAATTGGATGAAATTTACGAGGATTTTTTATCGGACAAATGTAGATCGGAGCCAAAAAGACGACCCTAGGGACATCCCACAGGCCAGGGGCGGCCTGTGGCCGCGGCCCAGGGACCACCCACGGGTGGGACCCGCCCCTGCCCTATGGGGCTCCTCTCGGCCGCCTCCGACGCCTGTAAAATCATCCCCGATGAAAAAAACCCTAACCCGCGGACAATTTTTCAAAAACATGAAAGAGCACTGCCGGGAGCGAAACAAAGTATCGGGAGTTAGAGAGTTCCTGTTCCAGCACCCTGCCGGGACCGGATCAACCTCCGCAGCCATCTTCATCGACCTTGCTGCTTCCCGCAATGTGGAGGGAGTAGCCCCTCATCAAGGCTGAGGCTTGTGCGAGTAGCTATGTGGTTATCTCTCTCACATGATGTGATCTTGATTGTGATCGTGGCATTGTTAATATAGTTGAATTCATATGATGTTTCCCCTTTATATGTAATGGATATGGTGTTGCTCAATTGATGTTATCTAGTATAATTTCCAGAGTCACCATTGTGATCATGGTGCTTAAGGGGTTTGGTAGTAGAAAATAAAAAAATCTATCTAACGCAACACCAAATGCCAGGATCTATCTATTAGTAATGCGGTAACGTGACGATTTCGGCGACATACCTCTTGTAGATTGAAAGCGTTTAATGTCCGAGAGGAACGTGGACAATGAAGTAGAACTGTAGCCCCTCAATGTCATGATCGATGATCCTGGTGCGATGACTGGTGCTGCAAGCAGCAGCACCCCGAGTACTCGCACACGTACGGTGCTTTACGACGACTCACGGTCCCTCCGATCCAGCCGAAGTTGCGGAAGTAGATCTTCTGGAGGAATTCCCGCAGCACGACGGTGTGCAGCGGGGAAGATGTCCCTCTTGTACGAAGCCCTTACTTGGGGCCACGGACTACGAGAGAGGTGGAGAGGTGTCGGGAGGTGGCCGAGGAATTAATTGGAATTAATCTGATTTTTGCTTAATTTTATTTACTCCACGTGGCACCTCTATATATAAGTGGAAGGGGCTCCCCTCCTCCTTAGCTCCCCCATGTGGGACTAAAGAAACGGGAGGAGGGGGGAGTGGCCGGCCGACCAGTCCTTGGCCGACTCGGCCAAGGGCTGGTGGCCCACCCGCCCCTTTTGGCCCTCCTAGGGTAGCCAGCACCCTAATGGGCTGCCTCCTTCCGGAGGTGGCCCATCAAGGTGGGCTGCCCCTAATAAATTCGAAAATTAAACATTTTAATTTGTTAAATAAATGTTAAATCAATAAATAAATATATAATTAATATATTTACTTATTATTTAATATAATATATAAATATTTAATTCACCAATTAATTATTTATACATTATTGAATTTATTAAGCCAATATATGAATATATATAATTCACCAATTAATATATTCCCATATCACCCCGAACATCCTTCGGACCTACCCGGAACTTTTCCGGTTCTCTCTACTTTTATCTTCGATAACTCCGATACAACCAAAACGATCTCCAGCGTTGTCAAACCCTTAAGTGTGTTACCCTACGTGTCGTGGATATGGGACACGGGTACCAGCGTGGAAGATTAACGTGGCCCATCAGGGGATAGCCCAGCAGGCCAATTCCACAAATCAGAGTAGGACAAAGAATCATCTTACCGACTTGTAATAGATTAGCCGTGTCCTACAAGGACTCAACTTGCAAGCCGGCCTCTTCCACCTTTATAAGCAAGGCGCACCAAGAGAACACAATCCAACAAGTCCAAGAGGGACAACTTAGAACCACAACGAGCTAGAGGGAAGAAGCCCGACGCTCAACACAAGCTAGATCCAAGAGAGAGGGAACAGAGGACTTAGAGCTAGACCTGGCCATTTCTCGGGCCAGGCCGGGCTTGGTGCGGGCCTAAAAAAAGCCCGACGAAGAAAAACTAGGCCCGAGCCCGGCCCGGCCCGACTGTCCGGGGTCGAAGAAATCAGGCCCAATCCCGACCCGACAAAGCCCTAAAAAGCCCGACCGGCCCGGCCCGACCCCAGCTAAAATATTGTTTAGGATAGGCCCGAGCCCGACCCGGCCCGACCAACGGGCCCAAAAATTAGACCCAAGCCCGGCCCGATTGCACTGTCGGGCCGGGCCTAGACAGGCTTTTTCGGGCCGGGCCGGGCTGCCCATGGCCAGGACTACTTAGAGCCTCAACTCTCGACCTACACAATAGAGGAGCCGCCTCATCGGCGACTTCCACCAAGAGCATAAGCAATAACACCTAGCCACAAACAGCACATGTAGGGATATTACCGGATGATGTTTCCTGGGTCCCGAAGCTGTATAAATCTTGTCTCCTGTGTCGTTCGTCTACTAACCCACATTGACAATGCCCGCGCGTACGTAGTCCCGTATCTTCACCGTCGGTTTACACCATCGACACTACGGTTCGGGAACACTCCAGACATGATCGAGACTCCTCTCCGGTCAATGATCATCAGCGGGACCTGGATGCCCATAATGACCCTGTGGATTCCACGAATAACTGTCGTTGAACCATAAACATAGAGAGTTTCATTCCCTTTGTTACTTCGATACTGACTTACCCTAGATTCGATCATTTAGCATCACTATGCCTAGTTCATTCAACATCTCCATGCGTAATTCTCATTACCGGCAAGTGCTACTTAACTCGTTCCTGTGATGTTTCATCTCCATGACCTAGTCATACGTTGTGCAGCTTATTAGATGAAACCTCACCGAGTGGGCCGAGAGTATATTTCCTTCACGCAGATGAACAAATCGACCTCTCGATACATATGCCTCAACATATCACCTTTGTATACCTAAGCAACACCTTTATGATCACCCTGTTATGGTGTGACAGTTGATGCAGTCAAAGTATCCTCCGGTGATAGTGATTAAATATTATCTCATGGTCTAAGTAATAAGTTACCATGTCTCTGAATTATTACATTGGTGAACTCCGTGACTTGATCATGTTGTAATAATTGCTATTGGCTAATGTCCATCATCTCATTCTCCAATGAGACAACCTCATTGTCAATTGACATAAATGTCCATGATTGCGTGACGTGGGTGTACCCTCTGGGTGCACCACGGTTTGGATACATGGTGTTCAAATAAAGCCATGGCCCTCAGAACAAGGTCAAAGAGAAGGCCCATACCTAAGGAAACAACCCAATATAGATAAAGCTTATGTCGGTTCACGAATTGTAACCCTAGTCGGTAGAGGATTCCCGAGACCCAGCCCTACTATTTAAGGGCTAGGAGGGCTACCGACCAAGGACACACTCATCCTGGCCATCGGAAACCCTAGCGAGATCGCATCTACTGATCTCGCCATTGTAGCTCTCTTGTAACTCCATCAATCAATACCAGACAAGCAGGACATAGGGCTCTTACCTTCGGGGGTCTGAACCTGGTTAAATCTTGCTTGTCAGCCGACGGATTCACCAACACCACCATCTTCTCCTCTTCTCTAAACCCAAGGATGACCTCCGAGGGATTTGGCGTGGTAACCCCATGTCAATTGGCTTCGTCTGTGGGAAACTGGTCTTGGATCTACGGATTCGGCGGCTTCATCATCGACAATCGGCAACTCGTCGGATTTGCAATCGCCGATTTTCTTCGGCTCCCTGGGGTTCAGTCCGCACTCGCCAGTTACGCTTCCGGCTTTCGTGGATCTGCACGCAGGCGTGGACGTGAGCTTCGGGAACTATGCTTCTTCGTCAACAAGTGGGGCACACTTCGCCTCACGGACGCACCACGCTTCGCGGCAATAGCACCCACTACTTCATTGTAGCGGACCTGCACTTAAAATATAGGCACGATCCCTGTGTATAGTGCAAATCCCTGGATCGAATCATTTGCACACACAGTTAAGATGAATATCACAACAGTGCATCAATTATTACACGAATGATCCAAGTACTTAGGAAAATATCCATTACAACTTGCATAGCTCAAGGCTAGCTCAAAGAGTAAACAGCGGAAATAACTTTATTCTTCATGGAGCCCTCATCATCTTCATGCAGCCACAGGCGAGCATGTCGGTTGAAGACTCGAAACCCAATGTCGTTCCTTACTCATCGTCAGAAAAACCTGCAACACGTAGGTTACAGCCAAAACATTGGTCAGAACCATAGGAATGGATCTGGCAAGTGACACTTTGTGGACTCATAGAGGAAAACTCTAATATCCTATATGCATATTTGGCTTGTGGAGTTTGAAGGCTGTTTTGCATAAAGCCAATTTTCCTATCTCTTTTCAAAACACTTTTCATCTATACGAGACAAGTATGGTATGACAACCATTGTCTCAACTACCCTTGTTGTCCCATCAAAATTTTAACTTAGAGAAATAAGAGTGATGAGATCTTCCGTTGACATCCTCGTCCAACTTGCTCAGAATCGTCCGTAACTGGGGACACGGCTAAGTACTTAGATTGACACTCTGCAGAGGTTGTGCACTTTCACCATAAGACTTCATCAACCCATTCGGACCTTGACCCTTCTTGAAGTGAAAAGGAAAGGAGGAGATGAAGACGAGACTTTTCCAAAGTACTTTCCCGACCACTGCCGTCCTGACGCGCTCCACCTACTTTCCTCTACCACCACCTGTCAGGCCGGGCCGGTTCCATACTACATACTTAGTCAAGCCAGAGCCCATATGACTTATGGCTGCACGGTAAGCTAACTAAACTCGGAGTAATGTTGATCTCTTTGTCCCTGGGTGGCCGTCCACAAGTGAGCCAAGCTCGGGTGAAAAACACCATAGACATGGTCCCGAGTAGCCACTCAACCATAAACCACCAAGCAATGCCAAAATCCACCTAGGAGGTTCTTTAACTTAGTAGAATTTTACTTTTAACAAAAACAACATTTTGCATAGCATTTCTATAATTCTACCAAGTTATCATAGGAGCATCTAGACCATCTAGTAAAGGGAGAAACTATTCTAAACAGTTTTTAGCATAGCAATACTATTAAGCCTATCATGCTATTTTCCAAGTATTACTACACATGCATATATCAAAATAATAGGACAAAAATATGCAAGTGTGCCACTTGCCTTGGCAACAAGAGGAGCAGGAGTAGCAGCTGCAAAAGTCTTCGGGACCCTCCGAGTAATCTAACAAGATACAAAACACACAAATAAACATACAAATTCACACAAGTGACAATACAAAAATTATGCCATGCATGAATAT
The DNA here is from genome assembly GCA_012064385.1 of Puccinellia tenuiflora. NCBI lineage: Eukaryota > Viridiplantae > Streptophyta > Magnoliopsida > Poales > Poaceae > Puccinellia > Puccinellia tenuiflora. The sequence continues at coordinate 730,603 of QRDG01000335.1, forward strand.
GCAAAAGTTTACCACAACACAAATGTAAAATAACTTTTAGTTCTCTGGTTATTCTATATGCATGATGCCACAAAACAAAATTTATTAATTTACTTAATGGGAATAATTCCAAAACACTCAAATAAGGGTAAACACACAAATTCTAAAGTTTCTGCATAAAAACATTTTAATAAAATATGATGAACATGCTACTGGACAGAGGACATCTAAACAAGATTTTAGCAATTTGATTCACTCAAAAAGGATTTGTAAAACTCATTTTATAGCCTAAACAAGTTAATAAACATTCTGCAAATAACCAGTTTATGCACGATACAAAAATTAACAAAAACTATACTACTGGATTCTACTCATTTTTCTCAATCCTACTCATTTTTCTCAATCCGTAGACATCAAAATCATTGGATTTGGATTTGTGGTTAAAAAGATATGGAATTTCTAAGATTGAATGATTTTCTGTCTAAAAACAGAAAAACGGATTAAAAAAAAGAGCAGGCGACGTGGCACGCTGCGATTGGCTGGTACCGATTCGGGACGGATCGGGGCCGTGGGCTGTTAGATCTAGATCTACGGCTAAGATTTGAAAATACCGCTTCGGGTTTTAAAAACAGAATGCGCCGGCGGCGGGCTAGGGTTCCGGCGTGTGCGGGGACCGACGGCGGCGATGGCATGGCCACGGCCGTTCTGGCGAAAACAGAGGGAGGGGGAGAGGGTATCCGTTACCCTTGAAGAGAGGAGGACGAAGCGGAGTTGATGGCGAGGTGTCCGACGTCGAGGTGCCCCGGTTCTCCTCCAATTCCTCGCCGGAGTCGAGGATGGCGGCGGCCGAGCGGGGTCGTGGACGTGCGCGTCGACCTGAGGGACAAAGCGATGCCAAAAGGTGTCAAGAAGATGCGCGACGAAGAAATAGGGGGAAAGGGAGTGACTAGAGGGTACGGGGACGCCGGAGTGCACTGGAAACGGAGCTTGACGGCGGCGGCAAGCGGCGGGACGTTGAGCTCGATTTGGGGCAGCCCGGTGGCGATTGGGAGGTGAGAGGAGGGGGCAAAGAGAGAGGAGGGAGTGGGCATTAAGTAGGACGTCGTGGGAGGGGGAGGGGTGCGGCATAACGCCGGAATCAAGAGGGGGAGATGATGGTGGCAGTTTCGGCCATGATGAGCACGAACGGGAGGGAGAAGGTCAGATGACGTCAGCAATGACGTCATCATTTTTTTGATTTATCCCTTTTCTGAAAAAGTTTAATATCTTTTAAAATATAAGTCCAAAAATTATGAAATAAATTTGTCAAAACTTGTAATTAAAATATTTACCAGAATAACTTAACTATAAAATATTTTGAAGACTTTTTATTTACAAGATTGCCACTGGCATTAAAATGGCTTTTATTGGCATTTTCTTACAAGAAAAATATTAATAAAAATATTTCTGTTTTTAGGAAAAAAATTAATCACAAATGCACAAATGCACAAATGCAACAAAGATGCCATGATATGCATGAAATGCAATTTTTTGAAAATTGGGATGTTACAAACCTAACCCCCTTAAGATGAATCTCGTCCCCGAGATTCGGATTGGCTAGCAAATAGGTGAGGGTGGTCTTCTCGGAGATCATCTTCTCGCTCCCATGTGGCTTCCTCCTCAGTATGATGGTTCCATTGGACTTTGCAGAATTTGATGGTTTTGGTACGAGTAACCCTTTCTGCTATCTCTAAGATCTTTATAGGCTTCTCTTCATAAGTAAGATCACTCTCAAGTTGAACTTCTTCTAGCGGCACTGTATCTCTCAATGGTGTTTCTGCCATCTCCGGATGACATTTCTTCAACTGGCTCACATGGAAAACATTATGGACTGTCGATAAGACCTCCGGTAGTTCCAACTCATAAGCTACTTCTCCCTTGCGAGACAAGATCTTGTAGGGTCCGATAAACCGAGGTGCCAACTTTCCTTTGATCCCAAATCTCTTTACACCACGAAGTGGTGACACTCTAAGATAGGCTCTATCACCTACTTCATAAACGATCTCCCTTCGTTTGGAGTCAGCATAACTCTTCTGTCTAGATTGGGCAACCTTCAGTCTATCTTTGATCAATCTCACCTTCTCTTCTGCTTCTTTAATTATATCTGGTCCAAATAGACTACGCTCTCCTACACCACTCCAAAGCAATGGTGTAGTGCATTTCCTTCCATACAGGGCTTCAAATGGAGACATTCCAATGCTTACTTGAAAACTATTGTTGTAAGAGAACTCAGCATATGGAAGGTTATCATCCCAGCTAGACTTATAGTCCAATGCACATGCTCTCAGCATATCCTCTAAAATCTGATTTACTCTTTCTGTTTGTCCATCAGTCTGTGGGTGGAAAGTTGTGCTAAACTCCAGCCTGGTTCCAAGTGATTCATGCAATTGCTTCCAAAAATGAGAGGTAAATTGGGTACCCCTATCAGAAACAATCTTCTTGGGGACTCCATGTAAGCACACAATTTTCTTCATATAGATTTCAGCTAGCTTGGCACTGGTGTAGGTAGTCTTCACAGGAACAAAGTGAGCTACCTTCGTTAGACGATCAACTATGACCCAAATCGAATCATATCCAGATTTAGTTCTGGGTAGTCCTGTGATGAAATCCATCCCGATTTGTTCCCACTTCCAGTCTGGCACTGGCAACGGTTGTAGTAATCCTGCTGGCTTCTGGTGTTCGGCCTTCACACGACTGCATACATCACATTTTGCGATATACTCAGCGATATCTCTCTTCAAACCATTCCACCAGAATCTCTCCTTAACATCCATATACATCTTAGTGTTACCCGGATGTATTGAGTAAGGGGAGTCATGAGCTTCTTGAAGAATCAACTTCCTAAGAGCTTCATCTTGCGGTACGCAAATGCGTTTCCCAAACCACATGGTACCGTTTTCATCTTCCCGAAAACCTTTGGCCTTGCCTTCGCTCAAGTTCTTTTTGATTTCTTCCATCACTTTATCACCTTTCTATGCTTCCTTGATTTTGTCCACCAAAAGAGGTTGTACTTCTAATGATGCTAAGAATCCCTCAGGTACCACTTCCAACCTAAGGTCCTTAAATCCTTTGCATAAATCTTCAGGTAATTCTCCTGTCGTAAGTCCATTTACATAGACTTTGCGGCTCAAAGCATCAGCCACTACGTTGGCTTTTCCAGGATGGTACTGTATACTCAAATCATAGTCTTTGATAAGTTCTAACCATCTCCTCTGACGCATATTCAACTCCTTCTGGGTAAAGTTATATTTTAGACTTTTGTGATCAGTGAACACTTCACAACGATTGCCAAACAAATATTGCCTCCATGTCTTTAAAGCATGTACCACTGAAGCTAACTGCAAGTCATGAGTGGGGTAATTAACTTCATGCTTCTTAGCTGTCTTGAAGAATAGGACACTACCTTGCCTCCTTGCATTAACACACTTCCCAAGCCATGACGTGAAGTGTCACAATAGACTTGGAAATCCTTCTCTATATCTGGCAGACACAGAACAGGGGCGGATACTAATTGCTTCTTCAGTTTTTGAAAGCTAGATTCACAATCTTCTGACCATTCATACTTCTTACTCTTCTTCAGCAATTCAGTCATAGGTTTGGCAATCTTGGAGAAATTCTCAATGAATCTCCGGTAGTAGCCTGCCATTCCTAGAAAACTGCGGATTTCTCCAACATTCTTCGGTGGTTCCCAGTTAGTCACCGCATATACTTTTTCAGGGTCCACTGCTATCCCTTCCTTAGACACCACGTGTCCTAGGAGTTCAACTTGTTCCAACCAAAACTCACACTTACTAAATTTGGCATACAACTTATGCTCTCGAAGTCTTTGCAATATCAAGTGCAAATGTTCTTCATGCTCTTTGTGGCTTTTTGAGTAGACTAAGATGTCATCGATGAAAACCACGACAAACTTATCCAGAAAATCCATGAACACTTTATTCATCATATTCATGAAATAAGCTGGAGCGTTGGTCAGACCAAATGGCACCACCGTGTATTCATACAGACCGTATCTAGTGGTGAAAGCGGTCTTGGGTATGTCCATCTCTCTAACTTTCATCTGGAAATACCCTGATCGAAGATCGATCTTAGAAAAGACACAAGCACCTTCCAATTGATCAAAGAGATCATTGATTTTGGGGAGTGGATACTTATTCTTGATGGTTTGCTCATTCAGTGCTCGATAGTCCGTGACTAGCCTCTGTGTACTATCCTTCTTCTGCACGAATAGGATTGGTGCTCCCCATGGTGAGGAACTTGGACGAATAAATCCCTTCTGCAGATGCTCATCAAGCTGTTTCTTGAGCTCTTTCAATTCATCTGTGGCCATTGGGTATGGTCTTTTAGCAATTGGTCCCGTACCCGGTTTTAGTTCAATGAGGAACTCAACATCTCTATCGGGTGGCATTCCCGGTAATTCTTCTGGAAACACATCTGGATATTCCTTCACTATAAGGACATCTCCTAGGCTAACCCCCTTAAGAGAATTAAGCCTAACTTTCTTCAGTTCAAACCTTGATCGGAACCTTATCTTCTTTCCTTCTGGTGTGGTGAGGGTGATTGTTCCGTTTGCGCAATCAATAATCCCTTCATATCGAGTCATCCAATCCATCCCGATGATGACATCCAAACCTTGGGTTTCTAGGACAATCAAGTCCGCGGGGAACGGATGTTTTCCAACTTCCATAACTAGTTGTCTACACCCTGAGTTCACTATCATTTCTCCACCAGGAGAACTTACTTTAAGAGGTTTCCCAATGTTTTCAACTGCTAGCCCATGTTTGTTTACAAAAGCTCTTGAAATGAATGTAAAAAAAATACGATGCTCCAGTATCAAATAAGACTAATGCTGGAAATGAATTAAGCAAGAACGTACTAATCACAGCATCGGGTTCATCATATACTTCTTCCACATTGACGTGGTTCACATGTCCCTTCTGGAAAGGGTTGGGCTTAGCTTCTTCAGCCTTCTTTTCTGGGCATTCGGTTGCATAGTGGCCCTTGTTCTTGCACTTGAAACAAGTCACTTGGCTGATGTCCCTCTTGTGTTCTGGATTTGGGCGATGCTGTCCATGGTTATGATTATGGCCAGCATGTCCATTTCCTTTGTAGCCTCCATTGTTTCCCTTGAATCCACCTGTGTGGTTATGACCATGATGCTTGTGGTTGCTTCCTCCACTTTGGTGGTTCCCATGTTTATGCCCATGGCTCATATCATGCGAGAAGTGCTTCTTGAATGAGGGCTCAGAATGGTGTTTGTTGATACTCAGCTTCCTCTTCCTGTTTTCAGCCTTCTTGATATTATCTTCCAGTGCGATGGCTTGATCCAAGAGGGCCTGATAATTTGGGGCATATGCGACTGTCAAAGGAATTTTTAGCTCGTCGCATAGTCCCTTGAAGAATTTTTTTCCTCTTGCCATCAGTGTCAATGTCTTCAGGTGCATAACGGGACAATGCATAGAAGTCATCCATGTACTCCTTAAGCGTCCTGTTTCCCTGTCTCAGACTTCTGAACTCTTCCTTCTTCAAGTTCATAATGCCCGAAGAGATATGGGCATTACGAAAGCCTTCCTTGAAGGTTTCCCAAGTCAAGCCATTCAGAGGGTGGGTGATTTGATATGTTTCCCACCATTGAGCTGCTGGCCCCTCCAACAAATGAGCTGTGAATCTCACCATCTCAGTGTCAGTGCACTCACAAGTCACCAAGTCCTTGTGCACAGAACGAAGCCAGTCATCTGCCACAATAGGTTCAGTTGCAGTTGAGAACTTGTTAGGCCTAAGCCTCAGAAATCTTGCAAGTCTGTCCACTGGTGGGGGTGGTGGTGGTGGCGGTGGCGGGGGTGGTGGCGCATTTTGATTGGCCATGAATTGCGTGATCATTGTCATCAGCTGAGTCTGTGCTGCTATCATCTGTTGAAGCATAGCATCGGTGTTGTTGTTGTTGTTCTCGGGATTTTGACGAGGAGGCATCTGTGGTTTAAGAATAGATGAGTATAGATAGAAAGAACTAAAGAAATATTCTACCCATACAAACAGTTAACACAAATTTAACAACAACAAACACAAGCTCAACACAAACTTTTTAATAAAAACGGACAGATTATTCGGAAAGCAAAACACACCAAGGTTCTGAAAACAAAAGCGATGGTACTGCCATACCACAAGTTGGTAGGTCAATACGAAAACGAAAGGTAGCGTCGAAGTAGAAGAATGGTAGTCTCGCTAACTAGTCTACTCGACCATGGCATCCTCATCCTCTTCCACTATCTCAATAGTGATTCCCTCCTTGTCAAGCGCCATCTTGAGCTCCTTCAACTCCTTCTCCAGAGCGGAGTTCTTCTCTTGCAGCTCCCTCTTCTCTGCACAAAATCTCTCGATCAAGTCATGGACGGCCTCTAGTTCCACCTCATTGCTTGCAAGCTCCATCTTCAAGGTCCTTATCTCCTTGTTCTTCGCCTGGTTTCTCTTCTCTTGATTCTGGAACTTCTTCTCCTGTGCCTTGAACGACTCCTGCTGGGCCTTGGCTTCTTCTTCTTGAGCCTGGATCTTCTTCTCACTCTCCTTGAGTTGGGCGCATAGCTCATCATTCTTCAAAAGCTCGGAGCGTCTATCTTCATGGAGGTCATTGAGGTGGTTCTCTAAGTCCTGAAGATACCTACATATGGGCTTAAACTTGCACCTATCTTCGGCGTCGATGTCATAAGGCTCTCACTCTTCGGACCGTCTCCCAAAGTGATGGAAGTAGTGACCCCTCAGATCCCGGTGATGACATCCGCAAAGGCGTCCTAACAGGTCCTGAATGACGAGGTTGAGTCCCTTCTCCATGGAGTCACTAATCAGCTTGATCTCGATGGCATCAGTCTGGGGCTTGGTCTGTCGTCCAGCTTGGATGGCCTTGATTCCCCAGCAGCCTTCCTTGTTGAACTTCTTCAGAATATTGCCCTTGATCGTCGGCACGGGTAGCTCCAATAGTCCAACTAGCTCGAGGAGATAGCCACCAAAACTAGTGTCCTTGAAGTCATCGGCGGTGCTGAAGTTGAAGCTCGTCATCCTTAGGTATAAGAAACAAGATATGAGATTAAAATTTCTTAAGACAAGAAGTTACGAGTAAAATTAAGGAAGAAAAGGCATACTTTTATACTTTATAACTTAGAAAATAATTTTTGGTCCACCTATTTCTATCCAAACTTAGGGTTTCGAACCTACAGGCAACATAGTGCTCTGATACCATCTGTAGCGGACCTGCACTTAAAATATAGGCACGATCCCTGTGTATAGTGCAAATCCCTAGATCGAATAATTTGCACACACAGTTAAGATGAATATTACAACAGTGCATCAATTATTACACGAATGATCCAAGTACTTAGGAAAATATCCATTACAACTTGCATAGCTCAAGGCTAGCTCAAAGAGTAAACAGCGGAAATAACTTTATTCTTCATGGAGCCCTCATCATCTTCATGCAGCCACAGGCGAGCATGTCGGTTGAAGACTCGAAACCCAACGTCGTTCCTTACTCATCGTCAGAAAAACCTGCAACACGTAGGTTACAGCCAAAACATTGGTCAGAACCATAGGAATGGATCTGGCAAGTGACACTTTGTGGACTCATAGAGGAAAACTCTAATATCCTATATGCATATTTGGCTTGTGGAGTTTGAAGGCTGTTTTGCATAAAGCCAATTTTCCTATCTCTTTTCAAAACACTTTTCATCTATACGAGACAAGTATGGTATGACAACCATTGTCTCAACTACCCTTGTTGTCCCATCAAAATTTTAACTTAGAGAAATAAGAGTGATGAGATCTTCCGTTGACGTCCTCGTCCAGCTTGCTCAGAATCGTCCGTAACCGGGGACACGACTAAGTACTTAGATTGACACTCTGCAGAGGTTGTGCACTTTCACCATAAGACTTCATCAACCCATTCGGACCTTGACCCTTCTTGAAGTGAAAAGGAAAGGAGGAGATGAAGACGAGACTTTTCCGAAGTACTTTCCCGACCACTGTCGTCCTAACGCGCTCCACCTACTTTCCTCTACCACCACCTGTCAGGCCGGGCCGGTTCCATACTACATACTTAGTCAAGCCAGAGCCCATATGACTTATGGTTGCACGGTAAGCTAACTAAACTCGGAGTAACGTTGATCTCTTTGTCCCTGGGTGGCCGTCCACAAGTGAGCCAATCTCGGGTGAAAAACACCATAGACATGGTCCCGAGTAGCCACTCAACCATAAACCACCAAGCAATGCCAAAATCCACCCAGGAGGTTCTTTAACTTAGTAGAATTTTACTTTTAACAAAAACAACATTTTGCATAGCATTTCTATAATTCTACCAAGTTATCATAGGAGCATCTAGACCATCTAGTAAAGGGAGAAACTATTCTAAACAGTTTTTAGCATAGCAATACTATTAAGCCTATCATGCTATTTTCCAAGTATTACTACACATGCATATATCAAAATAATAGGACAAAAATATGCAAGTGTGCCACTTGCCTTGGCAACAAGAGGAGCAGGAGTAGCAGCTGCAAAAGTCTTCGGGACCCTCCGAGTAATCTAACAAGATACAAAACACACAAATAAACATACAAATTCACACAAGTGACAATACAAAAATTATGCCATGCATGAATATGCAAAAGTTTACCACAACACAAATGTAAAATAACTTTTAGTTCTCTGGTTATTCTATATGCATGATGCCACAAAACAAAATTTATTAATTTACTTAATGGGAATAATTCCAAAACACTCAAATAAGGGTAAACACACAAATTCTAAAGTTTCTGCATAAAAACATTTTAATAAAATATGATGAACATGCTACTGGACAGAGGACATCTAAACAAGATTTTAGCAATTTGATTCACTCAAAAAGGATTTGTAAAACTCATTTTATAGCCTAAACAAGTTAATGAACATTCTGCAAATAACTAGTTTATGGACGATACAAAAATTAACAAAAACTATACTACTGGATTCTACTCATTTTTCTCAATCCGTAGACATCAAAATCATTGGATTTGGATTTGTGGTTCAAAAGATATGGAATTTCTAAGATTGAATGATTTTCTGTCTAAAAACAGAAAAACAGATAAAAAAAGAGCAGGCGACGTGGCGCGCTGCAATTGGCTGGTACTGATTCGGGACGGATCGGGGCCGTGGGCCGTTAGATCTAGATCTACGGCCGAGATTTGAAATACTTCTTTGGGTTTTAAAAACAGAATGCGCCGGCGGCGGGCTAGGGTTCCGGTGTGTGCGGGGACCGACGGCGGCGATGGCATGGCCACGGCCGTTCTGGCGAAAACAGAGGGAGGGGAGAGGGTATCCGTTACCCTTGAAGAGAGGAGGACGAAGCGGAGTTGGTGGCGAGGTGTTCGACGTCGAGGTGCCCCGGTTCTCCTCCAATTCCTCGCCGGAGTCGAGGATGGCGGCGGCCAAGCGGGGTCGTGGACGTGCGCGTCGACCTGAGGGACAAAGCGATGCCAAAAGGTGTCAAGAAGATGCGCGGCGAAGAAATAGGGGAAAAGGGAGTGACTAGAGGGTAAGGGGATGCCGGAGTGCACCGGAAACGGAGCTTGACGGCGGCGGCAAGCGGCGGGACGTTGAGCTCGATTTGGGGCAGCCCGGTGGCGATTGGGAGGTGAGAGGAGGGGGCAAAGAGAGAGGAGGGAGTGGGCATTAAGTAGGACGTCGTGGGAGGGGGAGGGGTGCGGCATAACGCCGGAATCAAGAGGGGGAGATGATGGTGGCAGTTTCGGCCATGATGAGCACGAACGGGAGGGAGAAGGTCAGATGACGTCAGCAATGATGTCATCATTTTTTTTGATTTATCCCTTTTCTGAAAAAGTTTAATATCTTTTAAAATATAAGTCCAAAAATTATGAAATAAATTTGTAAAAACTTGTAATTAAAATATTTACCAGAATAACTTAATTGCAAAATATTTTGAAGACTTTTTATTTACAAGATTGCCACTGGCATTAAAATGGCCTTTATTGGCATTTTCTTAAAAGAAAAATATTAATAAAAATATTTCTGTTTTTAGGAAAAAAAAAATCACAAATGCACAAATGCAACAAAGATGCCATGATATGCATGAAATGCAATTTTTTGAAAAATTGGGATGTTACATTCATCCACTCCTGCGGTGGAACCCACCCCGTCATCGGTTGCATCGGCATCCGCCATGTCCTTTGACGACGAATTCTCGAGCGAATCGCTCGATGAGATCGTGTCGTTTTCGACTGCGACACCGCGATGCCCATCGCCAACCACCAATCTTGCGCGCACGACTGAGCTCGTAGTCATGCCATATGCTTCATCGACTCCGCCATCGAGCTCTGCATACTCCGTCGGCGGAGCCCAAGCAACCTTCGAGTCTGTCTTTGGAGATGACTCGGATCCAGAAGAATTTCCACGCATCCTTCCCATGTAGGTGTACATGACAACACCCGTGGGAACGGCCGTAATAACGGCAGCATCACCAAGCGCTCCACCACCTGAGCAACGCGTATACCCATTCACGGTTACTCTGCAGAACGCACGAACCCAGCTTCATATCACCCAGGCCATGGGTGAAAAGGCGATAAATGCTGTAGCGGACGGTGCTCCGGTGGAGGACGCCACGGCTGAAGACCTGCAGTGCTACCAGTACCTACTATGGCAGGAAAGCATCAAACTGAAGGAGCAGGAGAGAGTCCTCACGGAAAGGAGGAGGCAAGCCAGTCTGTCAAGCGCGCGGCGGGCGGATTTATCCGTCCAATCATCAGGACGATCTCAACCCTCTCGCGACCGGCCTCGCTACCTGTGTATGCCTGAGGGTGCAAGGACTACTGTCACACACAACCTGGAGGACTCCTTCATGTCTCTGGATGAGGGAGGAATACCAGTTCCCAAGACAGTTACCGGCGCCCTCATGTCAGTGGCCACGTACCTGCAAGCGACACAAGCTCCGGAAAACGATCCTCGGGCGGCTTTGCACCGCCAACAAATCAAGTTCCTCAGCATGGCAGGTGCGGAGCTGATACCAGAAGAACCACCACAACTAGCCGCAGATGTAGCGGTTGTCAACAACGCGCCTCCACGGCGCCAACAAAGCCCACGACATGAATCATGGACCCGCTGACTTGGCGACTACGTGGCTCGTGATCAGGAGGATCGCATCACATGTGTAGACAACGAGCGTGCCGCTCGCAACCGAGAAAACCGCGGCACCCGCGATCGAAGGCACCGCGCAACTCGCGGACGAGAAGATCGGTACCACCTCATGGAAGTTGAAGACGGACGTAACGTCATCACACAGAGCAAAGTTAATAGGAACCGCTTGAGATAGGATGCACGCGACACAAGCAGCAATGATCCAGACTCTGAAGAAGAGTTTGAACCCTGTGGCGCATTATGCTTCAGTCGTCGCATCCGAGAAGCAAGAATGCCAAAGGGATTTAGACTAACCTCTGAAACCCCAAAGTATGATGGTCTACAAGAACCCTCCGCCTGGTTGGAGGACTACCTCACGGCAGTAACTTGCCAGAGAGGTTCCACGTCCACGTCCACGCAATATATACAGCTCATGCTCTCATGGTCAGCCCGAGCCTGGCTCAAAAGCTTGCCACGGGGAGCATATACCTGCTGGGAATATTTCAGTGAGGACTTCGTCCACAACTTCATCGGCACATGCAAACGGCCCGCTTCGTTCGAAGAGCTCCAAGCTTGCAAGCAGCGATTAGATGAGACGCTGCGCGAGTACATCCAACGGTGGACTCTCCTCCGTAACTCAGCAGAGAGGATCTCAGAAGACAACGCGATATACGCGTTCACCCGAGGCGTCTATCGACTCGAGCTGAAAGAAGCGCTCGGGAGAGTAAAGCCAAAGACCATCGCCCACCTCATGCAGATTGCTAATGAGTGGGCAGACGGAGAAGACTCTATACGCAACGAGCGCAGCGGCACACCTGTGGAGAATGGCGACCAAGGTCCTTGGAGTCGCTGTAGCAGCGATCACCGCCACAAGCGGAAGTCGCGAGCGTACGATGACAACGAAGGCGCAGAACTCGTGGCGGCGGGTTTCCCCGATTGCCGCGAGCAAAGAAACCGTGACAGCAGTCGCTATGAAAGCGGCAGCCGAACAACCGGTTACAAGGACAACAAGAACATCAAGCAAGAATTGCGACCATGCCAGTAGCGCAATGGGCGAGAGCCACATCCTCCCCCTACTCTGCAAGGAGCCTGCGGATTACACATGTTCAGGGCCGAGCACGGCAACCTTACATCCTCTCACCTCCTGAAGGATTGTGAGAGCTTCCAAGATCTGCAGGCGCACTATGCGTGCCTCCTTCAGCAGCAGGCGCAAGTCGTCCCAGGTGCGCCGGCCATCGGAGCACCATCTGCTCCAGCTTTGCCCCCACTAGGACATATGGCGGGAGCTATCCAGCTCCAACCACGCTTCAAAGAACCCCAAGCAGGCGAAGAATCTTACCCGAAACCCGTCGGGCGCATGTTCATGATACACAAGGGATGCCCTTCCAACCGGGACCAGAAGCTCATAACAAGGCAGGTGCACCTCGCCGTCAAGTCACCACCGGCGCTGCCGGAATATCTACGGTGGTCTCACGCGAGCATCATCTACTCTCGTGATGACCACCCACCACAAGTGCCACGGCCAGGGCACGCAGCCCTCGTCCTCGATTCGCGATGAGTCGCGTCTTCATGGATGGCGGCAGCGGCATCAACATCATGTTCGCCGACACGTTGCGCGGGATGAACATATTAACAACCAACCTCGTGCCGTCGGTCAACACCTTCCACGGAATTGTACCTGGGCGGCGAGTTTACCCCCTGGGAACGATCACGCTCGACGTCATCTTCGGCGAGCCAAAGAATTTCAGGAAGGAGAAGATAGAGTTCGAGGTGGTGGACTGGAAGTCGCAGTACCATGTCATCCTCGGACGACCAGCTTATGCCAAATTTATGGCAGTCCCGCATTATGCATACCTCAAGCTCAAGATGCCAGGACCTTATGGGACCATCACCGTCAACGGCGACTTCGAGCGGTCCGACGAGTGTGACCGCAAGTTCAACAAGATCTCTGAGTCGTTTGGAGCCCAGAAGCTGGCACTCACCCTCTTCTCTGAGGGCAAAAAATCACCGCCCGAGTCGTCTTTCAACGCGACCAATGACACAAGGGCGCACCAGATACATCCAACTGATCCCAAGAAGATGGCCCTCGTCTCGACGAGCTTGTCTCCTGCATAGGAAAGCGCGCTCATTGAGTTCCTGCGTGAGAACTGGGATATATTCGCCTGGTGTTTAGCCGAGATGCTGGGTATACCCAGGGAATTCGCCGAGCACAAACTACAGATCTTGCCTAACGCAAGACCCATCAAACAAACCATGCGCCGCTTCACCGAGCCGAAGCGCCTTGCCATCGGGTAGGAAATCGATAGGCTCCTGGTAGCCAAGTTCATCCGAGAGATCAAGAAGTCAGACTGTGTGGCTAACCCTGTCCTGGGGCCAAAGAAAAATACAGACATACTCCGCATGTATGTCGACTTCACTTCGTTAAACAAGTGTTGTCCAAAGGATCACTTCCCCCTGCCGCGTATCGACCAAATCGTCGACTCGACGGCAGGCTGCGAGCGCCAATGCTTCCTGGACGCCTATTCAGGCTACAACCAGATCAGGATGGAGGAAGACGAAGACAAAACAACATTCATCACGCCTTTCGACGTCTACTGCTACACAACAATGCCCTTCGGCATGACGCAAAACTGCCTCAAGAAGCAAATTGGACGAAACGTCCAAGTCTATGTCAACGATATAGTCATCAATTAGGATTGCCAATGGGAACAACCAGGCCTAAAATTATTGATTTAATGCCTATTGTTACTAAGTTGGAAAGGAGGCTTTGTATCACTTCTTGTTTTCTGTCTCAAGGGGCCAGGCTTCAGTTGATATCATCAGCCCTGTCTTCTATGCCAGTGTATTTCATGTGCTCTCTTCAGTTGCCTGCAGGGATTATTGCTCAACTGGATAGAATTTTGAGACAATGTTTATGGAGGGGTAATTCTGACACTCCTAAGCAAGCTTTAGCTGCCTGGGATATGTTATGCAAGCCCAAAACGAGTGGTGGAGTGGGCATTGTTAACTTCAAGAGACAAAATGAGGCTTTGCTGTTGAAGCATCTGGATAAGTTTTATAATAACTCTGAGGTGCCATGGGTACAGTTGATTTGGTTCAGTCATTATCAGAATATGGTGCCCCATGCTGAAAAACTGTGTGGTTCCTTCTGGTGGAGGGATATAATGAAATTGGTTAACGATTACAGAGCTGTTTCAGTGGTACAACCTGGTAGAGGGAACTCTTTCTTATTCTGGTCTGATAAATGGTTGTTCAATGGTTCATGTCAGCCCATTGCAGACAGGTATCCTAGATTATTTTCTTATGTGTTGGACCCCTTAAAATCGGCAGCTGAAGTATATGAGGCAGAGGATCTCTCCTCCTTGTTTCACTTGCCTTTGTCTGCACAAGCATATCAGGAATTGGTGGACATATCAGCAGCTATGCAGGCCTCTCCATTGTCTATGGATCGAGATGCTTGGGTTTATGTTTGGGGCCCTGTATATACTTCGGCCAGATATTACAAGCATTGCATGCTGAGGTTTCTGGGCTGGGTATTTCTAAGTGGATTTGGAAGTCGAGTTGTATTATGAGGACCAAGTTTTTTGCCTGGCTTCTGCTCAATGACAGACTTAATACAAAGGACCTTCTGAAAAGAAGGAACTGGCAAGTGACAGATGACTATCACTGTGTGCTTTGTCCCAATAGAAGTTATGAAGACAGGATGCATTTGTTCTTTGTGTGTAACTTCAGTTACAGAATTGGGACATATTTGCAGATAGATTGGTCCTTGGGACAGGATATTCAGTCAGCTGCAGTTCAGGCTAGGAAGGATTTCAAGCAGCCATTTTTTATGGAGGTGGTTATTTTAGCTTGTTGGAACATCTGGAAGCAAAGAAATGGTAGGATTTTGAAGATGAAAGGCCCAGCTTTGCTGCCTGGAAGAGGGGTTTTGTTCATGATATTTCTATGCTTGAGCATAGAATTAAGCCTAAGCATAAACAAGCTTTGATAGCCTGGATAGGCAGCTTATTGTAAACTATGTATAAAGGTAGTAGGAGGTAGGTGTTTGTATATACCCCTGTACATATTACTTTTTTGTCCACATGAAATAAAATACTGTGGGGCTTTTGCCTCACAGTCCTTATACCTCAAAAAAAAAAAACGATATAGTCATCAAGACCAAGAAAGAAGCAACGCTCCTTGACGACCTGCGCGAGACATTTGTCGCGCTCAAGAAGTACAATATCAAGCTCAACCCAACAAAGTGCGTGTTCGGCGTTCCAGCCGGGCAGCTGCTCGGGTACCTCGTATCTGCACGTGGTATCGAAGCAAATCCGGAGAAGATACAAGCACTCCTGAAGATGCCGGAGCCCTCAAAGCTTCGGGAGGTCCAGCAACTCTCCGGACGAATAGCTGCACTCAGTAGATTCATTAGCAAGCTGGGTGAAAAGGCGCTTCCATTCTATCAGCTGATGAAGAAGACAGATCGGTTCGAGTGGATGCCAGAAGCTCAAGAAGCATTCGTCAACCTCAAGCGCACGTTGTCGACTCCACCAATCCTGGTAGCTCCCCGGGAAAAGGAGCCGTTGTACCTTTACATAGCCGCCACGAACCGGGTGGTCAGCACAGTACTGGTGGTCGAGCGCGCAGAGGAAGGAAGAACCCATGGAGTGCAGAGGCCTGTATATTACCTCAGCGAGGTCTTGTCTCTCTCCAAGCAAAGATACCCCCACTACCAGAAGCTCGCTTATGGCGTATTCATGTCTTCGCGCAAAGTGGCACATTACTTCCAAGAGCACCCGATCGCGATGGTGAGCGTGGCATCACTCGCAGACATCCTGAACAACTCCAAGGCAACTGTCAGGGTAGCCAAATAGAGCATCGAATTAGGTCCTCTTGACCTAAAATACAAACACCCAACATCGATCAAGGCGCAGGTCTTACCTGACTTCACCACCGAGTGGATGGAAATGCAGCTGCCTTCGGTACCTGGTACATCGAACTCTTGGACCATGTACTTCGACGGCTCGAAGAGGAATGAAGGAGAAGGCGGGGGTGTTATCCTTATATCACCGAAAGGTGACAAGCTGCACTATGTCTTGCAGATGGACTTTGAGAAACTGTCTAACAATGAAGCTGAATATGAAGCTCTAATACACGGGACGGAGATGTCCAAGAAGTGCGGCTGACCGCCTAATGATCTACGGTGGCTCCAACCTGGTCGTGCAGCAGACCATGAAGGAGTGCGATGCCGCAACAGACAACATGATCGCCTACAGGAACCTGTATAACATCATGGAGGGCAACTTTGACGGTTGCGAGCTCCGTCACGTCGGGCGCAATAGCAACGAAGCGGCGGACACCTTAGCAAACATCAGGTCCATGAAAACCAAGGTAGCTCCCGGAGTCTTCCTAGAAAAGATAAACAAAAGGTCAATCAAGGTTGCGCGACCTGCGGCTCCCTCTACATCAGCACCTGGGACACCCGAGGTTGACGCCTCGAGCTCTGAGGCACCCGACTCGGCAAACCATCCAGTCGAGGTGTTCCTTGTCGAGCCCATATGGACGAAACCGTTCCTGGCATACATGCTACGTCAAGAGCTTCCAGAAGACACAGTCGAAGCATGGCGTATCACTCGCCGTGCCAAAGCATTAACAATAATCAATGGAGAACTTTACAAGCGAAGCATATTAGGCATCCTCCAGAGGTGCATCACACCCGAAGATGGCAAGGCTATCGCCGGCACATGTGGGCACCATGCCAGCAGTCGGGCCTTAGTCGCCAAGGCCCTACGTGCTGGGTTCTACTGGCCCACCGCACTCCACGATGCCGAGGACATCGTCAGGTGATGCATCGGCAGCCAGAAGTTCGCCACCAAGCCTCACACACCTGCTTCGGAGTTAAAAACAATTCCTCTCGCCTGGCCATTCGCCCAGTGGGGACTTGATATGGTGGGGCCATTGAGGAAATCTGCTCGTGGTGGACACACTCACCTCTTAGTAGCAGTCGAAAAATTCACAAAGTAGATAGAGGCTGTACCTATCACAAACGCAGCGGCCACGACTGCCGTCAACTTCATCAGATCCATCATCTTCCATTTCGTTGTGCCACAAAGCATCATCACTGATAACGAAACAAACTTCACCGTCGAAGAGTTCCAAGACTTTTGCAAAGAACAAGGCATCAAGCTCAATTATGCCGCCGTCGCCCATCCACAGTCCAACGAACAGGTGGAAAAAGCGAACGGCCTCATCTGCAGCGGTGTCAAAAAGCGCCTGTTCGTGCCGCTCAAGCGCACGGCGGGCGCCTAGGTGGAGGAGCTACCCTCTGTGATGTGGAGTTTGCGCACCACTCCTAACAGATCAACCCAGTACACCCCATTCTTCATCGTGTACGGAGCAGAAGCAGTCCTGTCTCACGACCTCCGCTTCGACGCACCACGTGCTGTAGCATACGATGAAGACGACGCCAGCGAAGCGCTTGAAGACGACGTCGACTTGCTGGATGAGGCGTGTGATATCGCACTCGCCCGCACCGCAACATACCAGCAAAGCTTGCGCAACTACCATAGCCGTCGACTGCGCACCAGGTCATTTGTGGAAGGTGACCTGGTGCTCCGGCTCAAACAAAAGAAGGTGCACAAGCTCGCCTCCCCATGGGAGGGACCCTTCATCATCGCTGAGGTCATCGGCGGAGGAGCGTACCGCCTAAAGAATCCAAGAAACGGGGAGCTCTTGCACAATCCGTGGAACACTGCACATCTGCGATGCTTCTATGCGTAGCACAACTGACAACAAGGCTATTCAGCCACCGATGTAAACTTTGGGACTGTGTCTCCTTCAATAAAGTGCAATGTTCCTCTATCTTCGGAGTTGATATACTTGTAACAGCCCCAGATTAGTACCCTAAAATATGGGCCAAATTTTTCACCTTTTGTTTTGCATTGCATCATGGCATTCATATTTAAATTGCTAACTCTAAATAAAGCCACACTTGGAAATTAAAAACTAGGGAAGCAAAACTCTTCCTAAATTTTTCCAAACTAAATGCATTGCCAAAATGGCCAAACCAAATGCAAAGCTCCAGCTGGCAAAATACTTTAATTCTTGAACTTCCAAATTGTTTCGGAAGTTCCAAATTTGTTTCTTATCCCCAATTCTCATTTTCCAAACTTCGTCAATTGGGAAATGAATATGAGGATTTAACTTGGCTTAATTCAAATTCTAATTTTGGAACCAAGTTAAACTTCCCCAAATTTCACAATAAGATTATGTGGGACTTCATTATTATAATATGAGCCTCCATAAATACTCTCATAAATTATTGAAATGTTTAAGTGCTCCTTTTACCTCCAAATTTGGAGTTTATTAAAAATGCCCAAAATGAAACACTACGGACAAAACAGGACCTAAACATTTTATTTTGACATCCAGAATTTTGTGAAGCTTCTAAGGGTCAATGGGAAGCCACCTAAAATTTTACAGAATTTTATAAAATATTTCAGGGCCTCAATTAAATTCAACAAGTAGCTCCTGGACCTATTTGTAATTATAGAAAATAGTGCCAGGGGGTCTTTCGAAAACCTTCTTTCCTCTCCCTCCTCACTGTCGCCACAGGGAGCGCCCATGCCGCCACCTCCCCACGCGCTTGTGCCGCACCATGGCGTGGTCCCTGGTGGAGTATAGCTCCCCTCGACGCTGCCCACCTGCTCCCATCTCGTTCCCCTCCCCATTCCTTCCAAAATATCGGGATCGAGTCGACTCACTCCCTCCCGAGCTTCCGCCATAGCCGCCGTGCTTGCCGAACGTGCCGCCGTCGCCACGGTACTCCCCGCGCCAATCCAAGCTGACGTGGAGCTCCAGCATGCCCTCCTCTTCCTCCCCGTCGTCGGAATCGGACTGGGAGGCTCTGGATCGAGCAAATCGTCCTCGACACCTCCCTCACCGGCTGCCCTCCGCCGAGTCCGATCCGCCGCCGTTCTCCCGTCTCCGGCCTTCCCCGCCGACACCGACCCCTCCTTGAGATCCACGGTGAGGCCTACGTGCTTGCTAGCCTTTTTCCGCGCCCTCTTCTTTCTTCTCCCGCCGACGATTGCCGCCGGCCATTGCGCCCGCCGTTGCCCGTGCACGCCCGGCCATGCTTCCCGGCCTGACCGGCCACGAGGCCGGGCCTTTCGGTTCCCTGCCCGGCCATATGGGCCGGCCCAGTGGCCGGGGCTTCTCTGTTGGTGGCCCGGCCATAATGGCCGGCCTGCACCCGGCCTGGCCGGCCTGCCAGGGGTTTTTGTCCCCCCCCCCCTTTTTAATTTAAACTGAAATTAAAATAATTGATATGTATTTGAATAATGGTTCAAGAATAGCAAATTAGATATGAATTTGTTCAGAAAAACATTTCCTATCATTTGGGAACATTGCCATGCCATTAGGAATAAATAACTTCTTCTTCTTTTACGAATTCCTAAAATGGGTTATCTAAATTCCAAATTAGGAAAAATCATAACTTATTAAATACTTGTTCCAAAAATTATAAATAAAATACCAATGTGATCCACATTTCAAACTCTATCAAACCATGCACTTATCACATCATGATCACAAATTCTTATTTGATGTTATTCATAATTTGATTAAATGAAGTAAATTCAATTACTTAAATAATCTGTCAATTATTCAACGGTGCTCCGAAATTTACAAATAAATTATCGAAATGATCGGACTGACAAACCCTACCCATTCGTGTCATGTTCATGCATATTGAGCCACTTTGCTAATAACTTAATAATTTATAAGGAATGTGGTCACTAAGATAAATATGGGGTTGCTTCCAAATAATTGCACTAATTATTTGGCTCCTCATTTAATTTGCTTTACTTTATATAATAATACCTTTGCATCAATTGGACATGTCATCATGTGTTTGTGCATTGCACCTTGTGTCCTTGTGATTTTATGTGTGCTTTGTATTTTCTTTTGGGCATCGATAGATTCCGGAGTCGAGGGTTCCCTCTCCTACCCCGACGAGCAATACTACGCTACCGGGCAGCAAGGCAAGAGATAACCTAACCTTCTTGGCATCTAGCATCCTATGTTTTGATCAAATTATTTTATCCACCATAATATTGCATGCGGTTCAAATGTCTCTTTTGGTAATTATTAGAATATCCTATTAATGCATGATCCTCCCGAGCCAATCACATGTATCCCTACCTATGAAACCTAGGGTTGAAGTGTTGGCCGAGATAAAGTTATAATTGTTGTATTCATATGCTTAGCTATGCTTAGCCATGCTTAAGTAAATGCTTATGCTCGTGGTTAATTCCAGAAATTATTGATGTTGATGGAATGATTCGGGCATGGTGGATAATGGTGATGCTTAATTAAAATGCTAAGACGGCTTGGGTGAGTTGCCATCGGGGATGGTGTTTTGCCTCACTCTAGCCCCTAGGTGCGAGTTCTTGTCTCTAGAACCAAGTTTGAGCGTGCTTCCGGAGGTGGGGGCATATGGAACCCCCTTTGACCGAATAATTTGTGAGGGCGTATCCAAGGGTCCTCTAGTTTGCTATTTCCATTTGCCGTGTGTGTGAGCGGAAAAAGGATGATGAGGATGGTGGTGTTAGGTTGTGGCGATGGGGCAGGGGCTGAGGCTGGGTAAACTTGTCCTGTGGCCACAGATGACTCTTGGATAGTCTCATGCATTGTAAAGGTCTAACCGCGCCTGCTTGCCGGCCTTCCCCGGAAGAGGGCCAACTAGGTGAGCCGGACGGTACCAATGGATAAGGAGCTGGGGTTCCTGCGGAAACCTGGCGACTTCAAATAGTACACCCCTGCAGGGTTAATCTTTTCGAAAAGCCGTGTCCGCGGTTATGGACGACTTGGGAACGGATATACGAGACCATAGATAACTTTTAACCTAATTGATATGGCAGCTAGAGGTTGCATAATAAACTTGTGATAAAGGTTCATTTCCTCGAGGGTGAGTCGAGGGAGTGCCTTTGTGTGAGATGAGTGGTGATGGTTATGAGTAGGTTCGTCGAGAACCGAAGATGACAAATGTTTACTCTCTTACCCCATTTATAAAAATATTCTGAGTAGACGTATGCCTTGTGTCATTTATGTTTTGGTTTATGAAATTTAGCTTTATGCAAAAGAACTACATATAAAGCTTTAGAGCCTCCGTCAGTCATTGGGCCTATATCGCCCTACTAAACTTGCGAGTACATCGTACTCAGTCTCTCTTTGCTGCCTCTATGATTTTGTATTTCAGAGGAGGACGACACCGAGCGACTAGGTGGTTTCTTCGTTGACGTCGACTACTAGTCTGGGGTTCCCAGGTGGCAGCTTGGGACCGTGGAACAAGCTGGCTGGGATGATGTTTATTGTAGGCCTCTTAGGTCATATTCTGCTTCTTGTTGTTAGACAACACTACCCGCTTCCGCTTGTTGAATTGTTGGATCTGTGATCCTTTTGTTTGTAATATTTGTATTCTTCTCATTATATGAGTTGCTATATAAATGTTTTGTGTCGTAGAGTCATGCTTTGTGCCAGTTCTGTTCCACAATTCTCGATCTTTGCTTTATACATTGATGGTTGTGTTGACTACATAGCCTCTCTGTATAATTCCGGGGTCGGGGCGTTACAAGTTGGTATCAGAGCAGGACTGCCTGTAGGAAACCCGTTCTTTTGGTCGATGTCGAGTCTAGTTCGTGAAAATTATTTTCAACCTAAAAATGAGTTGTGAAAACCCTCCTAGGATTCTTTTTACTCCTCATCCAATTCACTCTGATCTCGGTGTCATCTTACCTCTATTTGATTTTAGCGGTTCTTCTGATCATCGGCAAAGATCTAAATCTTTAGGAATCTCGGGGTTTGGGTTCCTACCTTTAGTTACTAGTTATCCTTACTCCTCTGCCAACCCTAAAACCATGAAGAAAGGAAGTATGATGGTTCGTCAAGATATTTCTTTGCTTTAGCCCAAGATCTTGAACCGAAGGTCCCGGATTGTGCTAGGGCTCCGGTGTAATTATTCATGAGGGCTGCCACCCTTGTGAGTGTTATGCTATTGTGGGTCCCAGTGCATGAAGCTGATCTTTAACCCAAGATCTTTCTGTTGAACCCTGATGTTATTTATCTATATCTGGAAGCAACAATGATCTATCCTATCTGTCAGAATTGGTTACTAACTTGTCGTTGATCCAATTCTTCAGGATGGCTCCTACCCGTCGTGGGGAACAGAGCAACCCTGATCCACCACCGCCACCCTCAATGGCGGAGGTTATGATGGCAATTGAACAAAACCGTCTGCGCAATGAGCGGTTGCTCGAGCAGTTGGTCCAGCAAGGGGCCAGGAGGAACACGGACTGCACCACTCTCAACCAGTTCTTGCGGTCCCAACCTCCCACTTTCTCCGAGGCTAAGGAGCCGCTTGATGCGGATGATTGGCTTCGGGCTATCGAGCGTAAGTTTGCCGCTCTTCACATTCCGGCGGCAGAACACGTCAACTTCGCCACCTACCTTCTGGAAGGAGCCGCTGGCTCCTGGTGGGAGAGCCACGTGGCTATGGTTGCCGCGGGCCATGTCATCACTTGGGAGGAATTCCGCACCGCCTTCCGTGCGGCGTACATCCCCAAGCCCATCCTCGAGCTCAAGAGGCGGGAGTTCCTGGACCTAACCCAGGGACGCATGGACGTCCAGTCCTATGGACGGGAGTTCAACCACCTCTCCCGTTACGCCCCTCGGGACGTGACGAATGATGAGGACAAGCAATACCTTTTCCGCAAGGGGCTCGCACCTCGTCTCCGATACGAGCTCCTGCCCTTCAAGTTCACCTCCTACCAAGAACTCTACAACCAGGCTCTCACCATGGAGCAAGGTAGGAAGGAGCTAGAGGCTTCTAAGAGGCCAGCTCCAGCCGATCACCAGAGCTCCTCTTCTACTGAAGGCAAGAAGCGCAAGGTATTTGTGCCTTTCAGCACCGTGCCTAAGGCGCCCTTCGCGCCGAAGCCCACCGGGTACCTGCCACCTCCGCCTCGCCCAGCTACTTCGACCTTGGGTGCGGGTGGAAGTGTGTACCACCCTCAGCTGCCTCCACCACCGCAGAGGCCCACTTGTTTCAGCTGTGGTCAGACGGGGCACTTCTCCAGGGAGTGTCCCCAGAAGGCACCGACTACCTCAGCACCTGCACCTGCTCCCTCTACACCAGCCGCCAAGGCCGTGCCCATCAGCCGTGGTCGCCTAAACCACGTCTCGGCTGAAGGAGTTGAAAAGGACCCCCGTGTTCTCATGGGTATGATTCGACTCAATGATTATCCAGCTTCAGTCTTATTTGATTCTGGAGCATCGCATTCATTCATATCCACATCATTTGCACTCAACCATCAAATACCGTTTGAGGATATGGACACCCTGTTAGTGGTCAAGACCCCAGGCTATAGTTGGCACACTCACTGGATGTCTCCGGAGGTTCAGATTTCTATAGCGACAATTCTTTTCCCGTTTTCGTTGATAGCACTACAGTCAGTGGGGATAGATGTCATTCTGGGCATGGATTGGCTAGCCACACATCAGGCCAAGCTAGATTGTGTTGCCAAGACTATCACAGTAAACCACCCAACCTATGGACTAGTGCGTTACTGGTCCCCTACTTCTGCAACTCCGTCCACTGCCACTCCCCTCTCTCCGGAGATCAATCCTATTTTCCTGGAGGGTATCACCCCACCTGAGATACATGAGGTGGTTGTTGTGTGCGATTTCCCCGATATCTTTCCTGAGGAGTTGCCTGGCAGGCCATCTGATCGAAGTGTGGAATTCGTCATTGAATTGGTTCCGGTAACCGCCCCAACTTTCAGAAGGCCTTACCGCATGCCAGCGGAAGAGCTAACTGAGTTGAAGAAGCAACTTGATGAGCTGCTGGAAAAGGAATTCGCCCGTCCGAGTAGCTCGCCTTGGGGCTGTCCGGTCATCTTTGTCAAAGGACGGAATACCGATGATCCTAGACTGGTGGTTGATTACCGCCCTTTGACTGCGGTGACCGTCAAGGACAAGTATCCTACTCCTCGAGTAAATGACCTATTCGATCATCTAGCCGGTGCAACGGTATTCTCTAAGATGG
The DNA here is from genome assembly GCA_012064385.1 of Puccinellia tenuiflora. Taxonomy (NCBI): domain Eukaryota; kingdom Viridiplantae; phylum Streptophyta; class Magnoliopsida; order Poales; family Poaceae; genus Puccinellia; species Puccinellia tenuiflora. The sequence goes on from QRDG01000335.1 coordinate 754,859, forward strand.
ATCTGAGGTCAGGATATCATCAGATCAAAATTAGAAGGGAGGATATTCCGAAGACGGTTTTCACTACTCAATATGGCATATATGAGTATACCCCGGCAGAAAAGTTACTATGACAGATCTCCCCTATCAACTTGAGTTGCTTACCAATTTCCCGGATGTTCATAAGGTGTTCCATGTTTCCCTTTTCCCTCTTCCTACTCTAGGAATCTCGGGGCGAGATTCTTGTAAGGGGGGTAGAATTGTAACAGCCCCAGATTAGTACCCTAAAATATGGGCCAAATTTTTCACTTTTTGTTTTGCATTGCATCATGGCATTCATATTTAAATTGCTAACTCTAAATAAAGCCACACTTGGAAATTAAAAACTAGGGAAGCAAAACTCTTCCTAAATTTTCCAAACTAAATGCATTGCCAAAATGGCCAAACCAAATGCAAAGCTCCAGCTGGCAAAATACTTTAATTCTTGAACTTCCAAATTGTTTCGGAAGTTCCAAATTTGTTTCTTATCCCCAATTCTCATTTTCCAAACTTCGTCAATTGGGAAATGAATATGAGGATTTAACTTGGCTTAATTCAAATTCTAATTTTGGAACCAAGTTAAACTTCCCCAAATTTCACAATAAGATTATGTGGGACTTCATTATTATAATATGAGCCTCCATAAATACTCTCATAAATTATTGAAATGTTTAAGTGCTCCTTTTACCTCCAAATTTGGAGTTTATTAAAAATGCCCAAAATGAAACACTACGGACAAAACAGGACCTAAACATTTTATTTTGACATCCAGAATTTTGTGAAGCTTCTAAGGGTCAATGGGAAGCCACCTAAAATTTTACAGAATTTTATAAAATATTTCAGGGCCTCAATTAAATTCAACAAGTAGCTCCTGGACCTATTTGTAATTATAGAAAATAGTGCCAGGGGGTCTTTCGAAAACCTTCTTTCCTCTCCCTCCTCACTGTCGCCACAGGGAGCGCCCATGCCGCCACCTCCCCACGCGCTTGTGCCGCACCATGGCGTGGTCCCTGGTGGAGTATAGCTCCCCTCGACGCTGCCCACCTGCTCCCCTCTCGTTCCCCTCCCCATTCCTTCCGAAATATCGGGATCGAGTCGACTCACTCCCTCCCGAGCTTCCGCCATAGCCGCCGTGCTTGCCGAACGTGCCGCCGTCGCCACGGTACTCCCCGCGCCAATCCAAGCCGACGTGGAGCTCCAGCGTGCCCTCCTCTTCCTCCCCGTCGTCGGAATCGGACTGGGAGGCTCTGGATCGAGCAAATCGTCCTCGACACCTCCCTCACCGGCTGCCCTCCGCCGAGTCCGATCCGCCGCCGTTCTCCCGTCTCCGGCCTTCCCCGCCGACACCGACCCCTCCTTGAGATCCACGGTGAGGCCTACGTGCTTGCTAGCCTTTTTCCGCGCCCTCTTCTTTCTTCTCCCGCCGACGATTGCCGCCGGCCATTGCGCCCGCCGTTGCCCGTGCACGCCCGGCCATGCTTCCCGGCCTGACCGGCCACGAGGCCGGGGCCTTTCGGTTCCCTGCCCGGCCATATGGGCCGGCCCAGTGGCCGGGGCTTCTCTGTTTGTGGCCCGGCCAATATGGCCGGCCTGCACCCGGCCTGGCCGGCCTGCCAGGGGTTTTTGTCCCCCCCCCTTTTTAATTTAAACTGAAATTAAAATAATTGATATGTATTTGAATAATGGTTCAAGAATAGCAAATTAGATATGAATTTGTTCAGAAAAACATTTCCTATCATTTGGGAACATTGCCATGCCATTAGGAATAAATAACTTCTTCTTCTTTTACGAATTCCTAAAATGGGTTATCTAAATTCCAAATTAGGAAAAATCATAACTTATTAAATACTTGTTCCAAAAATTATAAATAAAATACCAATGTGATCCACATTTCAAACTCTATCAAACCATGCACTTATCACATCATGATCACAAATTCTTATTTGATGTTATTCATAATTTGATTAAATGAAGTAAATTCAATTACTTAAATAATCTGTCAATTATTCAACGGTGCTCCGAAATTTACAAATAAATTATCGAAATGATCGGACTGACAAACCCTACCCATTCGTGTCATGTTCATGCATATTTGAGCCACTTTGCTAATAACTTAATAATTTATAAGGAATGTGGTCACTAAGATAAATATGGGGTTGCTTCCAAATAATTGCACTAATTATTTGGCTCCTCATTTAATTTTGCTTTACTTTATATAATAATACCTTTGCATCAATTGGACATGTCATCATGTGTTTGTGCATTGCACCTTGTGTCCTTGTGATTTATGTGTGCTTTGTATTTTCTTTTGGGCATCGATAGATTCCGGAGTCGAGGGTTCCCTCTCCTACCCCGACGAGCAATACTACGCTACCGGGCAGCAAGGCAAGAGATAACCTAACCTTCTTGGCATCTAGCATCCTATGTTTTGATCAAATTATTTTATCCACCATAATATTGCATGCGGTTCAAATGTCTCTTTTGGTAATTATTAGAATATCCTATTAATGCATGATCCTCCCGAGCCAATCACATGTATCCCTACCTATGAAACCTAGGGTTGAAGTGTTGGCCGAGATAAAGTTATAATTGTTGTATTCATATGCTTAGCTATGCTTAGCCATGCTTAAGTAAATGCTTTATGCCCGTGGTTAATTCCAGAAATTATTGATGTTGATGGAATGATTCGGGCATGGTGGATAATGGTGATGCTTAATTAAAATGCTAAGACGGCTTGGGTGAGTTGCCATCGGGGATGGTGTTTTGCCTCACTCTAGCCCCTAGGTGCGAGTTCTTGTCTCTAGAACCAAGTTTGAGCGTGCTTCCGGAGGTGGGGGCATATGGAACCCCCTTTGACCGAATAATTTGTGAGGGCGTATCCAAGGGTCCTCTAGTTTGCTATTTCCATTTGCCGTGTGTGTGAGCGGAAAAAGGATGATGAGGATGGTGGTGTTAGGTTGTGGCGATGGGGCAGGGGCTGAGGCTGGGTAAACTTGTCCTGTGGCCACATATGACTCTTGGATAGTCTCATGCATTGTAAAGGTCTAACCGCGCCTGCTTGCCGGCCTTCCCCGGAAGAGGGCCAACTAGGTGAGCCGGACGGTACCAATGGATAAGGAGCTGGGGTTCCTGCGGAAACCTGGCGACTTCAAATAGTACACCCCTGCAGGGTTAATCTTTTCAAAAAGCCGTGTCCGCGGTTATGGACGACTTGGGAACGGATATACGAGACCATAGATAACTTTTAACCTAATTGATATGGCAGCTAGAGGTTGCATAATAAACTTGTGATAAAGGTTCATTTCCTCGAGGGTGAGTCGAGGGAGTGCCTTTGTGTGAGATGAGTGGTGATGGTTATGAGTAGGTTCGTCGAGAACCGAAGATGACAAATGTTTACTCTCTTACCCCATTTATAAAAATATTCTGAGTAGACGTATGCCTTGTGTCATTTATGTTTTGGTTTATGAAATTTAGCTTTATGCAAAAGAACTACATATAAAGCTTTAGAGCCTCCGTCAGTCATTGGGCCTATATCGCCCTACTAAACTTGCGAGTACATCGTACTCAGTCTCTCTTTGCTGCCTCTATGATTTTGTATTTCAGAGGAGGACGACACCGAGCGACTAGGTGGTTTCTTCGTTGACGTCGACTACTAGTCTGGGGTTCCCAGGTGGCAGCTTGGGACCGTGGAACAAGCTGGCTGGGATGATGTTTATTGTAGGCCTCTTAGGCCATATTCTGCTTCTTGTTGTTAGACAACACTACCCGCTTCCGCTTGTTGAATTGTTGGATCTGTGATCCTTTTGTTTGTAATATTTGTATTCTTCTCGTTATATGAGTTGCTATATAAATGTTTTGTGTCGTAGAGTCATGCTTTGTACCAGTTCTGTTCCACAATTCTCGATCTTTGCTTTATACATTGATGGTTGTGTTGACTACATAGCCTCTCTGTATAATTCCGGGGTCGGGGCGTTACAATACTGCACACCAAAATACCCGTCTCCGTGGCACCCGATACTTGGGGGCTGCGTCGTATAGGCCAACTGAAAATAAACTCCGGAATGGCACCTGATGCTCGGGGGCTACGCCGTCGAGTTAAACCAAACAAAAGAAAATCGCCTTCGTGGCACCCAATACTCGGGGGCTGCGTTGTATAGGCCAACGAAAACAAAATTCAGATTGGCACCCGATACTCGGGGGCTGCGCCGTAAAGGCCAAAGCAAAATACAATGCGGATGAGAACCTGATAACCAGGGGTTGCACCGCCAAATAACAACAGCACAAAGAGATAAAAGCTCGACATACACTGTATTTACAAGCAAACTATTTACATCCTACAAGGTGCTCGCACAAGGGCGAAACTAGCCCTTCAGCTCTGTTTTTGGAACCTGCAAGGTCACGTGATCAAGCTGCAACTCAGTACCATGCTCCAGTTTGTCGATCAAGCCAATAGCCACACCCTCCACAGCTCGGTAATGATGCTCCATTGGCGTAGGTGCGCCGTCCGGTTGTGGAGGAACTTCATATATCCCTGTCCGACACATGTATGAGTGTCGTCTGCGCACAAACGCCAAGGCATAGATGGCGCCACTGAACAGTTGGGCGCGAACAAACCCTTACGCAACCTCGCCATTGCGGAACCTCGCCAGAAGAGCACAAAGTCCTCGCGGCTGCTCGCCCAGGGGAAACAGAGCTTTATGTACTAGCGACAAGGCAGACTTGCAAGACCCAATAAAGGAAACCACCTGCTGCACGCGGTCCTGCAGCAGGGCAAGAACGCGACCCGAGCGCTGTCAGACCAGAAGGAGGTTTTGTCCCGCCCTAAGATCTCCGCAACACGACGGAGTCGACTGTTCACTCGGTCAGCTTCAGCCCGCGCATCCAGTTGAGCACCTATCAAAGAGAAGATAACAACTGAACACGCGAAGAAATTGACAACTTGGCAACTCGGGGGCTTTTGGACAACTTACAGAGCAAATCAGAGTTCGCCCTCTCCAGTTCTTCAAGCAAGAAAGCCTCTCGTTCGGCGGGACGAGGTTGCTTTGACCGTAAAATGGCGAGGACACCTTGAGTAGCTCGTAAATCCTGCTCCAACCTTGCACATCGAGTTTGTAGCACCGAATACCGGTACTCGTCAGCATTGCGGGTGCCAGGTGTCATCGCAGCAGATTCGGAGCTAGGAACTTGGTTGGGAACAGTCCCAGTGGATGGAGGAGTACTGGCAAGGTTAGCCTGCCCACAAAGCAAAGCAAGAAACATAAGGAAAAACGATGGAATCAGCATCGAAGAAAAGGTACTCTCGCCCTAGCCCCACAAAGGAACTCGGGGGCTGGACGGAAGAAACAAAGATTCTCAGGAAAATGCGCAAACGGAATATCACTTGAGGCTCCTAGGCCAATAGTCATTACAAGTTAACAAAAGAGATAAGTAAATAAGTTTTTATACAAGCTCCGCCGAACCACTACGGTAACTATCTACTGCTGCGAGCTGGTCGACTTCTTGGCCTTCTCGGCGCGCTTGGTGGCCTACTTCTCCATGGTGTCCACCAGCTCGCGGGACCTCTCGGAAAATTTACCAAGGGGCAGTGGCTCGCCATCAGGACCGCGAGGGCGACCCGACATAGCTTTGTCAAAGTCACCCTCGAAGCCGTGCCCCAGCAGCATAAGAAGAGTGGTCTGTGAACCACGTACCGTGTGCTCGCGGCGGAAGTCCGCGATGGTGGACGCGTCCAGGCCAAACAGCTCCGCCAGCTCGTCAAAGGAGGACGGAGGCTGTGCCTTGGGAAACACGCTGCCGTGGAGGCAGGTCAGCGCACCCTTTGCCTTTGACAGGAGGCTGCCACCGATACCCTCCAGGGCAACCAGAGCACCCTCCAGATCTTCGGGAAGAGCTTGGCTGCTACTGCCCGCAGGAGCGCCCAAGTACCCTGGATGAAAACGAACAAGGAGAAATTCAGAAAAGAAGAAGAACAACAGCAAGACAAAGAATAGAAGGACGGGTCGTTAGGCGAACCTGATAAGGAGTTCGCGACAGCCCCATGTCGACGGGCGGCTATGTTCTCTCGCTTCTCGGCCTCCTCCCTGGCGGATCGCGCGGCATCATCCACCCGCGTACGGGCATCGGCTTCGGCGGAGTCGAGTTTCATCTTCAACTCGGAGGACTGCAGCGCGTTGTCATCTCTCTCTCGCGCTGGACTCGCGCAAGGGATTCTGCAGATAATACACAATAAGAAAGAAGCATGATAGAAAAGCGGAAGCAGAAGAAATAGGAGAGGTTTACCTTGCAGTTCATCGGATTGCCGGCTGAGCCGAGCAACCTCCGCTTCCATGGCGGCATAGCGGCGGCCTATGTCCAGCAGGTCGCGCGTAACCGGCTGTGAAAGCACAAGGAGGAGGTGTGGTGCCTGATTCTGAGTCCATACCCGACTGTGCCAAGTCGCATATGGACTTGGGGGCTACTCCCATCGGGAGCGCTGACGCACACCCGATCATACAAAGAGCACAACACAAAACTAAAGAAAGTGGCTTGAGTCTATACCCGACTATAAATAGTCGCATATAGACTCGGGGGCTACTCCCATCAGGAGCGCTAACGCGCACCCGACAACGGAAAACAAAGAACAAGGCAGCTTACATGTTCGGCTAATGCCAATGGAGGAGCGCTAACGATGGTGACAATGATGTCACCAGGGGCAGTCGCTGTAGAAGTGTCCACCGCAGTGCCGCGGTTGGGCGGTGGTGGAGGAGCCATGGTACCCTTTAAACCAGGGTCTGCGCTCTCGCACTCCTCTTCTGGCTTGCCCATGTCCGGTTGAGAGTGTTTCTCACCGGAAGAGTCGCTGGAAAGGACAGTCGAATTACTCCAAAAAGTACAAAACATCGAGGTTGCAGAAAGAGAAACGGTAAGAAGAAAGCATAGACTTACGAGCTCAGCTCAGTCAGGAGGACGTCGGGGTCGAAGAAATCAGAATAAACGCGGGCCCTTTTCGACGGAGGGACCGCGGGATCTCGTGCCGGCGCAGTCTCATCGCCGGTGCGAGCAGGAGGCGAAGACGAGCCAGAATCGTCGGCGCCGGCACTCTGCTGCGATTTCCTTGGCAGCTTCGAGCCGGTGCGACGGAATCGCTTCCGGCGGGTCTCCAGCGGAACATCATCGCTGTCCGCACCTTCTGCATCATTGGGTGACACAGCGGAGGAGACAGAGATGTCCTGCTCATCAGGATCCACCCGCAAGTCTGGGACAGCGGATGTGCCCTTACCCTCGGGCAGCGGTGGCAGACTAACAAAAGTGGAGAACCCCTTCAAAGGGCAACAGTAGAAAGATTGAGAAGAAGCAAAAAGGATAAAAAATCTAAAACAAGCAGTAAAAATCAAAAATTACCTCAGGCACAGGGTTCTCCGCGCTGAAGGGGGCGACAGGCGGGTCGAAGACGTGCGTTTCGCCAACTTTCAGCATGGTCAGCGCGCACACACGAGCCTCGACTTCGCCCGCCGAAAGCTCCTCTGCGGACACACGTGTCACATCAGTGGCACCAACGTACTCGTACAGTGGGTGCTCCCGAGCTTGGATAGGGTGCACGCGTAGTTTGATAAACATGGCGATTAGGTGCACCCCGTTCACCTCCTTGCCCACGGTCTTCAGCAACGCGGACACCCGAGAAACCAACGGAGATGCTTCGTTGGCCCCTTGGACATCGTGTCGGTGCGACCACGAGTTCTTCTTCACGATGACGCCGCCTCGGAACGGCGGCACTCCATACAACTGCCCCAACTTGCAGGTGTCGGAGACATAGAACCACTTCTTCCTCCAGTTTTGCGCGGACTTGAGCTGCTTCAGGTCGAAGTAATCGATGTCCCCACGTGTCTGGATCCCGAAGCCGCCCACAGGGTACACGCCGCGAGCGCCGGCGTTGCGCTTCACGTTGAAGATACGCTGCCACAACCCCCTGTGCGGGTGTATTCCTAGGAAATACTCGCACAGGATGATGAAGCAGGAGATGTGGAGCACGGCATTGGGGGTGAAGTCGTGAAGTTGTACGCCGTACGCGTACATCAAGCCGCGGAAGAATTCATGAACAGGAAAGGCGAATCCCCTGTTCACGAAGTCGACGAAGCAAACGTGCTCGTCATCTCGGGGACGAGGAGAAACCTCGTCGCCGGGAGCCCGCGTCTTCATCTTCTCCAGCGACGGCAGGTGGCCGTCGCGGCGCAGCACCTCCAGTTGGCGCTCGGTCACGGAGGACCGTTGCCAGTCGCCGTGCACCTTCTTCAGATCGCCCGCCACGGTGGCGTCGGTTGCGGCGGCAGCGGCGGCGGTCCCGGTGGCCTTCTTCTTGCCGCTGATCTTCTTCATCATGGTGGCGCAAGGAGGAACTGAGCTCTCTTGTTCTCTGTGTTGGCTGGGAGGACGGCTGCAGGGCGCAAGAAGGAAGATGAACTGGGTGGTTAGAATGGGGATTTTCCCTCCCGTCGCTAGTACATCCCTATTTACCCCACAGGGCAAGCGAATCTTAGCCCTTGATTTTCGCATCGTGCGGCACGGCGAAGATCAAACCCTACACGTGGCGAACGTGGAGGGCAACCGTCGTGGGCTGTATCACCGACTACGCACGGGAAACGAGGAGGCCACCATCAAAGCGCCGCGTAAAAATCGCGACGTGTGGTCAAACTGACGCGATGACCCGTCCTGTCATTTCGTGGCAGGCCGAGCGGCAGAGTGCATCGGTTGTGATGAGCACGCCAATGATGTCGTCAATGACGTAATCAAAGGTCCGCTCTCATTCAAATCCTTCACAACATGCCCGACCTAATATAGTATCGGGTCCTGAAAGCATTCGACTAATGTCATAAACTCCATATTACTCCCATCGGGAGCAAAAAATTCTCAGAGCAATCTACAAGGTCAGTGGGTTGAGATTATCGCCAATTACAAGTAATTCAGTATAATCTCGGGGGCTACTCCCATCGGGAGCGCTGTCGCGCACCCGGTAACTGAAAGACTAAAAGGCACTCGAAAGGTTATCGACTCCGGTCTAGCCCGAGCAAAAACAAAGAAAATTCCCAAGATGAATCAGATACAATTGACCCTCGGATGCTGCATTTACCGTGCAAAGGTAAGACCCACCGATTCGTCGTGTAGGGCCGGGACCAACAGCAACATCTGAGGTACCTGACAACTCTGCCGCGCCAACAGGCGTGATGAAAATACCGATGGACGCATGGGGTACCCCTAAAAGCTCAGTTCGACTCTATGAGACCTCAAATATGGCCTGAGTCGAATGGTCTAGCTTCCGGACTTGAGCACGGGGACTCGAGTCTGACATAGGCAGGTAGAGTTTGTGCCCAAGAGCACTTAACTGGTCCCGATACTGTCGAGTGAACCAGGCCTGCCACGCCAAGCATCCCATGACTAAAGCGCCCTGCAAAACGGGTACGGAACATATCATCGAAAGTTATAAGCTAAATACTTGAACACCTGACTAAGGGTAGAGTCCCTGCCAGACTCCCTGAAGTCTACCAGGTCCTCGGAGGATACTGACGTGGGTGTACCCTCCGGGTGCACCACGGTTTGGATACATGGTGTTCAAATAAAGCCATGGCCCTCGGAACAAGGTCAAAGAGAAGACCCATAACGAAGGAAACAACCCAATATAGATAAATCTTATGTCGGTTCACAAATTGTAACACTAGTCGGTAGAGGATTCCCGAGACCCAGCCCTACTATTTAAGGGCTGGGAGGGCTACCGACCAAGGACATGCTCATACTGGCCATCGGAAACCCTAGCAAGATCGCATCTACCGATCTCGCCATTGTAGCTCTCTTGTAACTCTATCAATCAATACCAGACAAGCAGGACATAGGGCTTTTACCTTCGGGGGCCTGAACCTGGGTAAATCTTGCTTGTCAGCCGACGGATTCACCAACACCACCATCTTCTCCTCTTCTCTAAACCCAAGGATGACCTCCGAGGGATTTGTCGTGGTAACCCCACGTCATTGGGAAACCTCAATCATCGGTTGAAAAAATACACTAGTGTATCCTTATACCACTAGGGACACTGATTTTTTTACATACCACACGCGTATTAACGTTTCCTTTTAATACAGTTATAGCATGGTATAAAACTAATTATAAACTTAATGAGATATCATAATAAACCGTTTATTTATTTGCCTCTAAGGCATATCTCCTACAGGTGCCATGGCGACAGTGCGGGTGCCGTGTGTGACTCTATGGATAATAGATTAGAGAGATCTTTATCATGAGTTTGTTGTTTATTCTTGTTGGATTGAATAGATCATGAGGTTTCTTGATGCTTGTGTTTAGTATAATATCCATGGTGCAAAAGTGACAGCGCGTGTGCGCCGTGGAAGTATTAGAAAGATAGTATTGAAGAGATAGGTTGTGGTATTTGTTAGTGCTATCTTTGGATGCTGAAAGTGACAACGTGCAGTGTCCCTAGATGTAGAATACGAACTTTAAGGTGTGCTTTTGTAGCCCTACGCAATTCTCATCCTATTTGGATCCACAAAAGACTGATCTCCGAGTGACGTCTACCATGCATGGTTTGGATGAAATATCATATGTTTTAACTATATTAATGATGTGAGAGTTGCCACTAGTGAAAGTATGAAGCCTATGCCTTATTTCCAAACATTGATACACCATTTTCAACCAGTTTTGCCACTTGTTACCTTGCTGCCATTTTTATTTCAGAATAGAAACACTTGTTTCTACCATCCATATTACTTTCTTTTACCATCTCTTCGCAGAACTAGTGCACCTGTACAACTAACAATTGTATTAGGTGTGTTGGGGATAAAAGAGATTTCTTGTATCTTAATTGCAAGGTTGCTTGAGAGGGATACGTTCAACCTCTTCCTCCCATGGATTCGATAAACCTTGGGTTAGTCACTTAAGGGAAATTTGCTGCTGTCCTACAAACCTCTGCGCTTGGAAGCCCAACAAAGTCTACAAGAATAGAACCGTGTAGTAGACATTAAGGCCCAACATAGTCTACAAGAATAGAAGCGTGTAGTAGACATCAGAAAACGCGTCAAGCTATCGCTTCGGGTCAAAGCACTGAAAGAAAAGTAGAATTCTGTCGGTGGGTCATGCACCAGTGTGCATTGTGTGCTCCATATCAATGCGGAGAAGTGAAACAAGGGTCAGCAACAAGTTGGGCTAGCCAGGGCGATGCTTGAGGTAGCCATGGCATCCCTCGCCAGTGATAAATGTTGGCCTCTTGTTGATGGCATGCCCAGATGTTGGTTCAGGGTTGCGTTTTCTAGTGGACCGTGTGGCTAATGTTAGGGATGGGAGAAATCCTTATGTGGTTGCGTAGAGACATTGCGGGCACCGTCACATTCCTGAAGGCATCATATAGGCCTTTTTCTGCATGTCATCTCCTGAGAAACGAGAGAAACCCTAGATCCAGTTTGCTTGTTCAACAATGCCTACACTACAATGTCATTCCCTCCTTGGAGGCACTATCCTGGTTGTTCGTGGAGTACACTGGTGCAGACATTTCTTTAATGATGTTGTCCTCATGTCTCATTGGTTCTACCATCCACTTTTTGATTATTTCTAGGCCCTATGGGTGGGTTGTACGTGGATGTGTGCCATCCGGAGTCACGATCATGCTTCTGAAGTATCATGTTTCCTGTTCTGACATGGTCAAGTGTCTATGTGTCCCGACACCTCGCCATTCTTGGTCGTTTTTGGCAAAGTGAGTCCTTGTTGTGCGCTTTAGTGGGTGTGCATTAGAAGCTGAAAGGCCTCATGTGGATGTGTACGGTTTTGGGGTCTTATTTCCCTAATAAACTGGACTAATCTTAATTCCAATCATTAGATTTATCACCTCCTTGTTTACATTCCAAAAAATAAGTTGATTATTGATACGTCCAAATCGTATCTATAATTTTCATTGTTCTACGCTATATTAATATCATTTTTACATATTTATATCATTCTTACAACATCTTCTAGGATAACCCATTAACCTAGTGCCAAGTGTCGATTGCTGTTTTTGGCATCTTATAGCTATGATTATATAGTAATTAAACATTGGTGGTCACCCCAAGAGAAGGTGTAGGAAGTAGCTAGTAGCAAGTTTTCCCTCAGTGAAGAACCGAGGTAATGAACCAGTAGGACTTTGTAGTCTCCAACAAGGTGCTTGGAGGCGCAGGCCTGCACACAATCAATCAAACTACTTCGCGCAAACGGCTAGGAAGGTTGTCAATCTTCCCGGTCTGTTGAAAACAAAGAGATTAAGTCTTGTAGAGAAAACGAGAAATTTATGGAAACAGACAAGTGATGGTGGAAAGAAAGTAAACGGTGTTGTGATCAATGGAAAAAGATGGATCGGGGGTCATGGGTTCACTAGAGGTATCTCTCTCGAAGATAAAAGACAAACATGATGGGTAAACAAATTACAGCGGAGCAACTGACATAATTGTGACACAAACTTAATCTAGCTATGCCAAAGAGTTCATGGTATATTCATGTAGGAATCACATCGAACATACATAAACCGTTATCCAACTGCATCTATGACTAATAGTCCACCTAGGGATCGATATCCAACATGTCACCCATCGGTATTAAGTTGCAAGCAACAGACAATCGCATTAAGCACCGTACATGATGTAAGCAATATTCATAATCATAAAGACATAAACACCATTGTTTTAACCCTAGTAGCAACAACACACCCTCATCCTTACACGTTTCTGTCACTCGAGCGCAGGCACGGAGGGGGCATGAACCTACCATCTAGCATAAATATTCCCTCTTGGAGATCGATACAAGTAATCACTTGGCCAATGTAACTATGCGCATCGGAGAGCATGCAAGAACAAAAATTAACATATAAGAAACATGCAAAATCTGATCATAACTTTACAATTCATCGGATCCCAGCAAACACATCATATAGCATTACACAGTATCGATCTCGATCATGTAGGGCAGCTCACGAGATCATAAACATGAAGCACAAGAGAGAGAGGCTACCATGTAGCTACTGCCATGGACCCGTAGTCCAATGTGAACTACTCACGCATGATCCTGGGGGAAGTCATGTCGATGAAGAGGCCTCCAAGATCGATCTCCCCTCCAGCAGGGTGCCGGGATCAGCTTCAGAACCCTCCTGAATTAGGGTTTGAGTTAGCGGCGGCTTCGGGGACAGGTTTCATGGAAAATAATGTCCGCCTCCACATTTGTAGGTAAAAAGGGAATTTATCGGCATCGGGGGCAGCCGAGGGGGGCAGCCTGTCGACAACCCACCCACCAGGGGTGTCACGATCGACAGAAGTGCGGGCCGCCCCCCGGAAGCACGAAGATTCCCGGGAGCGACACAAAGGAGAAAATAGGATACGACCCACCCGGGGGCTCTGCCCAGGAGGAAAAGCCAGGCCTGGAGTGACACTTGGCGCAAGTTTCCTACATCCTGCCGGTCGGCCGGCGGGCTGGTCGTCTATGCAGGGTCGGACAAGACGTCCTGTCTGCTAGGTTCAGAAGGGAGCCATGACGCGTGTAAAGCATCAAGATGAGTTGGCCTCCGGCTGCTTCCCGGCGGTGACACCCGTCCCTCGAGGTGGCAATGCCGCCGTGAGGTGTCACCCATGCAGACGCCGGAGTTAGAAACGGCTTCATCAGTATAAAAGGGGGCGCGCAGCCAGGAGGAGAAGGGGGGCAACATCTGGCCAGGGAGAAGATATGAAAAGAGAGATAGTAGCCTCCGGGAAGGAGAGCCAACCGTGGGGGAGAGGGAGAGTGAAATTCACTTGTACTTTGCCACCTCCACAACATCAATACCAAGATCAGACATGCAGGACATAGGGTTTCATCTCTGGATGGCCTGAACCTGGGTAAAACTCGTTGTGTCCCTTTTCCGTTGATTGTAAATCGCTTCCGCATCCACCTCGTCACGACACCGAGACCGGTCGAGGCGACGCAGGAGATCCCCAGTGCCCACTGCTGAACAACGACAGGGGAGCACACCGAGCTCTCCGGTGTCCGCGTTTCGACACGCGACACACCCAGGCGCAGGGTGATGACCCACAAGTGTAGGGGATCGCAACAGTCTTCGCGGGTAGTATAACCCAATTTATTGATTCGACTCAAGGGGAGCCAAAGAATACTTAGAGGTCTTCGTAGCTGAGTTGTCAATTCAGCCACACCTGGAGAAGCACAAGTAACACGAGAGAGGTGAAAGCAACAGTGATTTGAGAACAATAGTAACAGTAACACGAAAGCAATGATGGAGAAATATGGACCGGGGTTCATAGTTTCACTAGTGGCGGCTCTCCTAAGCAAATAATCATGCATTGGGTGAACAAATTACATTTGGCAATTGACAGAATTGCACTAATTAATTAATTATGACAAAGCATTAAATTTATCAATCATACGTAAGCATGTATTCCATATATCGTTGTAACTACTCGCAATGAGAATTCGAACAATATCTTTTGTCCTGCCATCCGGTTTCAGCCGGGCCAATTAAGGAACAAATGGCAATTAAGGTGTTCCTTTTAATAGAACATCGTAGCAAAGCATTAACACACAATGAACACATGTAATCCTCAAGTTACTAACCATTCCCATTGATGTCCCCGATTCTATCACTCGAGGTCTCCGGTTCCGGACTAATAACAGGTGCATACAACTTGTAAATATGATCTAAGCATCAATTATATTCATGCAAACATAGCGCGCCCAAATCTAAGATCATACCACTCGTGCACTAGTGACAAGCATTAAGCATAACAACATTGCAGCAACAACAATTCATAAACATAAATAATCTGATCATAACGTACCAATCCATCGGATCCCAACAAACACAACGCATATTACATCGGATTGATCTCGATCATGTAGGGCAGCTCACGAGAACATGGTATTGAACAACAAGGGGGAGAGAGTACCATCTAGCTACTGCTACAAACCCATAGTCCATGGGGGAACTACTCACAACTCATCCCGGAGGCAGCGGTGGCGGCGAAGATGGCTCCGGGGGCCAATCCCCGTCCCGGCAGGGTGCCGGAACATGCAATCTGACCCCCGAAAATTGTCAGCGATGGCGGCGGAGCTCTTTATCGTATTTGGGATAATCCTTCGAGGGTTAGGGTTTTTTCGTCGGGGATAATTTATAGGCCAAAGGGCGTCATGAGGGGACTCCTGAGGGACGTAGGAGGGCGGCGGCCGCGACCCCACCTAGACCCGTGGTGGGAGCCCGCCCCTGGCTTGTGGGCCTCCCCCAGGGTCGCCCTTCTGGCTCCCTTCCTCATTTCTTCAATAAAAAATCTCCGTAAATTTTTGTCCAATTCCGAGAATATTTCCAGAAGCAACTTTCTGCAACAAAAATAGCTCAAAAATAGGGAACTGGCACTGGGCATCTTGTCAATAGGTTAGTCCAATAAAATGGCTCAAAGTGATATAATAATGTAGCAAAAACATGTACTAATGATGAGAATCAAGCATGGCATGATCAAGAATTATAGATACATTTGACACGTATCACAGGGGCGGGGTGGACCCCTGACCCCCTGGGCCGCGGCCACAGGCCGCCTCTGGTCTGTGGGGCGCCTCTCGAGCTGCCCTTTGGACTCCGTCTTCGTCTTGGCGTATAAAAAATCTCCGTAAAGTTTCGTCCAACTCTGAGGAGTTTTCTAGAAGAGAATTTTCTGAAATACAAAACAACAGAAAATAGTGAACTGTCACTAGGCATCTTATCAATAGGTTAGTCCAATAAAATGCCTCAAAAACATAAATAAAGATGGTATAAACATGTAACAATGATATAAAACAAGCATGGAACAAAAAAATTATAGATACGTTTGACATGTATCAGCATCGCGGTAAATCGTCAAAAAATATATGAGGAAAAATCATGGAAAAATATCACGCACCAAACTTCCCGAGGAGAACACAAAGAATCAAAGGAGGCAAACAGGGGAGCCATGTGGGCACCACGTGGCCTGGGGTCGCACCATAGGGCAAGGACATGGGACCTATCCGCGAGACGCCTCGTGTGGCCCCTCGTGTCGCCTCTTCACCTATATATTGTTCCCGAGATGAAAACATCCGGGCCGGTCACTATTTTCCAAATCCGATACCGAGTCGCCGTGTCGCAGAAATAAATATACAGCCCTGTTTCACCACCCTGTTGGAGAGGGAAATCATCACCGGATGCATCTACACCACCATTACCGCCTCCATGATGATGCGTGAGTAGTTCATCCTTGGACTACGGATCCATAGCAGTAGCTAGATGGTTATCTCTCCTCCATGTTCTTCAATACAAAGGTCGCGTGAGTTGCCTAACATGATCGAGATCCATATGATGTAAATGCTGCTAGTTGTTGCGTTTGTTGGGATATGATGAATTTTGAGATTATGATCAGATTGTGCATGTTATCTATATGATGCTATTTGTTATTATGTTGTGCTTTATTTACGTTCTTACATGCTCCATGAATTATGTGTTTACTCTGGCTAAATATTATTTAGATATCCAAGAAGGAGGGTTTATAAGATAGTGGGTTCGGTTTCACTTTCTCTAGGCTCGAGTTGAAATGTGATGTTGTTGCTAAGGATAAAACAATTAATGGTTTCTTTATCACGTTTGGATGATACTTTTACTATTTACATTATGTAGTTTTCTTAAGGTGATACTCTGTTGTTTTTGGCTTAGTACTTAGAGAGGCAAACATAGAAACGCTCTCGAAGTGGAGTATTAGTGTTAGATGCGGTACCGGTATGCGGCTTTTTAATTTGTCGTAATGTTTACAAGAATATTGCCATGAACTATCTTGCTATCGTAATTAGATCAATCCAATTCTGTCAATTGCCCAGTAGTAATTTGTTTAACCAACATTGTTCTATTATTTATGAATACATACCACTAGTGAAACTATGGCTCCCGATACTTACTTTTACATCGATTACAAACTTGTTCTCCGATGTCCCATTTTGTCACAATTTTTGTTTAATTTGCTCTACTTTGCACACTATACATTATCCATTGTTTTTAGCGAGAAGGGAAGCTTGACAAACTTCCTATAGCATTGGGGACAAGGTATTTTGTGTGTTATTTGGAGGTCCTACACCAAACTCTATGGCGTATTATATTCCTACTAGTTTGATAAATCTTGGTTCTTCATTGAGAGAAATTTGTTGTTGTGCTACATCATACCTTCCTCTTGGTATTTCCCAATGGTTGAATTGTCTACACCAACAAGTGAACTAAGAAAACACCAATGAACATAAAAGATAGAGAAAACTCACATGATAAAATATTTATCTCATTCAAGATGGTAAAACACAAATTAACGAATGAGACAACAAACTCATAAAAAAGAGCAAGGTTCCTACAAATAAACCAAACCCTTTGCACTTTTCATGATGGCACCAAGTACCAAAAATTAAAAGGTTTATCTTCCATCAACACACATGGTAGGGAAAAAGAGCCGAAAGTTCCCGTTCACGGGGGCAGAATTTCTGGACCCCCAGAACTTCCGTGGTCTAAACAATGGAAATTCAGGCGACCAGAAGTTCCCCCAAAAAATCCGGACTAATTTATGCACCATATACAGAGAGTTACACCACTTGGGCGCAACTCAACTTGTAGGAGTGGAAGTGTGGTCCAGAAATTGACCAAACATCTGGCCCCCGGAAATTCTGGTCTAAAAATCGGCAGTTTCGACGTACAAAGTCAAAACTTCGAATAAATCAAAAGGATCCACAAGTTGCAAGGAAGACACTGGGAGTCAAACCAACACGATTTATTGTCAAGAAATAAGGTAAACAAAAGCAAAATCCAATGTAAAGATGATCAACAAATGCTACCACAGACATGAATATCAATTGTCAAAAGACAAGGAGTATTTGGAATTATTTCCTGTGGTAGATTGCAAAGATATTAAAGATCGTCTTCACAACGAAAAAGCATATGGAAAATGATAAGAATTAAGCGCAATGCTTAGAGAGAGATTATTGATAGCTTTAACTAGTGAAACGATCATACAAGCAATTCTTACAATAACATGAAACAAACAGTTTCCCAAATAATGTATAGAAGAACATATTTGAGGAAAACCATCGCAATAACATCCCTCACAAACAAGATAAAAAGATGAGAAAATAAGAGAATTCAAGAAAATTGGAACTTGTTTGATCATACATGCCACACAGGAACAATATCAATTCTAAGTAGCAATACCTCACTTGTTGACATTCTCTAGGATTGTAACGTGCACATAGCATATTATCCCCCATTATGTGATAATCAATAAGAGGCGAATAAAATCCAACTAGAGATAACTAATGGATATTATAAAATTTATTTTTCTCATGAGCATGACGTACCACAAAGAGACTAGATAATCGTTCAATATCAATACTAAGTGGTATTCCTCATATACACATTGTTGGATATATACTAAATAGGTGCGCCCATGATATGGACTTATTCTAGCAAGTCAGGGTGGCCCACTGATGGTTGTGACGGTTGACACATCGGGCATCCTAGCCTGCTAAAGACTAGATGGAGGCCCGGCCGACTCAAGAAGGTCCAAGAAGGAGTACACGACTCATCAGTTTAGCCATATTAGTCTAGGACTCTCTTACCTTGTTGGTTAGGCTTTCCGTGAATACCCTAGGTCCGGCTACCCATATAAAGCCGACTACATGAAGCTTTAGGGAAGAAGACAAGAGAGATAATCTCAACCTTGTAACATGTACGCATATTTGCATACAGTTAGTTAGACGTAGGGTTTCTTCACCGTCAGGGAGCCTAAATCTAGCTAAACGTCTGCATAATCTAGCACCTGGATCATACTCCGCCTTACGCCCTCTCTCTCTTCTTCGCGAGTCACCCACCATGACTTTCCCACGACACACGCATTTTTAGGATTATGAAATGCCCAAAACATTTTTAGGATTCCAACAAGTCTTACACATGAATGGATTGGCACCAAACTCGTGCGAACGGATTGCTAGTTTCTTTAGGTTGGAGTGTTGGAATTCGAGTGAATGATGATCGGTAATTATTTCAGACACTCAAAGGACTGAGACAAGGGGATCTGTTACCCNCATTTGTGCATTGGTTTGTGCTCTCCACGAAGATTCGTGGAAGTTGAAGCTTGTTACTCTTGGGTGCATTGTGTTCCCCAAGAGCTTGTGCCTCTTGGGTGCATTGTGTACCCTAGACGGTTGGTGGTGTCGCGAAGACTTCGAGTTGTGACGCTTCGGACAAGGTTTGGGAGCCCCCGATTGAGTTGTGGGTGTGTGCCCCAAGATCGTTGTAAAGGCTCCGGATTCCGCCTTGAAGTATTCCGAGTGGAAGGTGAACCCAACCCTTGGGGTGAGGTTAATCGGAGAATAGGGTGAGGCCTTTTCTGGCGTCTTGAGTAGGCCTTTGTGGCGAGCCCACACCCCTCCAACGAGACGTACTCCCTTAACAAGGACGAACTCGGGAATACATCCTCATCTCCGCGTGCCTCGGTTATTTCTATACCCGAGCTCTTTACTTATGCACTTTACATTGTGATAGCCCTCGTGCTTGAAGTATTATATCTTTCTATCACCTTATTGTTATCTTGCTTAGCATAAGTTGTTGGTGCGCATAGGAGAACCTAGTATTTTAGGTTTTGTGTGCTTGATAAATTAAACGCTAGTTTTATTCCGCATTTATCAAGCCTAAACGTAAAAGTTTTAAATCGCCTATTCACCCCCCCTATAGGTGACATCCTTGTCCTTTCAATTGGTATCAGAGTCTGGGCTCTCATTATGAGGCTTTACCGCCTAGAGAGTAAATATGTCGTTTAGAGAACTAGCAAAGTGGCCCGCGCACATGCGCGGGCAACACTTTTAGTGTTTGCCGAGATTTTTTTATACTATTGTCCAACATAATATTCACCTCAAATGCATTTCATAGCATACGAAAGCATCATATCAATTTTTATGGATTCCCCAATGCTATATTTTAGTGACTTTACAAATACAATCATCGTATTTAGCATGTTTATTTTGAATCCGAAATAATACAAAATATTGACCGAAATAAATAAATTATGATGGCCATTATAACATATTTTGTTTTACCAAGCACAACATCCATTTGAATGCACCCTTGAGTGATGATGGCAACGAAGGTGCCATTATCTTTTTCTTCACTTAGCCATCCCATACAACCTATAAATCAAAGATTTCAACAAATGCAGACAGATATATCATCTTACTTATTATTTTTATTGAATTCTTGTACTATCAAGGGACAAACTCCCCTCATGAAATACCCCTTAAGACAACCTAAAGACTGGTGACAAAAATTGCAGGGAAGAGTAGTGGATTTTTTTCAAAGAGAAGATATCAACTAACACATAGAAATATACAGATCCTAAACCTTTATTGTGCAACGATGATGAGATGCAAAAAAAATTGATCAACAAAACAGTAGATAGGTACATCTCCTTGAGCGCTACAACAACTTTAGCCTACTTGGACAATTTAAAAATCACAAAAGACATAAATATATTAATAACCAAAGCAAATATCTAACCATACAACTCGTTGCTTCCATATTTCTGCCAAGACAATAGATGAAACAATAATTTAACTACAATGTTGATGTCTGGTCCTAAACTGGAAAAGGCCGCATCAACAACAACATATAGATTACATTATTCTCCAATATCCTCAAGAAAATCTGGAGCGTGACAACAATTCGTAAAGGAGAGAGCTGTAATACATCAAAGCAAGAGATCTAATACATCATACCTATCTATTCTTGACGATGATGTAGGTTAAGACAAAATTGATTCAGATATTAGCTTGCCTAGAATCTACATATCTTCATAGTTTGTATGCCAAATTAAAATCATATGTCATATCCATTGTCCAATAGTGTGAAAAATTTCAGGGGTTGTCCCTAGTTTGACATGGCCTATGAAATTTTAAAAGGCTAACTGAACAGAAATTAATTTTTCATGCCATTAGATGTCCAGAACCTCGAGCGTCGGCAGACATATTTGTGATAGACATATTTACTGAATATTGACTGTTCATTACTGATGCTCTCGAACACAACAGACGCCAGGAAGATGGATCAGCTTGTAAGAGAACCATTACGAAGCCAATAATTTTTCTTTGATCTACGTGTGAAATAAATAAATGATCAATTCAAATATGTATCAGGTGCGTGGTACCAGCAATTTGTAAAGGTATGCAATAATTCTTATTCACGAAAAAGCCAACCTAAAGATTCATCGGTGCTGTCGTTTGTGTGCGTAAGGCCGTCCCCTACACCGTCACAGGTCGCTATCTTTTCTTTATCAACAAATTCAAGTTTGTCTTTTCTTATTCAACAAATTCATGTTTTTCTTCATAAGATAGAACTGTCAAAGGGAGATCATCACCTACATGTAAATAAAATAAAATTCTTTGCAACGGAGTAACATATTCGTTTATGAATGTCCGCATAACAAATCTAACAAACGAAGAGTATCTTTTCCCGAAAGCTCATGAAATGGAAAGGAATCATTATAGCATAATAGATAAAGAAAAGTCATGGAGTGGATAAAAATAAAACTTATATTCGTAAAATATATAATATGTAAAGATAAGAATTTGAATTTTTTAATGTTATTTCCCTCTCGGTCTTTAAGTTGCTTTCCCCTTTATAAAACGAATTGGAAAAGTTTTTTTTAAAATTAAGCTTAAGATAGTTATACCTTTTTGGTAGATCCCTAATGGAGCCCTGATACAAAACAAATGCTACAAAATGGTATTAATGTTTTATACATTTGCTAGCAACAAAAAAATTGTTGGGACCAAAAAATTGGTTCCTTATGCACACCATGAATGCCATCAGCTATGCACCGTATTACCTTAATACACCCCTATTCAACTAAGAATAATTTAACATGTTTCTCACGAAGTATAATTTTTTATTGTACCATGGACTACGAAATCAAGAAAATGTGAAGATATGGAGTGGAGAACAAATAAACGTTATACACATAAAATTTATATCAGATTAAAAATATCATGTGAGCACAAAGTTAACTTGTACTATACATCGGGGCTTAGAGAGTTTAGGTGTCCCTATTGGTAGCTGTATTAGCGCATTTGGAAATAGTTTAATGTTAAGTTACAGAAGAAAGCGCCATATTACCTTAGTACAACTCTATGCAACTAAAGAATTCTTTAACATGTATTTCACACAATATAGCTGAATTATTGTACCATGTACTTAGAAAATGTGAAAGCGCGGAGTGAAGAAAAAACTTAACCTTCTATACATATAATTCATAACGCATAAATGAAATCATGTGGGCAGAAAAGCTAATTTGTAGTACGTTAAGGCTAGGCCCCGTTTGGTAGCAAATTAGTCTTAAGGTATTTTGAAAATTTCATGCTTTTCTGGTTTTCAATAGTTTGAGGTGTTTGGCTTGAACTAATAATATAATTTTACAAAGTGTGGTATTACCAAAACTGCGGTTTTTTCTGTATTAAAGAGAGAGGTCTCTACCTCCTTTTACAAATTGGAGAAACAGAAAAAAGATGGCATGGTCATTTCACAAATTGTAGTATTTAGTGGCCTGGCAATCAAAAACTATGGTATCTAAATATTGTATATTTTGACAAACTTTGCTTCCGAATACGTTCGCCTATTTCTAGCCGTATTAACTCATATGAAAATTGTTTCTTGTTATAGTTGTTAGAGAAGAAAGTATTTCTTTAAGAATTATTTTGTATCAGGGAAAGTGACAAGGTTTGTTTAAATCAGAGCGGAGTTGGTCAACTTGATTCAACTCAAGTGCCCAAAAGTTATTAGCAATATGAACGTATTGTCTAATAATTTTCTAACGAATTTTATTATTGTTGGAATTTTTAGCACATCGTTTTTTTTATATTAACCTCTACAAACAGTACATGCATCTGCGCATGTTCTTATTGCATGACTTATGCATGCACAAATTAGGGTGAATTTAATCAGCCTTCGTGTCCATCTAATCAAACTAAATTTGGATGATTTCCTCCTGTAGCGTCCACCTTTCCGCTAAATAATTATTATACCACATTTTTTATTTCTTACCAATAAAATATTGTATATACACGACAAGTTCATTTGATATTTTGATTCGCATAGCTAATTGATGTCAATACGATATGTAAGCACCTGGAGAAAAGAGAGCATATCTTACAGAGATTAGTGGGAAGAACGTACCTAAGCTGTGAATCAATGCTTTCCAACCAATTCTATGACGACGGACAACGCTGTCTGTTCCACACGGCAGCGGCGGCAGTGTGCTGATATAGATCTTGATGCCACTCTCTTTTACGCCCCATTGACAGCTTAGGCTAGCAGCAAGCTCACATCTGCTAAGCAGCGAAGACATGATGTACATACTTAGTCAACTGAGTTATTACTCGAAGATAATCGGCCGCACCGTCACCAGGTAATTACCTCTGCGTGTGGGCAGCAACAAACCTTCATCTTAGAATTGCATACGGGCTATTTCCTGCATAGTGATTTAGAAGTAGCCATGACATATATGGAGCTGTTAAAGAAAAGGTACATATAATGTGACAGTACGTACCTATCTTTGGGCTGTCTCAAAGACGCAAGTCTTCGATCGGAGCATGTGCAAATCTGTTGGTTTGGTGTGTGCATGAGGCAATAAAAATTTAAACATAAACCGCTGATTGCATGCAATTGGAGTAGGTCGACCAGCCGTAATCCGATGCCGTTGAAGAGCTCGGCCGGGAAAGCCACGATCTCGTTTCTTTGCAAACAAATCCACCGATCTGTGGTTTCTGCTTACAATGGATTGCCCTTCCACACGTAATCCGACGCATTTACTCAACGGGAGTATCTTGCAGCGCTACACCAAAGGCAGGAGCTCACGGAGCAATCACTGAATCTGTCAAGGCGAGAGTGCTGCCCGCGCAAGGAGGATTGCATAGAGGTTTGCTGGCGGCTGATGGTTTCCTCGTGGGCAATACGTGAAAAAGAACGATTAGGTTAATTAGTTTAGGGTCACGGGAAAACCTTTTTCTTAATGGCATTGGTGGGTAATTTTAGAATACCATTGCCATCGGACGGATATGAATATGAAGTCAATCAAATGAATGGCCAGATGTTTTGCTTTTTTGTGGGATTTTCTAGAGGTTCTATCTTTTTTCTGGTGAGCCCGTCATGTACTTTTAATATATAATAGATTAGTGCATGATCCAACTTTTATATTCGATGGCACAAATTATGATATTTGAAAATTTGCATGCTTAATCTTTTTAGGGCCATGGGTCCAAATTATATAAAGAGTATTGTAGATGTGGGTTTTTCTCCTCCTATGGATTCCCAATAATTATCTATAGAGGATGAGGAAAACTCTTATCTCAATACTCAAGTATTTAATGGTCTTATTTGTGTTTTGAGCGACGTAGTTCTTGCTTCAATCATGCCTTTTCGGAATGTGCATGAGTTGTGGCCCAAGCTTCAAGATAAATATTAAGTGTCCAACTTTATTGACGATGATTGTTCTCCCTCCACCTCCGGCCGTAATGAGTTCTCAACTTCGTCTACTTCACCAAAATGTGGTAAGCCACAAACTAATGTGACGGTGAGTAGTGATAGGTTGTGCAATAATGATACTGAGCTCATTGTTGATGATCTTTTATCTCTATCTTGTTGCAATGCCTCATCTTTGGACCTAAACACATATAGCACTATAAATGTCATACATGCTAGTGTTGATAGTCCTTGCATATCATCCAAAAATTGCTTGAATAAATCTCTTGATGATATGCTTGGTTTATCTTGTTGCCATGATAAAAATTCTTGTGTTCTCTTTAATCCTTGTATTATTAATAATGTAGAGGAAACTCAATTTTCTATGGAACAAGATGTGAACTTCAGTAGTTCCTTAATTAATTGTTCATCTCCATCAACCACCTTTTGCCTTATGGCTAAATCTTCTAGTAGTGATGATGATGAAAATAATGACAATAACGAAGATGATGATGATGCTTCCTTTCAGGAGAAAGGTCTCATGGTTCTTAATGCCCTTCCTAAAAATAAAAATGCTCATGCTAACCTCTTTCAAATTATGGAAACTCTAATTGAGCATGGGCTTACTATTAAGGCTTTGGAAACAAGCCTTGAAGAAAAATGAAGGATTGAAAGGGAGGATGCTATGGAAAAAGCATCTTTAGAGGGTGCCCTTGAGGAAGAGCAAGAGACTCGGGTTTCTCTTGAGGAGAAACTTGAATCTATTGAGGAGTCTCACAATGAAATAATTGTTAAACTCATTAAAGAACGTGACCTTGCAATTGCCAAATATAAAGTCACGAAAAAGGAAAATGCTAGCTTTAAGGAAGATCTTGCCAAGTTTTCTTCTTCCATTCCTAATGTTAATGATGCTTGTTCTACTAACTCTACTTCTTGTGAAACATCTATTTTGAAGGAGAATGTTGAGCTAAGGGCTCAACTTGAGGTGTTAACTAGCAAGTATGGGAAATTGGAAGAAATTCATGAAAATCTTTCTAGCTCTAATGAGGACCTTCTATCTTCCCATACTAAGCTAAGGTTAGCTCTTGAGACCATCACTACCAAGGTAACATCTAGTGAGCCTCATGTGGACAATGGCACAACTCTATCTAAAAATGCTATATTGCGATGTGCTAGTCCTAGTAGTTCATCCACTCATAATGTTGGCACATCTTGTGATGAATTACTTTCCATGTCTTGTTGCTCTAACAATGATGCATCTACCTCCTCTAGTACTTGTGTTGTCACTAACCATGTAGAGGAAAGAAATGAGCTCAAGGCCCAAGCCACTTCTATGAAGAAAGGCTTGGAAAAGCGTCATGAAGGGAAGAGTGCACTTGACAACATGTTGAGTGTGCAACAATCCCCAAATGACAAGAGTGGACTTGGATTCAACTCCAATAACAAGAACAAGTCCAAGAGTAACAAGAAGAAGGGCCAAGAACAAGTAAAGAATTCGGCCAAGATTACTTGCTTCAAGTGCAAGATTAAAGGGCACCATGTTAGGGATTGCCCAATGAAGAAGAAGCCTCTTAGTGAGAAGCAACTAGGGAAGCGGCCTCTTGTTCAATCTCATGCTCCACCACGAGTTGAACAAAGGCCGTCTCCCAAGAAGACTCAAGTTAATGCCCCTCAAGTTGAGGAGCCTATTAAGAAGAAAGAGAAGAGTCGATGTTGCTACTTATGCCGTGAGAAGGGTCAATTGGCTTCTTCATGCACAATCGGTACACTTTCCTCCCCTATCATAATTGATGATGCTTATTCTCTTGGGAAGGATAGAGTTAGCAATGTGTTTGCCAAATATGTTGGTACTCAAAGTGGTGTCAAGAAAAGAACCATTTGGGTTTCCAAGCCTATTGTGACTAACCTCTTAGGACCCAACTTGGTTGGGGACCAACAAGCTCAAACTTGATCAATAGGTGTTGATGGAGGACATTGGTGACTTGGCTATCCTTGAATAATTAAGGGATCTTCATGATTATATTTCCTCAAGCCATCTCATTTGGATTATATTATTATATCTCATATCCAATGTTCCTCCTTGCGGTAACTTGTACTTAACTTATTTACATTGAAAGTTACTTGCCCCCTTGCATGTGTTAGTTTTGTTCCTAGCATGTGTTTGTATGTGATGTGCTCCTTACCTACTTATCTTTATAATCAAGTATGTGTATGTTGGTTGTGCATCATGTATGTGTAAACTTTGTGTTGAGCCTTTATTGGATATTGTGTGGATTTTATTTGGCTCTTTTGAGATATTAATGGGCTATCCCATTTTGGGGGAGTGATATGCTTCGTGCATTTCACAATCCTAAAGTGTGTATACATATGAGGTGTTACCACTTACTATTGATATTTCAATATTATCTAGTCACTATGTGGTACGTCAATCTCATGAGAAATTCAAATTCAACAATGTCCATTAATTTCTCTAGTTGGATTTTATTTCCCTCTTGTTAGAAAGAAATGAATTATCATGTTATGGGGGAGTAATAAGCTATATGACTATTACAATCCTAGAAAACGTGAACATTTGAGGTTGTGCCACTTGGAGTTGATATTGTAAATTATCTTGTTCACATGTGGCATGTTTTGCCCAAACAAGTTCCAATTTGATCTAGTGTTTCTATTTGCTCTTTCTTTTGGATCTTGTTTTTTATGAGTTGGCTTGGTGTGGTTTTCTTCAAATATGCATTTCCATATCCTATTTGAGAAATCACTTGCCTCATCTTTCTCTAACCATGGCATTGCCGGTTGGTTCGAGTAGTTGGAGTTACCAACAAACTCTTTCGAAGCATTGTGTTTAAATCTTATCCTTGCCATATGCTTATTTGTTGTGAAGTTGGTCTTGAATATCATTCCTATACCACCGAGAAATATCTCCATATACTCCCTGTCCATGACAAGTGATACTCATAATTGTGGTGGATTTTGTAGACCATCTTCATATTGGCTCTTGCGTTGTATTGCCTTATTTATTGCCAAGTGCTTATTTTGACTCCCGTTGTCTTCCTTGCCTCTTGCATGGATCCTAGTTTTCAATTTGTCGGAGATTGTCCCCAGGAACTAGGGGTGTCTCCAAGGTATCGTGTAAGGGGCTGAACACGGAGTCAAACAATCCACAACGTGCTCCGGCGATGGTGCTCGTCAGGCTCGCTGCGGACGACACTGCAGAGATTGACACGAGATCTTACCCAGGTTCAGGGCCCTCTTGTGGAGGTAAAACCCCTACATCCTGCTATGGTGTATTGCACTGCTTGGAGAGTTTACAGTACAAGGAGAGAGCTTGTCGAGCTCTGGGTGGCTAACAATGGCTACTTGCTAGTCTTTAGATCTAGGGTTTTTGAGCAGGCTCCTAGACTCCAAAAACCGAACCCCTTGCTTGGGCGTGCTCCTCCTCCTTTTATAGGCGCCCTGGGCCTCTTCTGCCCAAACATTTGGGCGGGAAGGGCTACCACATGGCGACGAAGGAAGAGGCGCGGTGCACCATAAAGGTGAGGTCTACCATAAAGGTAAAGATCGTGGACGCGGTCCACGGCAGGGGAACGGCGTCACCAAAGCTGAAAAGGGGCACCGACCAGCTGGACGGCGGGCTGGCGCTTGCCGAGGTGGGAGGTGACCCACAGTGACGTCGTCCTTGGAGCGTAGCTGCAGACTGTTCCCTTGTCACCAAAGAGGCAATACTCATTGTCCGCTTTGCTTGGATCCGCTTTGTTGACTGCTTTATACATGGAAACGGCAACTGCGGCGTTGTCGTCATCGCGCGTAGGCACGTGCGTCACTCTGCACCCGGCGCTGAGCCCATGTGCGCTCTGCCGCGGGAGCAGAGATGGCTTCATGAAGAAAGCGCTTCGCGAGGCGAAAAGCCTCGCCAAGCCCTTCAGCTTGGTCCTTGGCAGAATTGCGGGCGGCGTCGGAGACGCCTTGTCGAAGAGCGATCCCTCGCCAAGGGAAAGAACCCTTGGCGAGGAGAAGAACCCTTCGCGAGGAGAGAAATCCTCGCGAAGCTCGCCAGGCTTGGAGAGCCTGGTCCTTAGCGAAAATCATCCAAAGAATCTTGCGGGCCCTGGCAGGCCGGCCCGTGGTACCCTGGTTTCCACTGTGCCGACAGTAGCCCCCGGGCCCGCGATGGGCACGCCGAGGCCCATGGACGAAGGCGAAGCGTCGAGGGGCCAAAGATGCCTAGCAGGGCCGCGACACGTGTCACGCAGCGGTTGCGCCCGCGGCCACGACCTCCTCGGCTCCAACGGGCGACGTGGTGGGGCCCGCCACGACTCGAGTGCTGGTCAATAAAGCCTGGGCGCGCAGGCGGCGCCCATTACTTCTCCCGTAACTCCTCCGCACACTTCTCCCCACGCCTCCAATCTCTCCAGAGAGCTCCAATCTCCAGAGCACTCTTCTTCTTCTCCGGCGACCATGGCACCCAAGAGAGCAGCCGCCGACTTGAAGGGCAAGGCCACCGCGCAGGCGAGCTCGTCTACGGCGGCGGCGCGGGCGGGCACGTCCGCGGCGATGGCGCGCGCCGCTGCTCTCGAGGGAGCACTGCCGAAGACGTGTGTCACCGCTGCGACGATAGCGACGGTGCGCCACCTGGCGGCGGCGAAAACCAACGAGCACGGCGCCACCGAACTGAGGCCGGCCGGTAGCAGGCTCACCGACACCTTCTACCCCATCTTTCTTCATACTCTCTACGCCGGCCTGGTACCACCATTCTCTGATTTCCTCCTGGCGATCTTGGAGACGTACCAGATCCAACTCCTTCATCTTCATCCCAACTCCATCCTCATCCTTGCCATCTTCGCCCACTTCTGCGAGGCCTACGTCGGCATCCGCCCCTCGGTGGCGCTCTTCCGCAGTTTCTATTCTCTTCGGAACTCCGCCAAGGGCGAGCGGCTTGGGTGCGTCTCCTTCCGCATCGTCGACGCCAGGAGCGACAACTACATCCCCATCGCCTGGAGTGGCGAGGACGCCGTCACCAAGGTGACGAAAAAGGTCGACAAGTTCCGCGAGAAGTGGCTCTTCGTCGACGCCAAGGCCACACACCCTCTCCTGGAGGTGCCCGAGGCGCCGCCGAGGAAGTGGGCGCGCTGGGCGAGCGCGGACTTCAGGGGCTCGAAGCTTGACGCGGTGTACATGTACATCCGTCACATCCGCAAGGCAGGGGTCACCGGCCAAATGGTGGCGAAGGACTTCACCAGGCGCCGCATCGCTCCCCTCCAACAGCACGCCGAGCCGGTGTGGCGATACGACGGCAAGGACGACGCCATGCGGCTAAGCAGGGACGGCTTCGAGCCTGATGTGCTCCGCCAGATTATGAACGTTCTCTTCACATCGCCGGAGATCCCGTCCGCCAAGAAAGAGGCGGCCAGGCCGCTCATTGTCTTCGCCGAGGAGAGCATAGAGGAGCAGCGCTCGCATATGCCCACGTTCGACGAGTGGGGAATCGTGCCCGCGGGGCACAGCGGGCCTCGCCCTAACCCGTGGGCGGCGGAGCCAGAGTACGTGGATGAGGCTCCTGAGGCTGAGCAGGCCGAGTCCGCCGAGGAGGAGGCCTCGAGAAGCGAGGACCCCCTTGGCGAGGACGAGGCTTCAAGGGGTGCTGACCCCGTCGGCGAGGGCGCCGGATCCTCGAGGAGTGCCCACGCCGAAGTGGACCTCCAGGTGCTCTCCTCCGGCGACGAGGAGGACGCCTTCCGCATCGTCCGCTCCCAGCGCGCCGAGGAGGAGGAGACGAGCGGCGGCGGAAGAGGGCGCTGCGAGCCCCGCTCCAAGGCGGTCCACGACAGGAGGGCCGCAACCACGGGAGGCATCCCTTGCGCGGAGACAGGAGCAGCCCGGGAGGAGGCCGGAGCAAACCTTATCCAGCCTCCCAAGGCGAAAAAGAGGGTGTGGGTGATGGCTGGCGAGTAAGCCCTCGACTTCTCCTTCTTCCTCAATATTTCACTTTAAGAATTCCCCCCTTTGAAGGATTTTCGACTTGTCTTCCTTTCAGGCAGCCCGCGGAGCCAAAGAGACGGCGGCTCGGCGGGGCTGGAGGGACCACCAGCGTCGCCATGGAGACGCCTGCAGCCGGCGAGCCGCAGCAGGCAGCTGTTTCTCCCGCGGTCGAGCACCGCGCGGAGACGGTGATGGCCGAGGAGAGCGTAGCGTCGCCGATTCGGGCGGCGACTCCTCCAGCGGCGGAGCACCGCGTGGAGGAGGAGACCGCAGAGGCGGCGGCGTCGCCAACCAGGGCGGTGACTCCTCCAGTCTAGCAGGAGGCGGAGGAGGAAACCGTGGACGAGGACATCGTCGCGGAGCCGCCTCCAGAGGAGGGGGCCTCGAGAAGGGCTGACGCGCCTGGGGCCGCGGCGGACGCGGCCGTTGCAGAGGGGGCCGGAGGCGCCCCTGTGGAGCAGGAGGCAGAGACACCTCTGGAGCCCCCGAGCGACGGGGCCAGGGGCGAGGAGATGCCCAGCCCCCTGAGGGCTCTCGACGCGGGCGGCGAGGGAGACGCCCCCACGAGCCCCCATGCCGCGGCGGGGGCCGCTACAAGTTCGGGGCAGGATGCCCTAGGCGCCTCGACAAGCGTCGAGGGAACTGCACCCAGCAGCAGCGTAGGAGTCTCCCTGGCGCTGCAAGCGCCGCATCGCCAAGCGGCCTATCGCCGGATCGTCCTCAACCGGGCGCGGCGAGCGCTCGACGGGCTGGAGGAGCAGCTCGCCAAGGAAGAAGACACCCTGGCGGAGGAAAGGGCAAGGCTTGGTGACGCCTGGATTCTTCTCCACGAGAGGGTGGAGATGTGTCGCCGGCAAGACGCGTCGGCAAAGGCGGCTCGCGAGGAAGCGATCCGCTTCGCCAAAGAGACCCGCGACAGCGTCAAGCGGGAGGCGCAGGAGGTGATGGAGGAGCTCGACGCCGCCAGGGAAGCACTTGAGGCGGAAACCACCTCCAAGCATGCCGAGCTGGCGGCCGCGAAGCAGAAACTCGCCGCCGACTCTGAGGCCGCCAAGGCCAGCCTGAACGAGCTCCGCGAGCAACTGGACGCCCGCGAGGGGCAGCTGGCATCTCGCGAGGTCGAGCTGAAACGGCGCGAGGAAGAGCTCGCCCTCCAGGAGAAGGAACTGCAGCGGCACGAGGAGCAGATCCAGCTGCTCGCGAAGGACCAGGCCACCCGCGAGGGGCAGCTGGAGGAGCGTGAAGGTCGGGTGGCCACCGACGAGGCCAACCTTGCGGCGGAGCATAAGAGGCTCCAAGAAGAGGCTGACCTCAAAGTCAAACTCGTCCGCGAAAACCTCTCAAAGGAGTATGACGAGAAGGTCACGAAGCACGAGGACCGCCTCCAAACCAAGCGCAAGGAGCTCGAGAAGCGCGTCAAGGAGCTTGAGCAGGAGGAGAAAAGGTTGACCTCCTGCCTCGAGGTCTCTCGGGAGGCCCAGGCGCGCGCCGAGGGGAACGCCTTTGCCTTGGAGAGGGACCTGGACGAGCTCCGGCAGCAGGTGGGGCCGGTCGCGGCCCTGGTGGAGCAGGCACGAGACCAGCGCCAGGTTGACCGGTTCATGACGCGCCAGCGTCAAAGCATTCTCCAGAGCTTGGTGAGCCGCGTGCGCGCCGTCGGGAGAGATCTGAGGATCGACGTCCCTTCCTTCTCCGCGGCGACCGACGACGAAACTTCATACTCGCACTTCTTCGAGCAGTTCCTCGGAAAGCTTGAAGGGGTCGCGAAGAGCTTCGACAAGCGTGTCGTGGAGGAGAGTCGCGACCTCCTTGTCGTCGCCGTTACCAACGTCTTCAGCAACCTCGTGAGGCTCCAGCCCTCACTCGATCTTGAGGACGTGATGGCGCCACCGCGCGCCATCAGCGACAAAGCGCGGGAGACCGCCAAGCAGGCCGCCATCGCGTATGCCAAGAAATTCGACCAAGTCTTGGTCTATGAAGACGAAGGCGACGGCGAGGGAGGTGCCCTAGGAGCAGGAGCTGGCGCGGATGGAGCGGGGACCTCGGGAGGCGCGATGGCCTGAACTCCTTCCTGTAGCTGAACGTGCCAAGGGCACATTTATCTTAGCCATTTTGATTGTAAACTTTGTAAAAACTTGTCAAGTTATATTTGAGTGTGCTTGTGAATGTCCCTCGGGAAACCTTTGTCCTTCCCCCTCATGTCTTTTTCGCTCTACGTCTTAGGACCCTCTCTTAGCGCTACACCACCGCCGCTTCGGTATGTGCGAGTCAGTGATCCACAAGTCCGGGGGGTGAGCGGGGCCTCAAGAAGTAAGAGCTCCGCGAAACGCGATGCTTGGGGCTCCCCTTTGACGTGCAAGCAGCCCATGAGGCGTGGGAGAGAGAAAAGAGACTCGAGGAGCAAAGACCAGCAAGAGGAAATTCTACCAAGTTCTTGTACTTAGCTTGACGAGGCGTTTCCGCCCTGAAGAGGGTGTTGGTTCCCTGGCGAGGCGTTGTTGCCTTGGAGAGGGTGCCTGAGGCTTGGAGAGCCTGTTTTCCTGCACTTGGAGAAATAGGCATACCCACAAGCAATAGATAGCTAAGGAATCTTATGGTGCTCGTAGGTTCCTTCATGTGTGTCTCGCGAGGAGAAGACAGGCACCAAGGTTTTGGTGATCCTTGGTGAGTTGACGTGCGCGGGAGCTGACCCATGAGTTCAGAGCTCCTTGGGAGTTGACATGCATGAGAGCTGACCCGCAAGTTCAGAGCTCGGATCCCTTGGGTTTTAGGCGCTGCCGGGATGCTCCCGTGGCATGGCACCCTGCTAGCCCCCGCTCGCGAGATACACAGGAGGGATCGTACGAGCAGGAATAAACAGTAATAACAGTTTTGCCGAAGTCGCAAAACATGCTGGCGCGATGCGCAAAGGTTCAGAATGACCTGAAATAGGTGTTCATTACACTGGCGTGGCCAGGAGTTTTTCTTCTTTGATGATGAAGTGTTGCTCCTCCGGGAGCGCGCTCCCCTATTTAGGAGGCAGGTTGGCGCCGATGGTGACGCAAGCCCCCGAGCCGCTCGCCTCTAGAGGCACTTGTTTTGTCGCGGCCTTCTCCTGGGAGAACAGCTGCTTCTTCTTCGCGGGGGGCCTCGGGAGGGGTTCCTCGTCCTCGTCGGCGGGTGACGCCACCCGCGGCAGCCTTGTAGGCCGCCTGCGCAGCGTACAGGCGTCCGAGACCACGCCGCGGATGACAATGGTGCCACCCGAGCCAGGGAGCTTGACGAGGTTGTAGGCGTGGTGGGTCACCGCCATGAATTTGGCGAGGGCGGGGTAGCCGAGTATGGCGTTGTAGGGTAGGCCGATGTGCGCGACGTCGAAGTCGATCAGCTCGGTGCGGTAGTTGGCCTGGGTGCCGAAAGTGACGGCGAGCCTCACCTGCCCCAAGGGGGTGGTAAGACCCTCTGTCACTCCCGAGAAGGGCCTGGTAGGCATGAGCCGCTCGTAGGGCACCTGCAGCTTCTCGAATGTCTCGACGGAGATGACGTTGAGGCCAGCACCTCCATCAATGAGCGTCTTAGAGACGGCGATGTTGTTGATGGTGGGGGTGCAGACCAACGGGATGGTGCCAACGGTTGAAGTGGACTTGGGGTGGTCGCCGGAGTCGAAAGTAATGGGGCACTGGGACCACTTGAGGGGCCTGGAGGCCTCGACTCCAGGGAGGGCTGCGCGACCTCGCGAGCGAGTTGCTTGAAGTGGCGGTTGGAGCGAGGGGCCTGAGCCCCGCCAAGGATGCAAGCGGCTCCACGAGGTACCTGGTAGCCCTCGTCAGCCTCGGCAGGCAGGTTGTCGTTTGCGGGCTGGGCAGCGTTGGCCTGGGGGTTCTGCTGGTAGTTGTCGTTGTAGTTGTTGTTCCAGCGTCGCCCCCGCGGCCGCTGCGGCCTCCGCCGCGGCCGCCGCGGCCTCCGTTTGCCTCGCGAGCCTCGCGAGCCTCGCGAAGCCTCTTGATGTCGAAGCAGTCCTCGGTGGCGTGAGAGTGCCTGTTGTGGTAGATGCAGAAAGGACGATCATCCTTCTTCTCAGGTCCTGCGGCTGGAGTAGCAGCTTGGCGAGACTGCTTGGCGTCAGGCTCTGCCGCGAGGACCGCAGTAGTCTTGCGCTTCTCAGAGGATTTCTTCTTCTTGGACCCCTCGGCGGGGTCCCCTGGCTCGTTCTTGACGAACAAGCGGCCCTCTTCAGCCTTGGCGCACTTGTCCGCCAAGTCGAAAAGCTTGACGACGGTGGTGATGTTGTCGTGGATGCCGAGCTTCTCGAGCATCCGCACGTCTGTGACCCCAGCCTGGAAGGCCGAAATGACCTGCGCGTCGGTGGCGTTGGGGATCTTGTTGCGCACTTGGCTGAAGCGCTGGATGTACTTGCGGAGGGTCTCGCCGGGCTTCTGACGCACGGCGCGGAGGTCGTTGTAGGTGAGGCCGCGCTCATACGTGCTCTTGAAGTTGGCGACGAAGCACCGGCAGAGCTCCTCCCAAGAGTTGATGGACTCGGCGGGAGGTTGGTGAGCCATGAGGACGCAGAGTCCTTGAGGGCCATAGGGAACCAGTTCGCCATGACCTTGTCGTCGCCCCCGGCGGCCTGGATGGCCAAAGAGTAGAGCTGCAGGAACTCCAGGGGGTTGTTCTTGCCGTCGTAGCGCGGAGGGAGGTCCGGCCTGAACTTGACCGGCCAAACGACGCGACGAAGGCTGCGAGTGAACGCGGCCGTCGTGCCGTAGGTGACCGTGCCGTTGGCAAGGGTGGCGCGGAGGTGGCGCCCGGCGGTGGCGATGTCCTGGACGGCGCGGTTGCGGCGTTCTTGCCCGCGCTCGATGCTCACGCGTGCGTCCTCAGGGGCTCGCTGCACGATCTGGCAGTCATGCGGCGACGACGCGTGCGATGCAGCGCGGCCGTCGCGAGGAGGAGCCCCCGCTGGAGCAGGTTGCGGTGCAACCGGTGGAGCCGGAGTGGGTGTGGGTTGGAGAGGAGGCGCGGGAGGTGCGCCGTGCGCCACGTCCCCCACGAGCGCAGAAGGAACCAGGGAACGAGACGGCGCAGGTGCCGCGGCGCGAGCGGCGCCGATGAGCTCGGCAACGCGGTTGAGCCAGGCCTCGTGAGCCGCCGGCGTGGGGCGGTACTGCAGCAGCTCCTGCGCCATGAGGAGCGCAGTCGCCGGGCTGGGCGCAGGGCGGCCCAGCAAGGAGGCAGCACGGTCCCGCGACGGGGGCAGGGAGGAGGCCTCCTCTTCGCCGAGGTCGTCCTCAGCGTGGTCGATGTCGTCGTCGTCGGGGTGCTCGACGCGGGGCTCGGGGTCGACGCGGCGCTCCGGAGCAGAGCCCCCACGCGGGCGGCCACGCGGGCGGCCTGCGGGAGCGGTGGCGGCGCTAGCCGTCCGGCGAGCGAGACGTTCGGCACGAGAACCGGCCATGGCTGTGTCGAGGATGAAGACGCGCCTCAGCCCCCTACCTGGCGCGCCAAATGTCGGAGATTGTCCCCAGGAACTAGGGGTGTCTCCAAGGTATCGTGTAAGGGGCTGAACACGGAGTCAAACAGTCCACAACGGGCTCCGGCGACGGTGCTCGTCAGGCTCGCTGCGGACGACACTGCAGAGATTGACACAAGATCTTACCCAGGTTCAGGGCCCTCTTGTGGAGGTAAAACCCCTACGTCCTGCTTCTATGTATTGCACTGCTTGGAGAGTTTTTACAGTACAAGGAGAGCTTGTCGAGCTCTGGGTGGCTAACAATGGCTACTGGCTGATCTCCAGATCTAGGGTTAGGGTTTGCTAGAGCTGCAGCAACCGAAGGTCGAAAAACGGAATCCCACCCTTAGCTAGGGCGTGATCCTCCTCCTTTTATAGGCGCCCTGGTCCTCTTCTGCCCAAACATTTGGGCGGGAAGGGCTACCACATGGCGACGAAGGAAGAGGCGCGGTGCACCGTAAAGGTGAGGTCTACCATAAAGGTAAAGATCGTGGACGCGGTCCACGGCAGGGGAACGGCGTCACCAAAGCTGAAAAGGGGCACCGACCAGCTGGACGGCGGGCTGGCGCTTGCCGAGGTGGGAGGTGACCCACAGTGACGTCGTCCTTGGAGCGTAGCTGCAGACTGTTCCCTTGTCACCAAAGAGGCAATACTCGTTGTCCGCTTTGCTTGGCTCCGCTTTGTTGACTGCTTTATACATGGAAACGGCAACTGCGGCGTTGTCGTCATCGCGCGTAGGCACGCGCGTCACTCTGCACCCGGCGCTGAGCCCATGTGCGCTCTGCCGCGGGAGCAGAGATGGCTTCATGAAGAAAGCGCTTCGCGAGGCGAAAAGCCTCGCCAAGCCCTTCAGCTTGGTCCTTGGCAGAATTGCGGGCGGCGTCGGAGACGCCTTGTCGAAGAGCGATCCCTCGCCAAGGGAAAGAACCCTTGGCGGGGAGAACCCTTCGCGAGGAGAGAAATCCTCGCGAAGCTCGCCAGGCTTGGAGAGCCTGGTCCTTAGCGAAAATCATCCAAAGACTCTTGCGGGCCCTGGCAGGCCGGCCCGTGGTACCCTGGTTTCCACTGTGCCGACAGCATGAACTCAACACGTGACGACATCGCCGACGCGTTGTTCAATGCTAGACAACATTAGAGTTTGTATGATGTAATGGAAATGTATTTTGGATAAATATACATTCGTGATGGATATGTAATTTGGATAAAAACACATTTCATGGTATCCATATGTTATTTGCTACACGTAAATCAGCAACAATACATGGTTTCATTACTCTGAGGGTGTTTCAGACAATTCCACAAACAACAGCCAGACAGCCAGCTAGTTGCCAAACACTTAGAACTCAGAACAGCAGCTTTCCCTGGACAGCAGCACAGCCAGCCACAGCCAGCCCAAACAAACACACCCTAACTTTGTCGGTGTGCTATGTTCTGCTATGCTTCGCGTCAGGGCCAGGCCGGTCAGAAGCAATACCAAGATCACAACAGCATGCACAAAGCAAAGCTAGAACTTCCCCGCCTTTTCGTGCTGAACGGCATCGATCACACGGGTGCAGTATACACTCACGTAGGTGGGTGTAGAGACTCACACATGACGCCTCGCGTGGAGTCACGGGTCGCTGTTACGGCCGTAGCAACGATGGGGAGTACAAGAAAATTTAAGGCAAAAGTGTGTGGCGTACGTCTCAAGGTCAACATGGGAAGGGTTGGTGCCGATCAATGGCTAGGCGGCGAACAGACTCTGCACCAGCCATGCTCGCCTCAACGGCGTGCATTCATTATCTCTTCAACTGTTTCCCCTTGTCTATAATCGCCATCCGATCTTCGACCTTTTCGTGGCAACTGCTTTTGAAGCAAAACCTATCCACATTTTGTTCGTGCTAAACTGATTGTCACACTGCAAGATGAACCAACCATGTTTTGTTTGTGGTTCCGTCACTTTCGTGTCCTGTGGGGGACTGTGTGTCCTTTATATCTAGTCTTGGGCGATTTTTTTTAATAAACTAGATAATTCTCTTCTTCCTTATGAAATAGATAGAGCTCCTACCCGATTTCAGAAAAAAAGATGAATCAACTATTGTTGTCTGAAAGTGCATGAACCCGGCCTATGTCTGATTTTGATATTAAATGATAATCCCTATCAAGATATATTTTAAGTGCTTCTCTATAGGCAATGTTTGAAACCATATAGAAACCACTTTTGCCACTCTCATGGGAGGCCCCATGGGAAAATCCTCACGTGGCGAGGGATGGTGTACCCACCCTACCCTTCAGAAAGGGTAGCCTTTTCGAGGATTTGTTCCAGAAAATGTTTGAAGGTGGTCTAGAAAACATAGTACATTATATTGATCTTACTTTTTCTTTTGCCTTCTATATACCCCCCCCCCCCCTCTCCCTCCTTCATTTTTTTAAAATTCTTGCGCATACCATTGGTTTTATTTAGCGAACCGTAGGTTCGATGCCTTGCATATTACGTCAAGTGCAAACCGCTAAATGGCGGCCGACATGCAAGAAACATAGACAGGTGTTTTTTCCTTTATGTGAAGGCACCTCTAGCCAGAGGCTAGAATGGGAATGGAGGAGACAATTCTGACGGAAACGGAAATGACATGAAAGTCCCGGAAAAAAACAAATACGAAAACTTTCCAGAACTATAACCAAGCTAGAACTGTGTATGCCAAACATCATAGTGGCTACTTGAAATTATTTTCATCATGATGGTGAGTGTCTTAGTGTCTATATGAAACTATTTATGTGAACTTATGTGCTTGTCAAAGTGTTGAACTATGTGTATTAATTAATGCTTAACTATCCTTGCGAAGTTGTGAGATATTCCTGGTCTTATCGCAAACTTATTTGAGTGTGCCTTTTTGTGTACGGGCCAAGGTATTAAACCGTTTTTGTGTTCCAACAAATGTTTGTTTCCTATTGTATATGTCATGTAACCGCTATGTATCCATCCCCAATGATTTCCGCTTTCATATTCATTTTCAAGGTTTCCAATTCGTTTCCAATTTCAACGAGATAGTTTGAAATAAAAATCATAATACATGTTTTTGTCCGTTTCCGTTCTAGTTTCAACCCTATGGATGAGGGTGTGTGACACTACTAGTCTCCGCTCGATTTATCTCACCAACATATGGATACAATCAGCGTCACGCCGATGAATTCAGAGAGATGAACTCAGTTCATACAAGAGGAAGGAATAGAAGGTTCAGATCCCGTAGGATTCAGATACAAGTTCGGCGATGTCTTTTCCTCCACGAAAGCTACCTACTTATCCTTCATCGTCTGGGTGGTCTCCTGGGCCACCTTGCCCGCACGCAGGTGGGCCTCCCTTATCTTCTGCCTCGCTTCGGCCCGTCTCCTTGTCTTCAAGGCCTGGTCCACATACGTAGTCGTGACAATGATGTGATACTACTAGTCTCCGCTCGATTTATCTCACCAACATACGGATACAATCAGCGTCACACCAATGAATTCAGAGAGATGAACTCAGTTCATACAAGAGGAAGGAATAGAAGGTTCAGATCCCGTAGGATTCAGATACAAGTTCGGCGATGTCTTTTCCTCCACGAAAGCTACCTACTTATCCTTCATCGTCTGGGTGGTCTCGTGGGCCACCTTGCCCGCGCGGAGGTGGGCCTCCCTTATCTTCTGCCTCGCTTCGGCCCGTCTCCTTGTCTTCAAGGCCTGGTCCACGTACGTAGTCGTGACAATGCCTCCCCCTGAAGAAGCCGCTTGTCCCCAAGCTGGTGCCTCTGGGTATGCATCGACAAGAGCATAGACGTTCTCCCAGGTACTGCAACTGTCAGGAAAATTACTCCAGCGGACACGTACCCGTGGTTGCATCTTGCGCCCACGCTTGATCAGTCGTTCACTCAGAATCTCTTCCGGTTGCCCTTGTGATGTCACGTCGATGAATGATACTGGTAGGTCTTTACTGACCTGAGCTGTTGGTGGAATTGCTTTCTTCAATAGCGAGACATCAACCACTGGGTGGATTTTAGATGATTCTGGCAAGTGCAGCCTATAAGACACAGCCCCTACCTTCTGACTGATCTAATACGGTCCAAAGTACCGAAAACTCAATTTGTGAGAGGACCTGGGCATCAACGATTGTTGCACATACGGTTGCAGCCTGAGATAAACCCAATCCCCAATTTCAAATGTCCTTTCCATTCTTCTCTTGTTAGCCTGCTGTGTCATTCGCTGGATTGCACGCTGCAAATGTTGTTTGATGACAGGGATCATCACAGCTCTTTCCTGTAGCCATTGTGCCAGGTCGGTGTTTGCTGGTTGATCCTCGGAGAGCATGCTAAAGTGTCTCGGCTTGCGTCCATACAACACTTCGAATGGTGATTTTCCCAGAGCCGAATGGAATGTTGTATTGTACCAATATTCAGCCTGGGATAACCATTTGGCCCACTGGTTAGGATTTGCATGCACCAAGCATCTCAAGTAGGTTTCCAAGCACTGATTCAATCGTTATGTTTGCCCGTCCGTTTGTGGGTGATATGAGGAGCTCAGATTCAATGTTGTATCAGCAATTTTGAACAGTTGTTGCCAGAAGGCACTGGTGAACACCTTGTCTCTATCTGAAATTAGCACTTTCGGCATGCTGTGCAACTTGTACACATTATCCACAAACAACTAAGAAACTGTCGCTGCTGTGAATGGGTGACGAAGGGGAATGAAGTGCCCATACTTGGTAAACTTGTCAATCACCACTAGAATTGTGTCAAAATTGCCCGATGTGGGTAATCCTTCGATAAAATCCATACTGACAGTGTGCCAATCTTCGGGTGGTGGTTGGAATGGTTGCAATAGGCCAGGTGTGCGTACATGTTCTACTTTTGCCTGCTGGCAGTCTGACACTGTTGGACAAACTGTTGTACATCTTGGTGCATCTTGGGCCATGAAAACATTTGCTTGATTTTGTGGAATGTTGGTAGCACACCAGAATGTCCTCCTAATCCACTGTTGTGCAGTGCTTGCAACACAACTTGCTGAGCTTCCTTGTGGTGTCCCAACCAAATCTTCCCATTGTGTCTGATCAGCCCATTCTACAATAAAAAACCTTGCTCATTTGGACTGTGCACACTGAGCTCACTAAGCAGTTGTTGAGCTTGTGTGTTCTGGGCATATCCTTCTGTGACAATTTCCAACCATCTGGGGTATACTGCGGATATGGCATTAAGTTCAGAGTCATCAGTTGGTCTCCTCGATAATGCATCAGCTGCCTTATTGGTGCTCCCTTTTTTATACAGGATCTTGTACTGCAGACCCAATAACCTGAAGAAGGCCTTTTGTTGAATTGTTGTATTGAACCGATGATCTCCCAGATGAACCAAACTACGTTGATCTGTGTGAATGACAAACGGCTGGTCTTGTAAGTAGGCCTTCCACTTTTCCAACGCCAAGAGTATGGCCAAACACTCCTTGTCGTATGTCGACAAAGCTTGGTTGCGTGGACCCAGAGCTTTACTCAAGAATGCCAATGGGTGTCCTTGCTGCATCAGGACAGCACCAACCCCAAATGCTGAGGCATCTGTTTCCACAACGAACTCCTTCTGAAAATTGGGCAGTGCCAGCACTGGAGCTTGAACAAGTGCTCGTTTCAAAGTTTGGAAAGCT
Organism: Puccinellia tenuiflora; assembly: GCA_012064385.1. NCBI lineage: Eukaryota > Viridiplantae > Streptophyta > Magnoliopsida > Poales > Poaceae > Puccinellia > Puccinellia tenuiflora. The sequence goes on from QRDG01000335.1 coordinate 796,504, forward strand.
TCCTCTGTATACTTGGTCCACACAAATGGTGCACCTTTCTTGAGTAAAGCTGTTAAAGCTCTGCAAATGATACCAAAGTCTTTGATGTATTTTCTGTAATATCCAACCATCCCCAAGAATTCCCTTAGTTGCTTGACAGTCATTGGTCTCGGCCATCTCTGCACTGCAGCCACCTTCTCTGGGTCAGTAGACACTCCATGTGCTCCAATAATGTGGCCCAGGTATTCCAAAGATGATTTGGTAAAAGAGCATTTCGACTTCTTGATAAACAGTCGGTGTGCTATCAAGAGCTGGAAAACTTGCTTCAGGTGTTCAACATGTTGCTTCAGATTTGCACTGTAAATGAGGATGTCATCGACAAACACAAGCACAAACTTCCTGATCACCTGAGAGAACACACTGTTCATAGCTGATTGAAAAGTTGCAGGGGCACAAGTGAGACCAAAAGGCATTACTCGAAATTCATAGTGTCCATTATGGGTTCTGGATGCTGTTTTATGCTCATCCTCTTCGACCATTCTCACCTGATGATAATCTCATTGTAAATCCAATTTAGTAAAGAATTTTGCTCCAGTCAACTCATCCATCAATTCCTCTACAACTGGCATAGGATACCTATCCTTAACTGTGACAGTGTTCAGTTGACGATAATCAACACATAGGCGCCAGCTCCCATCTTTCTTCTTGACAAGCAACACAGGAGAGGCAAAAGGACTTTTACTTGGTTTAATAATCCCATTCTTCAACATTTCTCTGACCTGCCTCTCGATTTCATCCTTTTGTTGAGGTGTATAACGATAGGGTTTCAAATTCACTGGGTGCACACCAGGCAACAAATGGATACTATGGTCAAATGACCTGTGGGGTGGCAAACCTTTCGGTTCTAGGAAACAGTTTTTGTGATCTTCCAGTATTTTTATAATTGATTCAGGTAAATCTGTTGCATGATTAGTAGCTTCTACTGCACACAACTGAACCAACTGAGCCATACCCCCTTCTCTGATCACTTGGTTTAATTCTTCCGGAGTGATTGGCTTGCAATGTCGTGTGTTATCTTGAACACCCTTCAATGTGATTCTTACATTATTGTGTTTAAATCTCATCTTCTTCTTGTGCCAATCAATCCACATCTTGCCAATGCCATCCAGCCAATCCATACCCAAGATCACATCATAGCCAGGTATAGAAAACACTCGCAATGTTGTGACAAAATCATTGCCTTGGCATTGCCATTTAGCACCAGTAACAGCTGTGTCACAAGATTTCTTTCCCCCATCTGCCACTGTGACTATAACCTTAGGTACTGTACTCACAGGCAGTGCCAAACTTTGTGCTGCTTTGTCACTAATGAAGCTCCCTGTGCTCCCCAAGTCCACTAATATTAACACTTGCTTCCCTTGAATTGTTCCCAATAGCCGAATTGATTTCTTATGGCAAGTGCCCGCTGCAGCACATGCAGACAACATCATCAATGAGTCATCTTCATCACTGCTGGGGGGTGTATCTTCTGCTTCAGACTCTAAACTGTTTTGTATAATCTCAAGCAATTCTTCCACCACATTTAGTGACACTGTTTTAGGACACTTGTGGCCCGGTTGGAATTTATCGCCGCATTTGAAGCACTCTCCCCTTGCTCGATGTTGAGCTCTTAGTGATACAAGTTTGTCCTCCCAAGGGGGTTTCATGTCATTCCTCTTCTTCTCTTCATTGCCAGGCCCTAACAGCCCTTTGGTTGTCGACACACTGACCCCATTCTTCTTATACTCATTCTTGTATCTACTTTCCATGTATGTTCTGGTCTCCTCCATCTCTTCCTCTTGGGTTTCTGCTAAAGACAGTGCAACATCCACTGATTTTGGCTTGTGCAGTCTAATTGCCCGCTGGATTTCCCTTTTTAGTCCATTGACAAATTTTGTCACAAAAAATGCCTCATCATAATGCTTGTTGTGCACTAGTACTTTGTGTCTCAATTCCTCGAATTTCTGGTAATATGCATCCACTGTATCAGTTTGCTTGCACCGTTCCAAGGCCTCTAAGTACTTGTGGTGCCTATCCTTGCCAAATTTAGAGTGGACTGCCACCACTAATTCTTCCCAACTTTCAATTTCGTGCTCAGCCTCATATGTTTGTAGCCATAATGCTGCATTACCCTTGAAATGCATTGTAGAAAAGCTTGCCCAAGTTTCTCTAGACATATTGTACAGGGAGAAATACTTCTCAGCAACACCTTTCCACCACTTGGGGTTCTCCCCATCAAATTTTGGGAAATCTGTCTTGGGCATACGAGCACTACTACCCCCATTGCTGTATCGGGTCGACCTGCTCTCTAATATTGCACTCCCATCGATCTCATCCTCCTGTACACTCTGATCTCCCAAATCAAATTGAACTGGAGTGTGATGCAGTATACGCTTACCCCGGGGAAATTGTGCCGCCGGTGCTTTGTTTCGTATTGCTGCTGATCGAGCCCCAACTTCATGGTGCACCTCCTCTCCTACTGGGGTCACCTCATCCATGGTTGTTTTCGTGGCCTCCAACATCGCCACCCGGTCCCCGATCTCCTTGATTTCTTGCTGTAACGATCCAATAGCTCCATCCACTCGAGGCATCCATAATTTCAGCCCTTGCAGAGTTTCCGTCATGGTCTTCAGTGACTCTGCGACCGTTGCCCCTTGCGTCTTCAACTCCCCCAAATCAGATTGGACCATATCCATCGCCGCCGCCGTCACCATCGCCGCCGTGTAGCACACGGATCAAGCCGTTGACTCGGGATTTTACCGCTCTGATACCTGATGTGACACTACTAGTCTCCGCTCGATTTATCTCACCAACATACGGATACAATCAGCGTCACGCCGATGAATTCAGAGAGATGAACTCAGTTCATACAAGAGGAAGGAATAGAAGGTTCAGATCCCGTAGGATTCAGATACAAGTTCGGCGATGTCTTTTCCTCCACGAAAGCTACCTACTTATCCTTCATCGTCTGGGTGGTCTCCTGGGCCACCTTGCCCGCGCGCAGGTGGGCCTCCCTTATCTTCTGCCTCGCTTCGGCCCATCTCCTTGTCTTCAAGGCCTGGTCCACGTACGTAGTCGTGACAGGGTGTTGTGCCGGGAGCTCCTATGCCCCGACCTGCGCGGAGGGAGTAGTACCACGCCGCGTACCCCTTCCCAGGGAATGGGCCGGCCCAACTGGCTCCGCGGGCCGCGGCCGAAGCAAGTTTTTTTTCTGGTTTTATTTTATGTTTTTCTTTTTCTTTTCTGTTTCTATACTAATACGAAAATGTATTTATATTTGTGGAATCAAGAACAAAAAAATGATGTAATAAAAAACAAAATATTTATTTGAATGATATTTCAAATGTGAACTTTTATGGCATTTGAATGATTTTTTAAATATGATTTTTTATTGTTTAAATGATTTTTCAATAAGAACATTTATATCATTTGAACGATTTTTAAAACACGAACAATTATGTTATTTGAACGAAATTTCAATAAAAAAATTATTTTATTTGAAAGAATTTAAAAACATGAACAATTATGTTATTTGAACAAATTTGCAATAAAACATTTTATCTTATTTTAACGAATTTCAAAACATGAACAATTATCTTATATAAATCATTTTTTTGAATATGAACAAATTTCATATTTGAACAATTTATGATTTTAAAAAGTAAACGATAATTAATTTTGAACGATTTTAACAAGTGAACAGAAAAATGTCGATGAACAATAATTATTTTTTAACAGATTTAAAAAGTGAACATAAATTTTTTATGAACGAAAGTTATTTTTGAACGATTTTAAAAGTGAACGAAAATTATTTTTGAATGATTTCAAAAAGTGAACAAAAAAGTCGGTGAACAAAAATTATTTTTGAATGATTTTAGAAAATGAACGGAAAAAGGTTTATGAACGGAAACTAACTTTGAACGATTTTAAAAGTGAACGAAAATTATTTTTGAACAATTTTTAAAAATGAACAGAAAAAGTTCGGTGATTTTTATTTATTTTAATAAGAACAAAAGAAAAACAAAAAAGAAACAAAAAAACAAAAAAGTAAATAAAAAGAACCAAAAATAGAAAAATAGAAAATAGAAAAAAGTTAAAAAAAAGAAAAAAGAAAAATGCAAAGAATAAAAACGAAAATATAAACAGAAAAACGAAAAAATAAAATAAAAAGAAAAACGAAAAAATAAAAAGAAACAAAAAACCAAAAAAAAGAAAGAAAAAAGAACGAAAATGAAAACACAGCAAACAACCAAATTTATCTTAATGGGCCGGCCCATCCCCGCGACCCGGGGGTACGCGGAGCTAAGTACGCCCCGCGGTACGCGGGGTATAGGAATCGCGTGTTGTGCCGGCCCCTCGGTCGATGCACCAGGATCGAACAACCCGAACGCAAATAATGGTGCAGCAGTTGAAAGTTGCACTGCACCGGCCTGGGAAGTGGCACGTACGTGCATGTGACCCATGCATGGCCCAGGCTAATGTCGACTCTCCTTTGGACACTTCGATCACACAAAATGATCTTAAGGACAAAGCTAGCGGGGCCTGTACGTCCTCCTCCATTTGCTTTAGATTGTGCTTTATTTTGCTTGATGATAGTGCGACAAATCTTGTATTTTTGTCGTTTTATCGGCGCTCCATTATTAATTAGATCTAGTTCATGCCTGCACTAAATTAAATGTGAGCTATTCCGTTTAAAAAAAACAGACATTCGCGTTTGTTTGAAAGTTTATAATTTTAAAAGTAAATATGCCATAGACATTTTTGTAAAAACATTCCCGATTTTTCTAAAAAAAACTGTAGCCTAAATTGATTATGCGACATCTGAAAATGAAATTATATTTCTAATCATTAAACTATATAATCTTCGATCAACTGAATACTGATTGATCGTTCACCAAAACATGACCAAACGATTAAAAAACCAGTCTAACTCCGAGTAGACGGTTTGTTTAGTGTGATTGCTAACCTTTTTAATTATTTGTATTTACAAGCGGTCTGAATTAATTCCCCAAAACATTAAATTTTAATTGTAAATCAGTATGCTCTACAATGTGAAACTCAGTAAAGATTGTCGTTCGAGCAGGTAAGACGGTTCTCGAATTCTTAATCTCTTCCAAACCAGTGACTTCTTCAATTGTGGGGTAGGAGGCGACGAGGCGTTGCGTGAAACTTTTGCCATAGCATGTTGGTATTTATGGTGGGTAAGACGCAGTTTGTTAATCACTACGGGAAAACGTCAACACGCCGACGGCCTTTTTATACGCCGACGGCCAAATGTCGGGGCCGTCGGCGTATAATGGAAGCCGAGATAGCCGACGGACGGCCCGTCGGCGTAATAAACCCCGTCGGCGTAGACTTACATACGCCGACGGCGGCCGTCGGCGTAAATTACACCGTCGGCGAAAGAGGCCCCACTAACGGCCGCCCAAACGGTTAAGAAACGGCCGTCCTCCCTGTGGAGCTACGCCGACGGTTATGCCGTCGGCGTATTTGTAACATAGACGCCGACGGCATAACCGTCGGCGTATATGTATTTTTTTTTTGTTTTACTTATTTCTTTATTTGCTTTCATTTATTTCTGTATATAATATTTATGTATAAATTGGGTCTGTAATTTATGTATTAATTGGGTCTATAATTCCCGTCCCTATTTCTGTATCCCACCCGCATAAAATAACGGTTTGATTCTTCCGGAACCCGCATGAACTTAGCGTTTCAACGGTTCGATCTCGAGAAAGAGGAACAACATATGAAGAAAATATAGGTGGGCACACACACACAACATTCAGCTATCAGAATCATTCCCAACATATGAACGGGTCCAAGATCCTCCCCCGAGGTGTGACCGGCTTCACGAGCGTCACTGTTTCCTTAGAGAGTTTCTGGGCATAGAGCTGGAAACTCCCACATGGGGCGAACAGGGGGGAATCGTTGCAAGAGTTGGGGTATATATGTGTTTTTATTGTACATGGTGACTAACCTAACCCAACCAAGCAAAAAGATCCACTTAGCTACCCACTTTCGACGCCCGTACCGGCCGTAGACGGAAAAGCTAGGGTTTTTCTCCAGCGGGTCTAGGGTTTCGCCGGAGAGGGGCTCCGGAGCGTCGGAACCCCACCAAAAGCTAGGGGGTGTCATATCACATGTGTACAAGTGTGTTTTGGGTTGTTGATGTCCAAGATCCTCCCCCGAGGTGTGACCGGCTTCACGAGCGTCACTGTTTCCTTAGAGAGTTTCTGGGCATAGAGCTGGAAACTCCCACATGGGGCGAACAGGGGGGAATCGTTGCAAGAGTTGGGGTATATATGTGTTTTTATTGTACATAGTGACTAACCTAACCCAACCAAGCAAAAAGATCCACTTAGCTACCCACTTTCGACGCCCGTACCGGCCGTAGACGGAAAAGCTAGGGTTTTTCTCCAGCGGGTCTAGGGTTTCGCCGGAGAGGGGCTCCGGAGCGTCGGAACCCCACCAAAAGCTAGGGGGTGTCATATCACATGTGTACAAGTGTGTTTTGGGTTGTTGATGTCCAAGATCCTCCCCCGAGGTGTGACCGGCTTCACGAGCGTCACTGTTTCCTTAGAGAGTTTCTGGGCATAGAGCTGGAAACTCCCACATGGGGCGAACAGGGGGGAATCGTTGCAAGAGTTGGGGTATATATGTGTTTTTATTGTACATGGTGACTAACCTAACCCAACCAAGCAAAAAGATCCACTTAGCTACCCACTTTCGACGCCCGTACCGGCCGTAGACGGAAAAGCTAGGGTTTTTCTCCAGCGGGTCTAGGGTTTCGCCGGAGAGGGGCTCCGGAGCGTCGGAACCCCACCAAAAGCTAGGGGGTGTCATATCACATGTGTACAAGTGTGTTTTGGGTTGTTGATGTCCAAGATCCTCCCCGAGGTGTGACCGGCTTCACGAGCGTCACTGTTTCCTTAGAGAGTTTCTGGGCATAGAGCTGGAAACTCCCACATGGGGCGAACAGGGGGGAATCGTTGCAAGAGTTGGGGTATATATGTGTTTTTATTGTACATAGTGACTAACCTAACCCAACCAAGCAAAAAGATCCACTTAGCTACCCACTTTCGACGCCCGTACCGGCCGTAGACGGAAAAGCTAGGGTTTTTCTCCAGCGGGTCTAGGGTTTCGCCGGAGAGGGGCTCCGGAGCGTCGGAACCCCACCAAAAGCTAGGGGGTGTCATATCACATGTGTACAAGTGTGTTTTGGGTTGTTGATGTCCAAGATCCTCCCCCGAGGTGTGACCGGCTTCACGAGCGTCACTGTTTCCTTAGAGAGTTTCTGGGCATAGAGCTGGAAACTCCCACATGGGGCGAACAGGGGGGAATCGTTGCAAGAGTTGGGGTATATATGTGTTTTTATTGTACATGGTGACTAACCTAACCCAACCAAGCAAAAAGATCCACTTAGCTACCCACTTTCGACGCCCGTACCGGCCGTAGACGGAAAAGCTAGGGTTTTTCTCCAGCGGGTCTAGGGTTTCGCCGGAGAGGGGCTCCGGAGCGTCGGAACCCCACCAAAAGCTAGGGGGTGTCATATCACATGTGTACAAGTGTGTTTTGGGTTGTTGATGTCCAAGATCCTCCCCCGAGGTGTGACCGGCTTCACGAGCGTCACTGTTTCCTTAGAGAGTTTCTGGGCATAGAGCTGGAAACTCCCACATGGGGCGAACAGGGGGGAATCGTTGCAAGAGTTGGGGTATATATGTGTTTTTATTGTACATGGTGACTAACCTAACCCAACCAAGCAAAAAGATCCACTTAGCTACCCACTTTCGACGCCCGTACCGGCCGTAGACGGAAAAGCTAGGGTTTTTCTCCAGCGGGTCTAGGGTTTCGCCGGAGAGGGGCTCCGGAGCGTCGGAACCCCACCAAAAGCTAGGGGGTGTCATATCACATGTGTACAAGTGTGTTTTGGGTTGTTGATGTCCAAGATCCTCCCCCGAGGTGTGACCGGCTTCACGAGCGTCACTGTTTCCTTAGAGAGTTTCTGGGCATAGAGCTGGAAACTCCCACATGGGGCGAACAGGGGGGAATCGTTGCAAGAGTTGGGGTATATATGTGTTTTTATTGTACATAGTGACTAACCTAACCCAACCAAGCAAAAAGATCCACTTAGCTACCCACTTTCGACGCCCGTACCGGCCGTAGACGGAAAAGCTAGGGTTTTTCTCCAGCGGGTCTAGGGTTTCGCCGGAGAGGGGCTCCGGAGCGTCGGAACCCCACCAAAAGCTAGGGGGTGTCATATCACATGTGTACAAGTGTGTTTTGGGTTGTTGATGTCCAAGATCCTCCCCCGAGGTGTGACCGGCTTCACGAGCGTCACTGTTTCCTTAGAGAGTTTCTGGGCATAGAGCTGGAAACTCCCACATGGGGCGAACAGGGGGGAATCGTTGCAAGAGTTGGGGTATATATGTGTTTTTATTGTACATGGTGACTAACCTAACCCAACCAAGCAAAAAGATCCACTTAGCTACCCACTTTCGACGCCCGTACCGGCCGTAGACGGAAAAGCTAGGGTTTTTCTCCAGCGGGTCTAGGGTTTCGCCGGAGAGGGGCTCCGGAGCGTCGGAACCCCACCAAAAGCTAGGGGGTGTCATATCACATGTGTACAAGTGTGTTTTGGGTTGTTGATGTCCAAGATCCTCCCCCGAGGTGTGACCGGCTTCACGAGCGTCACTGTTTCCTTAGAGAGTTTCTGGGCATAGAGCTGGAAACTCCCACATGGGGCGAACAGGGGGGAATCGTTGCAAGAGTTGGGGTATATATGTGTTTTTATTGTACATGGTGACTAACCTAACCCAACCAAGCAAAAAGATCCACTTAGCTACCCACTTTCGACGCCCGTACCGGCCGTAGACGGAAAAGCTAGGGTTTTTCTCCAGCGGGTCTAGGGTTTCGCCGGAGAGGGGCTCCGGAGCGTCGGAACCCCACCAAAAGCTAGGGGGTGTCATATCACATGTGTACAAGTGTGTTTTGGGTTGTTGATGTCCAAGATCCTCCCCCGAGGTGTGACCGGCTTCACGAGCGTCACTGTTTCCTTAGAGAGTTTCTGGGCATAGAGCTGGAAACTCCCACATGGGGCGAACAGGGGGGAATCGTTGCAAGAGTTGGGGTATATATGTGTTTTTATTGTACATGGTGACTAACCTAACCCAACCAAGCAAAAAGATCCACTTAGCTACCCACTTTCGACGCCCGTACCGGCCGTAGACGGAAAAGCTAGGGTTTTTCTCCAGCGGGTCTAGGGTTTCGCCGGAGAGGGGCTCCGGAGCGTCGGAACCCCACCAAAAGCTAGGGGGTGTCATATCACATGTGTACAAGTGTGTTTTGGGTTGTTGATGTCCAAGATCCTCCCCCGAGGTGTGACCGGCTTCACGAGCGTCACTGTTTCCTTAGAGAGTTTCTGGGCATAGAGCTGGAAACTCCCACATGGGGCGAACAGGGGGGAATCGTTGCAAGAGTTGGGGTATATATGTGTTTTTATTGTACATAGTGACTAACCTAACCCAACCAAGCAAAAAGATCCACTTAGCTACCCACTTTCGACGCCCGTACCGGCCGTAGACGGAAAAGCTAGGGTTTTTCTCCAGCGGGTCTAGGGTTTCGCCGGAGAGGGGCTCCGGAGCGTCGGAACCCCACCAAAAGCTAGGGGGTGTCATATCACATGTGTACAAGTGTGTTTTGGGTTGTTGATGTCCAAGATCCTCCCCCGAGGTGTGACCGGCTTCACGAGCGTCACTGTTTCCTTAGAGAGTTTCTGGGCATAGAGCTGGAAACTCCCACATGGGGCGAACAGGGGGGAATCGTTGCAAGAGTTGGGGTATATATGTGTTTTTATTGTACATGGTGACTAACCTAACCCAACCAAGCAAAAAGATCCACTTAGCTACCCACTTTCGACGCCCGTACCGGCCGTAGACGGAAAAGCTAGGGTTTTTCTCCAGCGGGTCTAGGGTTTCGCCGGAGAGGGGCTCCGGAGCGTCGGAACCCCACCAAAAGCTAGGGGGTGTCATATCACATGTGTACAAGTGTGTTTTGGGTTGTTGATGTCCAAGATCCTCCCCCGAGGTGTGACCGGCTTCACGAGCGTCACTGTTTCCTTAGAGAGTTTCTGGGCATAGAGCTGGAAACTCCCACATGGGGCGAACAGGGGGGAATCGTTGCAAGAGTTGGGGTATATATGTGTTTTTATTGTACATAGTGACTAACCTAACCCAACCAAGCAAAAAGATCCACTTAGCTACCCACTTTCGACGCCCGTACCGGCCGTAGACGGAAAAGCTAGGGTTTTTCTCCAGCGGGTCTAGGGTTTCGCCGGAGAGGGGCTCCGGAGCGTCGGAACCCCACCAAAAGCTAGGGGGTGTCATATCACATGTGTACAAGTGTGTTTTGGGTTGTTGATGTCCAAGATCCTCCCCCGAGGTGTGACCGGCTTCACGAGCGTCACTGTTTCCTTAGAGAGTTTCTGGGCATAGAGCTGGAAACTCCCACATGGGGCGAACAGGGGGGAATCGTTGCAAGAGTTGGGGTATATATGTGTTTTTATTGTACATAGTGACTAACCTAACCCAACCAAGCAAAAAGATCCACTTAGCTACCCACTTTCGACGCCCGTACCGGCCGTAGACGGAAAAGCTAGGGTTTTTCTCCAGCGGGTCTAGGGTTTCGCCGGAGAGGGGCTCCGGAGCGTCGGAACCCCACCAAAAGCTAGGGGGTGTCATATCACATGTGTACAAGTGTGTTTTGGGTTGTTGATGTCCAAGATCCTCCCCCGAGGTGTGACCGGCTTCACGAGCGTCACTGTTTCCTTAGAGAGTTTCTGGGCATAGAGCTGGAAACTCCCACATGGGGCGAACAGGGGGGAATCGTTGCAAGAGTTGGGGTATATATGTGTTTTTATTGTACATGGTGACTAACCTAACCCAACCAAGCAAAAAGATCCACTTAGCTACCCACTTTCGACGCCCGTACCGGCCGTAGACGGAAAAGCTAGGGTTTTTCTCCAGCGGGTCTAGGGTTTCGCCGGAGAGGGGCTCCGGAGCGTCGGAACCCCACCAAAAGCTAGGGGGTGTCATATCACATGTGTACAAGTGTGTTTTGGGTTGTTGATGTCCAAGATCCTCCCCCGAGGTGTGACCGGCTTCACGAGCGTCACTGTTTCCTTAGAGAGTTTCTGGGCATAGAGCTGGAAACTCCCACATGGGGCGAACAGGGGGGAATCGTTGCAAGAGTTGGGGTATATATGTGTTTTTATTGTACATGGTGACTAACCTAACCCAACCAAGCAAAAAGATCCACTTAGCTACCCACTTTCGACGCCCGTACCGGCCGTAGACGGAAAAGCTAGGGTTTTCTCCAGCGGGTCTAGGGTTTCGCCGGAGAGGGGCTCCGGAGCGTCGGAACCCCATCAAAAGTTAGGGGGTGCCATATAACATGTGTAAAATTGCTCTAGAGGTTGTAGACGGAAAATGTATGGTTTTCTTCAGCGGATCTAGGGTTTCGCCAGAGAGGGGCTCCGGAGCGTCGGAACCCCGCCAAATTTATAGAATATTTTTTGTTGGTTTTTGAAATATTTAATAGTATAGTTGTGTACTACAACTAAATTTGTGATTAATTATATTTTTGTGTAGTACAACTAAAGAGGAAAAAAATAAAAATAAAAAAAGGGTGTACGCCGACGGCATTGCCGTCGGCGTATGGGTTTCGAAAAAATGGGGGATGTACGCCGACGGCAATGCCGTCGGCGTATAGGCATCCCTAGTTAATGCAATCCACCTGGTCGGGAGATTCAATCAAACCCAAATCCCCGCGCCTCCTCCTCCTCCCCGCGCCGCCGCTCCTCCTCTGTCCGGCCGGCTTCCTCCCGCGCCGCCGCTCCTCCCGCGCCGCCGCCTCCGCCCCTGTCCGGCCGCCGCCCGCGCGCATCGCCGCCCGCCCGCGCGCATCGCCGCCCGTGCCCGCACGCGCGCATCGTCGGCCATCGCCGGCCTCCGCCCGTCCCTCTCCACCGTCCTCCCCGGCCTCCCCTCCCTCTCTCCTCCCTCCCCGGCCACCTCCCCCTCCCTCCCTCCGCGGCCACCGCCCTGTCCCTCCCTCCCTCCCCGGCCACCTCCCCCTTCCCTCCCCGGCCATCTCCCCCTCCCTCCCTCCCCGGCTGACCCACCCTCCCCACCTCCTCCCCGGCTCCCCGACCACCTCCTCCCCTCCCCAACCCTCCGGCCGCTCCCCTCCGCCCACCTGTGACCCGAGCCCGCCGTGCTAGCTCCCTGCAGGTAAGCTTTTTTTTTTAGTTTTTTTTTATTTTCTGTTAAAATGTAAGAAATGTTAGTTAATTTTCTGTTAAAATTGCATTATGTTTAATGTGTGTGCTAGTTTTAGGGTTAGTTTTAGGGTTAGTGCTTGATTCTTGTTAGTTTTAAACTTGTTAGATTTTAGGGTTAGTTTTAAACTTGTTAGATTTTAGGGTTAGTTTTAAACTTGTTAGATTTTTTTAGCTTGATTCTTTTAATTCATTTGCTTAGACATGATTTTAGTTCATTTTAGCCTCCCTTTTACTTCTTCTTAGGAAGTATCAAATTAAGTAGCAAATTTAGTTAGCAAATTAAGTAGCAAATTTAGTTAGCATAGGTACGCCGTCGGAGAGGTGAGTGGCCGCCGGTGAGGTGAGTGGCCGCCGGTGAATTTTTGGATCAATATTTTTGTTAGTGCCTGTATGTAGCAATTTAGTCGTTGTTCAAAAGTTAAATCTTGAAAAGAAGAGTGTGTCCTATATTCCTGGACAGAGGATGTAACTTGATCATTTACTATAGGCTGCGATGATAAACTATATCACTACGGGAAACAAACAACTCTATGTCATTTTCTATATGCAATGATTTTAATTTAATTTAGTTGTTAAGCAATTTTTTTCTTACACCACTAAAATATGTTTTGATAATTTAGTTGGGTTTCAAATCTTATTATTATTTGGCTCGTAGAACATGTTATTATGTCTTTATCATTATTAATTGTTTACCCTTTCTCAATGCAGGTGATTGACCAAGATGAGCCAAGGCAAAGAGTCATCGGTCTCCTTGCTCAAGAGGTTTAACCAAAGGAAAGCCACTAAAAGTGGCCGGGCGCCTATCCCGAACCCGCGGTACTTGGAGGACAGTGGTGAGCCAGGAGGCTCTGGACGAGGGGCAGGTGCCGATGCACCTCCTTCGAGGGGACGAGGTGGAGGTCGAGCACGCGGTGCGGGAGGTCGAGCACGCGGTGCGGGAGGCCGAGCACGAGGTGCAGGCCGAGCACGAGGTGGGGGCGACGTGTCTTCGGACATACCCTCCGCCTCTGGCGACGTGGGAGGTGAGGAGACGTCGTCTCGAGACGATGCTCCGGAGTCTCGAGGCGAGGGGACGGAGTCCTCCACGTCGCAGAAGAAGCCAAAGATTCGTGGGGAATCCATGGTCCCCCCCGAGTCAAAGGAACCTGCTACCGAGGAGGAGAAAACCCTCATTACGCCTAATGGGATTGAGTAAGTGACTACCCTAACTTTGAACATGGTAATTTCATTGTGGTCAGTACAATTTGACATGTACTAATGTTTAATTATTGTGCAGCAATTGGAAATTTCCTCAAGGTGCCCGTGCGCCTAACACCATGATCGGCGCTTTGGTTAGGAAGTTTTGGCCGGGCTTGTACAGCACGGTCCCCAACGGCGAGAGGAAGCTAGCCACCAGTTGGCTAGACTATCAGGCTGCTGATCACCCGAGCTTCGGGAAATGTTCTGACGCCGTGATCACCAAGTTTTGGGTAAGTTGAACTTTTTGAATTTCTTTCATAGTTGATGTCCCCACCGTGCTCTCACAAATTCTTTTTTCTGCATGATTGAAGAGATTCTACAGGGTACTCCCTGAGCACCGTGACATGGCGGACAGGACTTTGGAGGGGGCTTGCAAGAGGTTGACACGTCAACAATTTTACAATTGTAAGCATACCGCCATTAATCATTTCAGCTCTGAGAAGCTCTCGAAGAAGGCGCCGAAGCATGAGAATGTGGTCGAACCACCTGATATGACCATAGAGGATTACCTATCTGTAAGTAAATTGTCAATGAGATTACATGTTTCTGCTAAGTTGCAATTGTCTTATGTGTTCTTCACATGCGTATTGTTTTATCAGGTTATGCCAGAATGGTGCTATGGTAAGGCTGACGCGTGGGAGGCGTTGGCATCGAGGTGGCTTGGGGAGGACGCCGCGTTCAGAGCCTTGAGCGAGCGGAACAAGGCAAACCGCGGGACGTCGGGGACACATTGTGTGGGAGCCCACTCCCATGGGCGCTTCAAGGAAAAGCTGGTATGGGTCCTTATTTGATGGCTTTCATTCATTTCCCCCCATTTTCCTAATTTGATACGCATACCACATTTTTGGCAATGCAGGAGGGCTCCTTGGGTCCTATGACGGACATGCAGGTATGGGAGAGGATGAAGATGAAGAAGCCCGATCTATCCGAGCCTCAGCCCTCGCTTCCCACTTTCTACAACAACGCCGGCGAGAACATAAAGGCGTACAAAGAGGTATTCACCGGTCTTAATCCGGAGGTGGATGACCCTCTTGAGCATGACACCGACCATAGGGCGTTGATCCTCGCCGGGCACGGTTGGGAGCATGGGCGTTCACTCTGTCTTAATGCGGTAACCCCGCATACTCCTGACTTGGGGCTCGTGCGTATCAAGGCTACACTCACCGCCGATGAGCCCCCTGTCATGCCTCCTCGACAGCCTTCCCGAGCTCGCCCTGATGTAAGTTTTCCTCAATTTCATTCCTTTCCGGCATTCGTTCCTAGATAAGTTGCTAAGTTGATGAGATTCGTTCTATTTTGAAATTGTAGGCTGCATTCGAGGCAGCCTTCGAGGCCGCTTACAAGGCCTATGAGGCGGACTATGAGGCGTGGCTGCAGAAGAGAGCGGCGTATGACGAGTGGCAAGAGTTGCGCGATGCTGTAAGTTTCAACTTTCATATTTGTAATATGACAAGTCTCATTTCCTCTAGTTCCTACTTTTTCTACAAGTCCTGACATCAAAACTATCTTGTAGAGAGATGAGAGGTTTCATGCCACTGGAGAGCGGGAGCAGCTGCCTCCGCGTCCACCTAACGCGGGGATGCCGCCCAAGTGCCCATCGAGGGAAGCGGTCGCCATCGCCTTCAAGCAAAGGACTCCGGTAAGTTATTGCCAAACCAGTTGTTACCGCCGTACCGTGCTTTCAGCGTTGCTAACTTGGACTCAACCATGTAGGGCACGGCATGCTCCATGACTGCACCCTTTGGTCGTGCTTCTGGGTCGCCGGCCTCAGCCCGCGCTCTCGTGCGGCATGGCGATGCCTCGCCGGATGCCACACCGTCCCGTCCCTCCTCGGATGCCACACCGTCGCCGGGTTCCCAGTGTGATTCGACGGCGGGTGGCCCAAGACGTCGGACGCCTCAATTTACCCTATCGGAGCTGGGTACCTCGAGTGAGCCGCAGCCGTAGGGTGTAGTGCGTCGGGTGTGAGTTCGAACATTTTTTGTGCCATTTTGGACGAGTTCGACTTTGTAGATGTGAATTTTGGATTATATGTGTGATTTGAATTTTGTATGATGCTTTGTTATATGTATATATGATATTTATGTGAGTTTCTGTGATTTTATATTTTTTGTAAATTTATTTCAATTTAAAACCTGCTGGAAACCAGGATCCAGAAAACTGAAAAATTATGGTCAGTCATACGCCGACGGCAATGCCGTCTGCGTAGGATGTCTGACAGCGCACCAGCAGCGACGTCGCCTTACGGTAAGTCATACGCCGACGGCATTGCCGTCGGCGTACGAAGCTCGCTGAACATGCAGGTGGACCCGGTTTGTCAGAGCCGTGGCTTATGTGAGCTTATACGCCGACGGCATTGCCGTCGGCGTATGATTCGCAGACGGAGACGGAGGCGGACGGACGTTTTGTGGGTCCCACCACGCGTACGCCGACGGCTTGTTTATACGCCGACGGTAATAATCGTACGCCGACGAATGCAAACGCCGACGGCCAGACGCCGACGGCGGCCGTCGGCCTACGTCTACGCCGACGGCAAGGGAGCTTACGCCGACGGCTTCCGGCCGTCGGCGTATTGTCTGTTTCCCGTAGTGAATGGTGAAACGACACAATTAATTACCATGGAGATCCACAATGTAGATCGTTAAGTTTGATTCAATTTATAAGGCAGCTTATTCGTCCAGATCAAAATGAAGAAAGGGGACTGGACAGAGCCACCAGAGAATTTCGTTAAAATAAATGTGGATGCAGGCTCTGATTTGGACACCCTGCAGTTGCTACAAGCGCAATTGCCAGAGATGACAAATGCAGGTTCATTGCCGCTTATACAACTCCAAATTATACTCGTCTATGATGTGCTTTCGGCTGAGTCAAATGTGCTGAAGCAAGGCCGGCCTCTTGCTGTCCGAGACTTTGATGACTCTTGTCATTTATCAAGGGACATTCTGAAGGTGATGTATGAATATGTTTCTAGAGAAGCTAACTAAGTAGCACATGTATCAGCTAGCTTGTCAAAAACTTCCACTTGTGAAGTCTTCTGGCTAATTAGAAAATCCACCCCACGCATTATTACCACTTTTGGTGAAAGATGTAACCATTATCAAGAATGAATAAAGAGGTTTTCGATGTATAAAAAAAACCATCCCTCCCTCTTACGTATGTCTTTCCTCTCGATCTCGCCACAGCCTGTTCTTGCCCGCTTGGGGGCCTCATTATCGTCCAGCATGGAATACGATCGACAGCGGCATGGACGTTTCATCTATGGCTGCTAAAAGTTATTCTTAAAAGATGCTGAAAAAATTAAAAGATGCTCACAACTTTACTGACTTAGCATATGCAGTCACGTCCATGTAAATAGTCAGGGGTTGTGAAATATCTCTTTGCATGCGCCGACCTCCATCGGCACTACTCGATCGTACTAGTAGTATCAATTATCTCAGCCAACAGCTTTCCCTGTGGGCTGTGGCTGTGCTGCTCCACCGCACCAGCAATGACTGCTACGTACCAATATTTTGATTCCAAAAACGTAAACAGCATCGGGATATTTGCTTGCAGCCTTGCACCCCCCGAATCATGCATCAGTGAGGAATAATGTCTGGTCTTATTTTCCGAGTAACAGTGCCATGCATTATTGGATTTTATTTTCTTGTTATGATTGATCCCCTTATTCTGTCCGGATCGTCGTTACTAGTATAAGGCTAGTCATAGTGGGGAGTAACATAGGGTGGTAACATACACATAAATCTAGACTATGTTACTAACTCCATAGTGGGTAGTACCATATATGTGGTGTTATGCAAAACCACATTTAATAAGTTGTAGACTCATAGTGTCTTGGGATATGTGATGTTACAGTAACATATTATGTTACCACCTCTCTCTTTTTCTTCATTAATTATCTAAAAAGTTATTGTTTTTGTCTACATAGCATCTATGTTACTAGTAAAGTTACCCCAGTATGACTAGTCTAATACGCAGCTCTCTCCCTGGGTCCTTGGCGACCCCCTCTTTGTTCAAAAAATAAATAAAATTTCGCATGCTTGTCAAGTTGGCATTAAGTGCAAACCACACTGAAACAAAATACATGTACCGCCAAAGGATCTGACCAGCATTATTGG
This sequence comes from Puccinellia tenuiflora, assembly GCA_012064385.1. Taxonomy (NCBI): domain Eukaryota; kingdom Viridiplantae; phylum Streptophyta; class Magnoliopsida; order Poales; family Poaceae; genus Puccinellia; species Puccinellia tenuiflora. Next base: position 814,216 of record QRDG01000335.1, read on the forward strand.
TCAGGTACCCCTCAGTCGGACCCAGGTGAAAACGGGCCCTGCGCAACCCATGTCACGACGCCTCTCCGGTTCTTCTTCTTCTTCCCAGCGTGTCCTCCTCGCCGACGTGGCCGAAAGATCGGAGGCTTGGAGAGCGCATGCACGATGCCACGGAGTACATCTAGAAATGTATACGTATCAGCCATTGATATGCGTCCTGATCCCCAGCCTGTGCTCCACCGACCGCATGCAAATGCGGCCGCACACGGCACTATTTGTGCAATGTTTTTCTTCTGATTAATCATTCATTTCCTTCGCTAAAATGCGCCGCTGGCCCGGATAAAACAGTGCTTTGGTCCTTCCAGTTGCACTGAGCTGGCCCAGCTGAAACAGTGATTTAATTGTCCTAGTGTATATGCATCGCGTGTCCAATTATCAATTGTTATCGGCACATGTTTTTCACTAGCTAGCTAGCTCCTGATTGTTGTGGACAGCTGGAACTACTACTGCATATTCTATATATGTCACTTCTCACAGCTACTGATGATGGTTGAGCGTAAAATACACAAGTACTGGTATCTTGTGACACGTCGTCCCATTGCTGGTGTGGGCCGTCGGGTACAATATATAAACTGGGGCTTAACCTAATTAAGCGACGCAGGACTGTGTGGGTGCCCTCATGTCCATTTGGAGCTCACCGGAGCTCGGTTTTTTTAAAAGAAAATATGGAGTAGTATTTTGGAGTTTTAAAAAAAGGTTTTTTCTAATTCTCAGTCAAGTGATAAGAACCGTCAGATTGCGTCCTGATTGGTCCACCTATGAGTTGTAAATTGGGTTTAAAACTGAGATTTTTTTACTTATATGTGGAATTGTAACCGAGAAAAATTCTCTACACACCGTTTGATTTGCTTTGGGATTCATGTTAATCATGAGTTGCAACATAGGTTTAGATTTGATGAACCGAGGACTAAGTTAAATCTCATGATGTAATACCCCAGCATTTAGGATCTATCAAAGGGTAGAAATAGGATTTTGTGNCAAACCGAATCTACTAGAGGTAAAAATGTTGTCGTCGATGATAGTGCTGCACCGAGGATGATCAAACCAAAAAGTTCAGAAGTAGAGGTGAGGAAAGTTAACGGAAATAAAATACCAGCTCCAAAACCAAAACCGACAGTTAGCATGTTGTTGGACAAATATACTTCACGCAAGACCAGCAATGTGTTTAATCGGTTTCGAAGTGTTAGGCATCCTAGGTCTCCTTATGAACCTGGTGGTTATGAGCTATGGAGAACAAATTCATATGATCAGCAGCCGTACTATCCAATGAAGTCGGCTTATTGGTGCGGTGCACCTCCTATATATCCACAGTTTGCTCCGTGGGGTTTTAATCCTCGGGCGCCATGCCCTACAGGTCCAGCATGTTATTTTCAAGCACAATGGGATTCACCGAGGCCTATGTTCAGACCATACTCACATGAGAAAAGGGCTCGGTTCAATGAGAAATCTCAACCACGTGATGCAATTGTCATTCGAGCTAACCGATCACCGGGTCGCAATACAGATGGCAGGAAATATAATGGTGGCTGCAAGCTCACTTGGGTGCCGGTGAAGTGTGTTGGACCTCAGACTGTAAGAATTTCAGATGATTTAAATACTGCTCATGCTCTGAAACTTGGAGAAGGCCAATCAGCTACAAGTATTGATAATGGTACAGAGACAACGTACGCTGAGACTGTATGGCACTACGGGAAAACGTCAACACGCCGACGGCCTTTTTATACGCCGACGGCCAAATGTCAGGGCCGTCGGCGTATAATGGAAGCCGAGAAAGCCGACGGACGGCCCGTCGGCGTAATAAACCGTCTTCCCTGTGGAGCTACGCCGACGGTTATGCCGTCGGCGTATTTGTAACATAGACGCCGACGGCATAACCGTCGGCGTATATGTATTTTTTTTTAGTTTTACTTATTTCTTTATTTACCTTCATTTATTTCTGTATATAATATTTATGGAGAGACAATTTGCTACCCGCATGGGTAGCTACACACCCATGCGTTATACGGAGATGCAAGCCGTATGTATCCGTTTTAGCTTGTTTTCCTATTAAAATACGGATATTTGGTGTACAAAACTGGTTTCGGAATTTTCAAAAAAATATTTTTTGGTCGTCATTTTTAGCTTTTTTTCATAGTTGACTTTTTTGTTGACTTTTGGGTCAAACTTTACTAAAAAATCACAGCGGATGGAAAAAAATTCGAAAAAATTTTAAAATACTTTTAATAATTCTATCAACTCTACTAGTGACATCCCCCTTGTCTAACTGAGTAATCTCATTTTACCGTTGTATATACGTTCGGTCAAACTTAGGGTGTGTAGCTACCCATGGGGGTAGCAAGTCTTTTCCGAATATTTATGTATAAATTGGGTCTGTAATTTATGTATTAATTGGGTCTATAATTCCCGTCCCTATTTCTGTATCCCACCCGCATAAAATAACAGTTTGATTCTTCCGGAACCCGCATGAACTTAGCGTTTGAACGGTTCGATCTCGAGAAAGAGGAACAACATATGAAGAAAATATAGGTGGGCACACACACACAACATTCAGCTATCAGAATCATTCCCAGCACTTGCCTTTTCTGATGGATGGGCTGCCAAAGAGAACCGGAGAGACCAAACAAACAATCCCGGAGAGACCAAACATAAAATAACGATTCCATATTTGTGTGATTATGTTCTTCAGCTACTTTCTTATGCTTCTTTGTCCAATCAGGTGCGATCGACATCGTATAACCAGAAGAGGCACTGAGAGAACAGAAGAGATGTGAGAAAAGAAGATGATGGAATGAAGACACTTGCCACAACTCAAGTCAAGAGAATGAATCACATAAACTAGGAAAGGCAAGAAGAAGAAACACTAGAAGATCAGAAGCTAGGGTTTTCTCCAGCGGGTCTAGGGTTTCGCCGGAGAGGGGCTCCGGAGCGTCGGAACCCCACCAAAAGCTAGGGGGTGTCATATCACATGTGTACAAGTGTGTTTTGGGTTGTTGATGTCCAAGATCCTCCCCCGAGGTGTGACCGACTTCACGAGCGTCACTGTTTCCTTAGAGAGTTTCTGGGCATAGAGCTGGAAACTCCCACATGGGGCGAACTGGGGGGAATCGTTGCAAGAGTTGGGGTATATATGTGTTTTTATTGTACATAGTGACTAACCTAACCCAACCAAGCAAAAAGATCCACTTAGCTACCCACTTTCGACGCCCGTACCGGCCGTAGACGGAAAAGCTAGGGTTTTTCTCCAGCGGGTCTAGGGTTTCGCCGGAGAGGGGCTCCGGAGCGTCGGAACCCCACCAAAAGCTAGGGGGTGTCATATCACATGTGTACAAGTGTGTTTTGGGTTGTTGATGTCCAAGATCCTCCCCCGAGGTGTGACCGGCTTCACGAGCGTCACTGTTTCCTTAGAGAGTTTCTGGGCATAGAGCTGGAAACTCCCACATGGGGCGAACTGGGGGGAATCGTTGCAAGAGTTGGGGTATATATGTGTTTTTATTGTACATAGTGACTAACCTAACCCAACCAAGCAAAAATATCCACTTAGCTACCCACTTTCGACGCCCGTACCGGCCGTAGACGGAAAAGCTAGGGTTTTTCTCCAGCGGGTCTAGGGTTTCGCCGGAGAGGGGCTCCGGAGCGTCGGAACCCCACCAAAAGCTAGGGGGTGTCATATCACATGTGTACAAGTGTGTTTTGGGTTGTTGATGTCCAAGATCCTCCCCCGAGGTGTGACCGGCTTCACGAGCGTCACTGTTTCCTTAGAGAGTTTCTGGGCATAGAGCTGGAAACTCCCACATGGGGCGAACTGGGGGGAATCGTTGCAAGAGTTGGGGTATATATGTGTTTTTATTGTACATAGTGACTAACCTAACCCAACCAAGCAAAAAGATCCACTTAGCTACCCACTTTCGACGCCCGTACCGGCCGTAGACGGAAAAGCTAGGGTTTTTCTCCAGCGGGTCTAGGGTTTCGCCGGAGAGGGGCTCCGGAGCGTCGGAACCCCACCAAAATTTTTGGGAATATTTTTTGTTGGTTTGAAATATTTAATAATATTATTGTGGAGTAAACTAAAATTGTGATTAACTTATAGTAATTAAAAAGGAAAAATAGCAATTTAAAAAAAGGATACGCCGACGGCATTGCCGTCGGCGTATAGGTGACCTTAATTAACCGGGGGATGCAAACAAAAAACCAAAAAATCCTCTCCCCGCGCCCATCTCTCCCCGCGCCTCCTCCTCGATCCGCCGCCGCCTCCTCCCCGCGCCGCCGCCTCCTCCCCGCCGCCGCCTCCTCCCCGCGCCGCCACCTCCTCCCCGGCCGCCCCACCTCCTCCCTCCTCGGCCGCCCCACCTCCTCCTCATCGCGCCGCCGCCTCCTCTCCGGCCGCCCCACCTCCTCCCTCCCCACCACCTCCCTCCCTCCCCGGCCGCCCCACCTCCTCCCTCCCCAGCCGCCCCTCTCCTCATCCCTCCCCGGCCGCCCCACCACCTCCCTCCCTCCCCGGCCGCCCACCACCTCCCTCCCTCCCCAGCCGGCCCACCTCCTCCCTCCCTCCCCGGCCGCCCCACCTCCTCCCTCCACACCTCTCCCCTCCCTCCCCGGCCTCCCCTCCCTCCCTCCTCCCCGGCCGCCCCTCCCTCCCCGGCCGCCCTCCCTCTCCGGCAGCTCCACTCCACGGCAGGTACTTAATTTCAACTTATTTTTAGCTCATTTTAGTTTATTTAGCTCATTTTAAATTGTTAGTTCACAATTTAAAATTTTAGATCACAATTTAGTCAGTAACCTTGTTGTCCAATTTAGTCAGTAACCTCGGAATATCAAAACTGTAATCAGGTGATATTCTTTTTACCTATGCATTGCTACATACAGGCACTAACAAAAATATGAAGACTAGATGTTCTGTTCCGGTGTATATGAACAACTTGCAGTTGGCAGCAAGTTTGTTTCTTAAAAGTGTCCATCCAGTTAGCATTAATTTATCCATGTTGTATACACAATATGTACATTTTCCTTGCTTCGTTTAAATACACCGGCATTCATAGTCACGGACCAATTTGATGCACCTTCGTTTCTATGGGGCTATCTCAACAGGTCAGTGCTCCGTGCATCTCTTCTTTTCTACAATTGATTCATAAAATTGTATGTATGGATGTGAGTGATGTGCTGGCTTCAACGTCATCATGTGCACATCTGCGCTTGCTACAAACAAAGCTTTTTTTTCCTGAATATGGTACATTAGTTATTGTTTAGGAAAATAAATGATAATGTTGTGATATCCCTTCATCGGCAATTTGAGTTGGCATATGCTCATCCGTATGGAGTTACTGCGATAAGGGGGCTAATGTAAGAATGCCATTTGTTCATCTATGTTTAATTTTTGGATCAATATTTTTGTTAGTGCCTGTATGTAGCAATTTAGTCGTTGTTCAAAAGTTAAATCTTGAAAAGAAGAGTGTGTCCTATATTCCTGGACAGAGGATGTAACTTGATCATTTACTATAGGCTGCGATGATAAACTATATCACTACGGGAAACAAACAACTCTATGTCATTTTCTATATGCAATGATTTTAATTTAATTTAGTTGTTAAGCAATTTTTTTCTTACACCACTAAAATATGTTTTGATAATTTAGTTGGGTTTCAAATCTTATTATTATTTGGCTCGTAGAACATGTTATTATGTCTTTATCATTATTAATTGTTTACCCTTTCTCAATGCAGGTGATTGACCAAGATGAGCCAAGGCAAAGAGTCATCGGGCTCCTTGCTCAAGAGGTTTAACCAAAGGAAAGCCACTAAAAGTGGCCGGGCGCCTATCCCGAACCCGCGGTACTTGGAGGACAGTGGTGAGCCAGGAGGCTCTGGACGAGGGGCAGGTGCCGATGCACCTCCTTCGAGGGGACGAGGTGGAGGTCGAGCACGCGGTGCGGGAGGCCGAGCACGAGGTGCAGGCCGAGCACGAGGTGGGGGCGACGTGTCTTCGGACATACCCTCCGCCTCTGGCGACGTGGGAGGTGAGGAGACGTCGTCTCGAGACGATGCTCCGGAGTCTCGAGGCGAGGGGACGGAGTCTCGAGGCGAGGGGACGGAGTCCTCCACGTCGCAGAAGAAGCCAAAGATTCGTGGGGAATCCATGGTCCCCCCCCGAGTCAAAGGAACCTGCTACCGAGGAGGAGAAAACCCTCATTACGCCTAATGGGATTGAGTAAGTGACTACCCTAACTTTGAACATGGTAATTTCATTGTGGTCAGTACAATTTGACATGTACTAATGTTTAATTATTGTGCAGCAATTGGAAATTTCCTCAAGGTTCCCGTGCGCCTAACACCATGATCGGCGCTTTGGTTAGGAAGTTTTGGCCGGGCTTGTACAGCACGGTCCCCAACGGCGAGAGGAAGCTAGCCACCAGTTGGCTAGACTATCAGGCTGCTGATCACCCGGGCTTCGGGAAATGTTCTGACGCCGTGATCACCAAGTTTTGGGTAAGTTGAACTTTTTGAATTTCTTTCATAGTTGATGTCCCCACCGTGCTCTCACAAATTCTTTTTTCTGCATGATTGAAGAGATTCTACAGGGTACTCCCTGAGCACCGTGACATGGCGGACAGGACTTTGGAGGGGGCTTGCAAGAGGTTGACACGTCAACAATTTTACAATTGTAAGCATACCGCCATGAATCATTTCAGCTCTGAGAAGCTCTCGAAGAAGGCGCCGAAGCATGAGAATGTGGTCGAACCACCTGATATGACCATAGAGGATTACCTATCTGTAAGTAAATTGTCAATGAGATTACATGTTTCTGCTAAGTTGCAATTGTCTTATGTGTTCTTCACATGCGTATTGTTTTATCAGGTTATGCCAGAATGGTGCTATGGTAAGGCTGACGCGTGGGAGGCGTTGGCATCGAGGTGGCTTGGGGAGGACGCCGCGTTCAGAGCCTTGAGCGAGCGGAACAAGGCAAACCGCGGGACGTCGGGGACACATTGTGCGGGAGCCCACTCCCATGGGCGCTTCAAGGAAAAGCTGGTATGGGTCCTTATTTGATGGCTTTCATTCATTTCCCCCCATTTTCCTAATTTGATACGCATACCACATTTTTGGCAATGCAGGAGGGCTCCTTGGGTCCTATGACGGACATGCAGGTATGGGAGAGGATGAAGATGAAGAAGCCCGATCTATCCGAGCCTCAGCCCTCGCTTCCCACTTTCTACAACAACGCCGGCGAGAACATAAAGGCGTACAAAGAGGTATTCACCGGTCTTAATCCGGAGGTGGATGACCCTCTTGAGCATGACACCGACCATAGGGCGTTGATCCTCGCCGGGCACGATTGGGAGCATGGGCGTTCACTCTGTCTTAATGCGGTAACCCCGCATACTCCTGACTTGGGGCTCATGCGTATCAAGGCTACACTCACCGCCGATGAGCCCCCTGTCATGCCTCCTCGACAGCCTTCCCGAGCTCGCCCTGATGTAAGTTTTCCTCAATTTCATTCCTTTCCGGCATTCGTTCCTAGATAAGTTGCTAAGTTGATGAGATTCGTTCTATTTTGAAATTGTAGGCTGCATTCGAGGCAGCCTTCGAGGCCGCTTACAAGGCCTATGAGGCGGACTATGAGGCGTGGCTGCAGAAGAGAGCGGCGTATGACGAGTGGCAAGAGTTGCGCGATGCTGTAAGTTTCAACTTTCATATTTGTAATATGACAAGTCTCATTTCCTCTAGTTCCTACTTTTTCTACAAGTCCTGACATCAAAACTATCTTGTAGAGAGATGAGAGGTTTCATGCCACTGGAGAGCGGGAGCAGCTGCCTCCGCGTCCACCTAACGCGGGGATGCCGCCCAAGTGCCCATCGAGGGAAGCGGTCGCCATCGCCTTCAAGCAAAGGACTCCGGTAAGTTATTGCCAAACCAGTTGTTACCGCCGTACCGTGCTTTCAGCGTTGCTAACTTGGACTCAACCATGTAGGGCACGGCATGCTCCATGACTGCACCCTTTGGTCGTGCTTCTGGGTCGCCGGCCTCAGCCCGCGCTCTCGTGCGGCATGGCGATGCCTCGCCGGATGCCACACCGTCCCGTCCCTCCTCGGATGCCACACCGTCGCCGGGTTCCCAGTGTGATTCGACGGCGGGTGGCCCAAGACGTCGGACGCCTCAATTTACCCTATCGGAGCTGGGTACCTCGAGTGAGCCGCAGCCGTAGGGTGTAGTGCGTCGGGTGTGAGTTCGAACATTTTTTGTGCCATTTTGGACGAGTTCGACTTTGTAGATGTGAATTTGGATTATGTAACGCCCCAAGATCGGTACTATGCAGACTTGAGCATTTCAGCCAAATCCGCATAATAACGATCCTAAAGGACGCCCACCAGGCATAACGTGCACGTCGCAACACACACGTTATGCGGGTGGAATTGTGATAACATTACAACAGTTCTCGATGAAACCCACAAAAGAACATATATACAACAACGACTCACAGAGTCAAGAACAAGATACAATACAAAGATCCAAAATAACAACGGAAGCGGGTAGCGTCCGGCTACGGACAAGAAACAAATTGGACTAAGAGTCCTGAAGATAAACGAAGGCACCATATCCCTGCCCAGGCCAAGCCGGAGGGATTCCCAAGCTAACGTCGTCACACTTCATACCTGTTGGCTGCATTGGAATAGCAGCCCCGAAGGGGTCAGTACTATAAAACAGTACTGGCAAGTAATACTCACAAGATATCAAAGCTGGAATTCCGAGGAAGAGGGTTAGCGATTGAGGCGGCAGCAAGCAGCACTAACAACTTATAGAGACACGCTACCACTTTCGTCTAATAAAGAGGAGGTAAGAGAGCGCATAGGTAACCAACTATACTACTCACCAAACAAACCCAGCCTATTGTTACTCCACGATCAACCCACGAGGAGCAACCCAAAGGCACGCACACGGTTGATCAAGTTTTAATCAGATTATTATTCATGTAATCTATCTTACTAGTCAAGTTATAATCATTATAAGGTGCAAGTTGTCTATGATCTTTTTAGCCAGCGCATTTCACCAAGTCGTCCATAACCGCGGACACGGCTTTTCGAAAAGATTTAACCCTGCAGGGATGCACCAATGAACCCACACGCATCAAAACTCTCGCTTAGAGGTGTACCGGTGGAGGTTTCGACGCAATACTTCCCTTCTCTACAAACAAGTCCAGGGAGCCACCTAGCTAGGACTGATCCACCTTGAGAGTCCGGCCGAAGCTTCGAGGTGGGCCCAACCGTTGCGTGCGCGGCTTCGGGAGAAACACTCATACGATTGCCCTCCGTCCACATTCGATAAACGACCAGGCAGCAAGACCTACTGAAACACCCGAACTACTTGTGGCATCCTGGACAAGTTTGAGGATCCGGTAATAGATTGCGGGGAGGCCCATAGAACTCCCACATGTGGTTAGTGCGCTCAGTCTTGGATCAGCGGAAAAGAACTCGGGTCCTAGGCGACACTAGCAGAACAAATCACCACGATTGGCCTTCTGCCGGTGCCTTATCTTTATTAAGTTATCCCATCGCAACAGAAATTAAAGATTACCATTTTAGTTGAGCCTAGCTATCATGTTAAGAACAAGACTAGATAACAGAGATAACAGACTCAAGCAAAGCACCTAAGCATGCACTACGACTCGCAAGGCTAACAAGGTAAACAAACAACAGGTTAATAGGATGTGGGGGTGTGGCTATATCATGGCTGCAAGGTAAACATGCAAATAGGATCGGGACACAAGCATCGTGACATAAGGCTAGCAAGGAACAAAAGATAGGACGTGTAAGAGACAGAATACAAGCAAAGATAGCAAGGGAGTATCACTTGCCTGCAATCCGGTAGAGGTAGCAGAACTTGTCGTTGCTCACATCAACTCATCGTCCTATTCCCGAAAAAGCAAGAAACACTGGCCAACGAAAAAGATGCATTTTACTACTACGGCAAAAGAAGCAGCATGTTGATGATATGATGCATGACAATTAAAGGTTGTCCAATTTTATTCCCTAACACATGGCAAAGCATTTTAAATGGGATCGATGCAAAATATAGATGCACCGGACAAACCCCATAATTAAATTGATTTAATTTGACTAAATGGATAAAGGTTCGATGTTATTTAATGATGCATGATTTTATAAGATATCGCATATATATATGGCATATAGGGGTTTAGGGTTGGGGTCGCACATCGGAGTTGGGAACTATCGTCTTCGGGTCGTAGTCGAAGTAGTCGAAGTAGTCGTTCATCCAGAGTCGAAGTAGTCGAGGTAGTCGACGTCGTGGAAGTAGTCGTACTCGGGTCATCGTCGTGGCGGACCTTGGCATTCCGGGCTTCGGGGTCGTCGGGGTCCGGGGTAGTCGGGGGTCAGGTCTTCACGGACGCGCACGAAGGCGGCCGACACAAAACGGACATCCATACGGAGAACTTGTCGCATTTCCGGTTGAGGTAGACCTTGGCGGGTTGTCGTCGTTCGGGCACCGGTAGTCGTTCACGGTCGTCGTGGTTCACGGTGGGTCATCGTACTCTGTCTTCGGGCTTCACGGCGTCGGGAACGGGAACGGAGAACGGAATCGGGGAACCGTCGGGGAGGCTTCACGACGGGAACGGAAATGGCTTTACGACGGGAAAGCGTTCGAGGAACCGGCACGGAGGCATCGGGGAATACACGGAGCCGGGGGCCGGGGACGGGGAACACGGCGTCCACGACACAGAGACAGCACACCACGGGGATATGCACGGAGACAACGGAGGCAGCACAACACGCACGGGCGAGCAAGAAGCGTCGGGCACCGTGCGGGAAAACTGTCGAACACGTGTTGGGCGCCGGGAACGGAAACGGAGAACGACCGTCGGGAACCGGCTCCGGGAACGGGGACACGGAGACAGGGACACGCAACAGCAGCACGGCACGGCAACGGCGACATCGGGAGCGGAACATGACGTACACGGCCACATCGGGATAGCAGAACGACACAGCACGCATGGGGCGGCAGGGGAAAAGGGAAACGAGGAGCGACATCTGGAGGAGGCCAGCAGCAGCCAGAGGTAGGAGGACGGAGACACGATGCACTGCTGGGGGCGCGAGCTGAGGGAGGAGGCGACGAGGACGGCTGGCTCGGGGAAGGGAGGCACGCCGTGGCGAGGAGAGAGGAGGAGCATGTGGCGAGGCATCAGGAGGCTGGCGGCGGTGTACGGTGTCGACCGGCGGAGAGGAGCGTGGCCGGGGTAGGAGGTGGTGGGCTGCCATGGAAGGAGCACGGGATGGGGAGGCCGGGATGCGGACGGGGAGGACGGCGCAAGGAAGAAGAGAAGAAGGAGGGGGCAGGGCACCGGTCCGGGGGAAGAGTGGGCCGGCGGTGAGAGAGAGGAAGGGCGGCAGCCGGCGGGATCGGGAGGTGGTGGGTACGGGGTGCGGGAGGAAGAAGACCACGGGAAAGGAGAGAGGAAAAGAAAGAAAAGAGAGAGAGGAAAAGAAAAGGAAGAAAAGAAAAAGGAAAAGAAGAGGGAAGAGAGAGGGGGAAAAAGGGAAAAAGGTAGGGGTGGAAGGGCATGCCCGCGAAAACGAAAAGAAAGGGAGGGCGGCTGCAAGATGCAGGGGGTAGGAACAGAAAACTGTCAGGGCAGGATTAGGGTTTGGAGGCTAGGGTTTGCTTGGCTGGGCTTTTGGGCCGGATTTTGGGCTACTCTCTCGCGTCTCAAAACAATTTATTTTGAAAATTTAATTTGGCAATTAATTTTAGAAAACGGAGACGACTGTCTCGATAAAAATATTTTCCGACAATTTTAGAAAAATAAAATAGGGTTTAATAAAAATAGTTTTTGCGGACAAAAACATGCGATGCCATGATGATGCAAAAACAAAAACAAGCAAAAATCTAATTTGGGGAAAACCCCGGGCATTACAACCGACACCACTAACAAGGGATCTCGCCCCGAGATCCACGCTACCGTCGGGGAGAAGAAGAGCAAGTTGAACTATCGAATCTTGTCGCACCTGGTTGATCTTCTCGACACCACTAACAAGAGGTTCTTGCTCAAGTCGATGATGATGACCGTCTGTCGAGGTTCTTCCGAAGATCGAACCTATTAGGTAAAAGGCAAGGGATCGTCCAACCCACGATGAAACTATAACCGGAAGATAGGTAAGAGAGAAGATCCAAAACACACAAAGGTAAGAGAGGAAATAGAATAGAGGTAAGGAGTAAACAAGAGTTCCTATTGAGATCTTTCCAAAATATGTTTAGCAAAAATAGTTTTGACACTCTACAAACAACGACCATTAGCTAGGGTATCCTACAGGCAGACTGGACCCGCGGGGTATCGAAAAACCAGAGCTCTGATACCACTTTGTAACGCCCCAAGATCGGTACTATGCAGACTTGAGCATTTCAGCCAAATCCGCATAATAACGATCCTAAAGGACGCCCACCAGGCATAACGTGCACGTCGCAACACACACGTTATGCGGGTGGAATTGTGATAACATTACAACAGTTCTCGATGAAACCCACAAAAGAACATATATACAACAACGACTCACAGAGTCAAGAACAAGATACAATACAAAGATCCAAAATAACAACGGAAGCGGGTAGCGTCCGGCTACGGACAAGAAACAAATTGGACTAAGAGTCCTGAAGATAAACGAAGGCACCATATCCCTGCCCAGGCCAAGCCGGAGGGATTCCCAAGCTAACGTCGTCACACTTCATACCTGTTGGCTGCATTGGAATAGCAGCCCCGAAGGGGTCAGTACTATAAAACAGTACTGGCAAGTAATACTCACAAGATATCAAAGCTGGAATTCCGAGGAAGAGGGTTAGCGATTGAGGCGGCAGCAAGCAGCACTAACAACTTATAGAGACACGCTACCACTTTCGTCTAATAAAGAGGAGGTAAGAGAGCGCATAGGTAACCAACTATACTACTCACCAAACAAACCCAGCCTATTGTTACTCCACGATCAACCCACGAGGAGCAACCCAAAGGCACGCACACGGTTGATCAAGTTTTAATCAGATTATTATTCATGTAATCTATCTTACTAGTCAAGTTATAATCATTATAAGGTGCAAGTTGTCTATGATCTTTTTAGCCAGCGCATTTCACCAAGTCGTCCATAACCGCGGACACGGCTTTTCGAAAAGATTTAACCCTGCAGGGATGCACCAATGAACCCACACGCATCAAAACTCTCGCTTAGAGGTGTACCGGTGGAGGTTTCGACGCAATACTTCCCTTCTCTACAAACAAGTCCAGGGAGCCACCTAGCTAGGACTGATCCACCTTGAGAGTCCGGCCGAAGCTTCGAGGTGGGCCCAACCGTTGCGTGCGCGGCTTCGGGAGAAACACTCATACGATTGCCCTCCGTCCACATTCGATAAACGACCAGGCAGCAAGACCTACTGAAACACCCGAACTACTTGTGGCATCCTGGACAAGTTTGAGGATCCGGTAATAGATTGCGGGGAGGCCCATAGAACTCCCACATGTGGTTAGTGCGCTCAGTCTTGGATCAGCGGAAAAGAACTCGGGTCCTAGGCGACACTAGCAGAACAAATCACCACGATTGGCCTTCTGCCGGTGCCTTATCTTTATTAAGTTATCCCATCGCAACAGAAATTAAAGATTACCATTTTAGTTGAGCCTAGCTATCATGTTAAGAACAAGACTAGATAACAGAGATAACAGACTCAAGCAAAGCACCTAAGCATGCACTACGACTCGCAAGGCTAACAAGGTAAACAAACAACAGGTTAATAGGATGTGGGGGTGTGGCTATATCATGGCTGCAAGGTAAACATACAAATAGGATCGGACACAAGCATCGTGACATAAGGCTAGCAAGGAACAAAAGATAGGACGTGTAAGAGACAGAATACAAGCAAAGATAGCAAGGGAGTATCACTTGCCTGCAATCCGGTTGAGGTAGCAGAACTTGTCGTTGCTCACATCAACTCATCGTCCTATTCCTGAAAAAGCAAGAAACACTGGCCAACGAAAAAGATGCATTTTACTACTACGGCAAAAGAAGCAGCATGTTGATGATATGATGCATGACAAATTAAAGGTTGTCCAATTTTATTCCCTAACACATGGCAAAGCATTTTAAATGGGATCGATGCAAAATATAGATGCACCGGACAAACCCCATAATTAAATTGATTTAATTTGACTAAATGGATAAAGGTTCTATGTTATTTAATGATGCATGATTTTATAAGATATCGCATATATATATGGCATATAGGGGTTTAGGGTTGGGGTCGCACATCGGAGTTGGGAACTATCGTCTTCGGGTCGTAGTCGAAGTAGTCGAAGTAGTCGTTCATCCGGAGTCGAAGTAGTCGAGGTAGTCGACGTCGTGGAAGTAGTCATACTCGGGTCGTCGTCGTGGCGGACCTTGGCATTCCGGGCTTCGGGGTCGTCGGGGTCCGGGGTAGTCGGGGGTCGGTCTTCACGGACGCGCACGAAGGCGGCCGACACAAAACGGACATCCATACGGAGAACTTGTCGCATTTCCGGTTGAGGTAGACCTTGGCGGGTTGTCGTCGTTCGGGCACCGGTAGTCGTTCACGGTCGTCGTGGTTCACGGTGGGTCGTCGTACTCTGTCTTCGGGCTTCACGGCGTCGGGAACGGGAACGGAGAACGGAATCGGGGAACCGTCGGGGAGGCTTCACGACGGGAACGGAAATGGCTTTACGACGGGAAAGCGTCCGGGGAACCGGCACGGAGGCATCGGGGAATACACGGAGCCGGGGGCCGGGGACGGGGAACACGGCGTCCACGACACAGAGACAGCACACCACGGGGATATGCACGGAGATAACGGAGGCAGCACAACACGCACGGGCGAGCAAGAAGCGTCGGGCACCGTGCGGGAAAACTGTCGAACACGTGTTGGGCGCCGGGAACGGAAACGGAGAACGACCGTCGGGAACCGGCTCCGGGAACGGGGACACGGAGACAGGGACACGCAACAGCAGCACGGCACGGCAACGGCGACATCGGGAGCGGAACATGACGTACACGGCCACATCGGGATAGCAGAACGACACATCACGCATGGGGCGGCAGGGGAAAAGGGAAACGAGGAGCGACATCAGGAGGAAGGCCAGCAGCAGCCAGAGGTAGGAGGACGGAGACACGATGCACTGCTGGGGGCGCGAGCTGAGGGAGGAGGCGACGAGGACGGCTGGCTCGGGGAAGGGAGGCACGCCGTGGCGAGGAGAGAGGAGGAGCATGTGGCGAGGCATCAGGAGGCTGGCGGCGGTGTACGGTGTCGACCGGCGGAGAGGAGCGTGGCCGGGGTAGGAGGTGGTGGGCTGCCATGGAAGGAGCACGGGATGGGGAGGCCGGGATGCGGACGGGGAGGACGGCGCAAGGAAGAAGAGAAGAAGGAGGGGGCAGGGCACCGGTCCGGGGGAAGAGTGGGCCGGCGGTGAGAGAGAGGAAGGGCGGCAGCCGGCGGGATCGGGAGGTGGTGGGTACGGGGTGCGGGAGGAAGAAGACCACGGGGAAGGAGAGAGGAAAAGAAAAAGAAAAGAGAGAGAGGAAAAGAAAAGGAAGAAAAGAAAAAGGAAAAGAAGAGGGAAGAGAGAGGGGGAAAAAGGGAAAAAGGTAGGGGTGGAAGGGCATGCCCGCGAAAACGAAAAAGAAAGGGAGGGCGGCTGCAAGATGCAGGGGGTAGGAACAGAAAACTGTCAGGGCAGGATTAGGGTTTGGAGGCTAGGGTTTGCTTGGCTGGGCTTTTGGGCCGGATTTTGGGCTACTCTCTCGCGTCTCAAAACAATTTATTTTGAAAATTTAATTTGGCAATTAATTTTAGAAAACGGAGACGACTGTCTCGATAAAAATATTTTCCGACAATTTTAGAAAAATAAAATAGGGTTTAATAAAAATAGTTTTTGCGGACAAAAACATGCGATGCCATGATGCTGATGCCATGATGATGCAAAAACAAAAACAAGCAAAAATCTAATTTGGGGAAAACCCCGGGCATTACAGATTATATGTGTGATTTGAATTTTGTATGATGCTTTGTTATATGTATATATGATATTTATGTGAGTTTCTGTGATTTTATAATTTTTTGTAAATTTATTTCAATTTAAAATCTGCTGGAAACCAGGATCCAGAAAATCTGGTTTCTGAAAAATTATGGTCAGTGATACGCCGACGGCAATGCCGTCGGCGTAGGATGTCTGACAGCGCACCAGCGGCAACGTCGCCCTTACGGTGAGTCATACGCCGACGGCATTGCCGTCGGCGTACGAAGCTCGCTGAACATGCAGGTGGACCCGGTTTGTCAGAGCCGTGGCTTATGTGTGCTTATACGCCGACGGCATTGCCGTCGGCGTATGATTCGCAGACGGAGACGGAGACGGACGGACGTTTTGTGGGTCCCACCACGCGTACGCCGACGGCTGGTTTATACGCCGACGGCAATAATCGTACGCCGACGAATGCAAACGCCGACGGCCAGACGCCGACGGCGGCCGTCGGCCTACGTCTACGCCGACGGCAAGGGAGCTTACGCCGACGGCTTCCGGCCGTCGGCGTATCGTGGCTTTCCCGTAGTGTGGAGTGGATCGGTGCACAAAAAAGCAAAGGATAAATGTTTCGGTAATACCGTTGCTGCATCTTCTACTACTACTAGTATGAAATTTGGTTCAGCTAGCACACGTACCAATTCAGTCATGAGAAATGGTAGCCCAGGAGCATCAACGAGTTTGTCTCCAAATGGCTTTGGCACAGTAAACAGAGGTGGTCAGAAATTTAAGTGGATGCCGGTAAACCGTGAAAGCCATACAGAGCATATTGTCACAGGTGTTGAATCTGAACATAGCTGCACCAAAGATAATGCAGCAGGAGACATGAGCGTATATGCTACCTTGAAGCCTAATGTGCACACACGTTCAGAGAAGGCAGATGTACGTGCTAGTACTAGTGAGTCAGCTGATGCGTCTACTGA
The DNA here is from genome assembly GCA_012064385.1 of Puccinellia tenuiflora. NCBI lineage: Eukaryota > Viridiplantae > Streptophyta > Magnoliopsida > Poales > Poaceae > Puccinellia > Puccinellia tenuiflora. The sequence goes on from QRDG01000335.1 coordinate 831,249, forward strand.
TCGACATGCGAGAGGCAACAGAATATTTGAGATCGGTAGTACATGTGATCAGCTGAGAGTTACTTCGGCCAAGGATAGAATATTTATCCCAAGAACAACAGCACGACGCTACAGGCCGAGAGACTCGGGGGGCAGCAAAATTAAATCAGTTGCTTCGGGTACAGGACCTCGTTGGTGCCCGACGGGACTTACACACACTCAGAAACGGCGTGTACAGCGACTGCGAGCTTTGGACATAAAGGAAGAAATAGCCAAAAAGAAGAGCGATGAATTGTTCAAACGAGAAAAACCTATATCGCCGAAGATGATATGGAGGGAGAAGCGCATTATGGGGAAGGAGAGTAGAGTCACATATGACACAGTTGCTGATCCCGCAGATGACATAATTGATGATGAGGATTCAGGAAGCAACAAGGAAATATCTACTAATATGGATGTTATTATGGTGTTCGTATTGCCCGCTGAATTTCGTGCACCCGAAGCTTGAAGAAAATTTGGCCGATATGTTACTTGAGCTATCGCCCCAAGAAAATTTGGCCGATGTGTTCTTTAGACATCGTCCTAAGTAATAATATCGTTGGTGAAGCGACGAAATCGTTCTGAGGTACATTTATATTGTTTTTGATATATATACTATTGTACCAAAAACAGGGGGGCATGTGTTGAAGGTGTAATTTGGCTGCTAGGTGCTGTATATGCCAAATTAGTTTTAATGATTGTGGTTAGATTATTACTTGACATATACATTTGAATTTGCTGTTTAGTTCAAATTGCAGCTTTGGTCGCATTTCACTACAGATGTTGCAGCGGCATATCAAGTGTAGCAAGCTATTTGGCCAAGACAAATGTATTGATTATTTTCAGAAAAAGAGACTACGGAGAACAAGTCTTGGACAGATTCACAGATGGACTGAATTAAAATGCCGCTGCATAAGACAACTCCTACCAGGCTTCAGATGCCCGGGGCCAGGTTGAGACCGATGTGGATTGCAAAGGCTATCAAAGCACGTATGGAAAGAGTTTCTCAGTTTGTGTACGTATCAAGCCAGGACAAGGAGTCGTACTAGTATTAGCATGCATCAACTGATCAACATAATATTCTATACCTTATAGCATGCACGGCCGGATCAATTAGAGATTAGGAATATTTTATTTGGCTTGCATGCCAAGGAAACGGATCCGTGCCTAAGCCATAGTCCAGGCGTACCTATATATATAGGTATATACGGCCGATTGAAACCCCCCAATCGACATCCATCCAATAATACATCTACTTTTATGTATCTTTATTTTTCTTATCGTTCTTCTACCACCGAGCCCTAGCAGCCCTAGGGTTTGGCGATCTTTGCCGTTTTGCGCTGAAAAGCGGTCGTCTCTCCTCCACAAAAGCGAGGAGATCTTTGTTGCTTTGCTCGGAAAGCAATCGTCCGTCGTCACGAAAGTACGACAATATCGTGGTGTTGCGCGACAATTTGCGTGGCAACAACATGCTCATCAACAATTATGAATTAAATGGCAATGCTTTTCTTGTTTTTATTTTTGTTTTTTGTAGACTCGGCTGGATGAGTATTTAGCTGAGGATGCTCCATTTGACATATGCAGCTGCCAGGTGAGTGACTCAGCTTTAAATTTCCAACGGACGAGTATTCATTTTTCTTATTTAGTTGTTATTATTTGGTTAGTTCAACCATCTATTTTTAATTTTTTAAGAACTTTTATTTCTGAACGTTAAACAAACGGTTAAATAGTACAACTATTATTGACAGTTATCATTCAAACGAATCCTGAAAAGATGTTGAAACTTAAGTAGTATTGTTGTGCCCAGCAAATAAAATGCAAGTACAGTGATCTTTAATCTACTTCGAATAGGTAACACACCATCAGGAGATTTAGAATGTCTGAATACCAAAACGGGTATGGTTGTAACAAGCTAACTGTTTGAATATTGATTACATGTCCAATTCTGACGATCTCTTTATTTATTTCAGTTTGCAATGCATTACTCATGGTCGACTGAAGCACGTGCAAGACAAGCCCTTGCTAATATATCTGCATTGCTTCGTCCTGGAGGCACTTTCATTGGGACGATGCCTGATGCTAATGTCATTATTAAGAGGCTAAGAGCAAGTATGTAACTATCTTGAATTAAAGTTCGATTGATCTCATCAAATTGTACTGTACTTGTCAAAAGATGTGTGATACAATATTATATCCTCAGCTGAAGCAGTGGAATTCGGGAACAGTGTTTACTGTATTACCTTTGGTAAAGAGTACACCGAAAAGGTAGTTGCATTTATTTATAATAACTTGTATGTTTAATTTTCATTGCTAACTGATTCTTTCTGTTGTTTTCATAATGCTGTAGAAATTCCCTGCATCCAGACCTTTTGGTATCAAGTACAAGTTTCATTTAGAGGTGAGAACATGATCTACTATTCGACAATTTGTGCCTTCTATGGCTGGCTTCTTTTAGTTTTTTCAAGCTGAACACTGATGTTCACATTTGAGTGTTCACTCAAATCGGTACAAAAGGAAAAACGTGAAAATGGCGATGTAATTGAAATCTGATCAGAGTGCATTCTTGTGATTTTTGCTTGCACCACTCTTTCTAATAGCTTCAGTACTTACAGCCCTGAATACAACTCAAATGGTGTACATGCATTTACATACTATCTATTTATGACAAATTCCACTCTTGTAGGTTACTGATTGTTTGTTGCAATCTTTTGTGCTTCCTTACTAGACATTCTCCTTACATAGTTTAGAAGTGATGTCTGTCTTGTTACAACTGTTTGGGTGTTTATTGTCCTATATGCTCTAACCTAGCTTCCTACTTGTTACCCGTCTCTCTTTTTTACATTTATTTTATTTTCACACAAAATGACGAAAACTTATTCGTAACAAATGCGTATGCAACATGCAGGATGCAGTTGATTGCCCGGAGTGGGTTGTTCCATTCCATCTCTTCAAATTGTTGGTGGAGGAGGTATGCGGTTATTCTATTGCTCAGTCTCCTATGATGACCTGTGCATTTTTTCCTTATTTCCAACAAGTTGATTTTAATTTTCTTTGGAAATTTATTCCACCTTATTTTTTCTGTTATCATTTATCTGTTGTTTACATATTTGCTGCACAGACAGATGCTGATGTTATGACCAAAAAACTTGTGATCTTTTTGCAGTATGATCTAGAGCTGGTTCTAATGAAGAACTTCCATGAATTTTGTACACGAGTACTTGCAAAAACCGGAATTTGGTGATCTCATGCGGAGAGTAGGTGCTGTTGGTGATGGACGACAGGGAGAAAGTAACTACTCCCTCCATCCCCAAATACTTGTTGTATAAATTTAGTAAAAAAGTCAATGCTGTCTAAGTTTGACCAAATATATAGAAGTGGATATCAACACCAAAATATTGAACAAATACAATATGAAAATTTTATCTTCGGTTGATCTATTGATATTGATTTGGTATTGTAGGTCTTCATATTTTGGTATATATTCATACTTAGTGAGCATTGGCATTTTGGCTAAATTTATACACCGTGTATTTGAGACGGAGGGAGTAGACTAACTAAATTAAATCGACAGTCCTCAGTAAATGTCATTTCACTATCTTAACATAAAAAATTCTGCAGGTGCGCTATCACAGGATGAGTGGGAGGTATCCTATCTGTACCTTGCATTTGTTTTGCAGAAGGTATTACGCAAACACAATTTCACCATTTCTCATCCTGGTACCACCTATGTGCTGAAATGTTCTCTTTCCGTAGCGGAGCCCTCCGGCCATGGGCCGTCGATGCAAAATCTGATATGGGATCTCTTGCTACCAGAAAGGAACTGAACTTGCTAAGCACTAACTTCCTTCGACCTTCTGAAAGAATTTGAACTAATTGTGCCAGCAAGGCTCGGAAGTCTGAGCTATTAAGGTGGAGCTATCGTTTTCTTCTAGCATTAATAGAATAATATGGCCGTGATCTGTCATTACGTGCGACGGATTTCTCTCTAAAGGCGAAGACTCTGAAGTGGGCGAACACTCGGCCCAGCGGTGGTTTGCTCTGGCTGATTTAAGGGAAAATGGGACAGAAAGTCAGGCCTTCAAGGAAGCAGTCCCAGCCAATCCTGGAGAAGCAGTCCCAGCCGATGGGGATTTCTTGGGCGGGATTGGAGACTTTTTTTAAAGAACATTCCTTTGAATGGAATTGTTCATTGGGTTCGGCTACATCCGCCCCTTATCCAGCTACGGTTACAAGAATGGCGGGGAAGTGAAGAGTAGAAAAGCCCACAGCTGAAACCTAGGCCCAAGACCGGCCCAGGCCCACTGTCGGGGCCTAGAATTCAGGCCCAAGCCCGGTCCATTGGCGGAAAATAGAGGCAGGCCGTGGGCCGGGCTTCTTCCCTAAATCGTCCATATGTGAAGCCCAGGCCCGGCCCTACCAATCATTTGGGCTCAAAACGCAAGCCCAGGCCCACCCCGCGGGCCTAAAAACATAGGACCGGGCCCTGAAATTTCGGGCCGGGCTTCCCATGGCCAGGCCGCCCTCCACCCTCCCAGCGCAGGGTCAGCAAGGCTAACAGAGGGAAGACGTTCCTTGCAGAGGAGGACGTTGAGTTCCTTTGGATATATAAAGCAGACTGTGCCATCCTGGAGCTTACTAACAACTTACTGATTCTATGCCTCACGTTGCGTAAAAGAAAGTTGTCTCTCTTAGTAGCTAGCTCACCCGTTATTTTTCCAATCTGCTGTATAACTTGAGCAAGTTTAATAATGTATAAAAAGCATGGTCTCAATGCCTAGTGATGTAATTTTGCAGGGATGGATACATTATTAGGTGTCATAGTTCACACGAAAGCTTTGAAGTGTAATACGCATTTTGTACAATTTCAGTTCCTGAAATGTTGGGCTTGAGCACTGTCCAAACCATGTAATGGATGAATGGTTGACGATTTAGATGGGTTGATGAGTGGAGACGAAAACTCCACGCATGGTGATGCTGTAACTAGTTGCAAGCAAATTAATATAATCAGTTGTAGGATCAAGGAAATATAGAGTGTTAGATAGTAAAACAAAGAACTATACAGTTTTTCTGAATCGCTAGTCACCAAAATATAGACAATGTCTGGAGCGTGCTCCGTCCAAGCAACGGCAGGCTCTTGAGCTTGGACTAGCACCATACTGCACCGGAGCGTCAGCAACTTCATTACAAACTCTCTGTGACAATGATTTTAGCTTCGAACGGATGGAGTATCAGTTAGCCTGGAACGACACAAATACTTAGTGTAACAGTTATACTGGTCTTAAGACTAGGAAGCTTTGACTCACACCGTGGGAAGTTTCTATACATTTTTACTACTCGCTGTGATCTGAAAATATTGTCGCCAGTTATCCTACCGAGTTGTACTGCCTCAGTTCTTTTCCGGTGACAGATAAAACGGATCGGAGAGAAGTAGCTCTCTTTGGAAATGAAGCTTAATCTGAAACTGGACACGATGAAGATCCCCTGATCACCTGGACTTGCACCAGCTGATCGCCGGTGTCGGCTAGGAGGAGCGGCCTGAAGACGCAGGCGTCGGAGACCCTGAGGCCATTGTCGGTGGCGAACCCCGACCAACCTGCCATGATCATGCCACCCTTGTCGCCCACCTTGACCCTCACCTCCCAACGCCGCCCTTCGTCGCCGCCTGCGAGGCTGAGCTCGGCGGTGCGCGACGCCGTCCATCCCAGGCGGTCGCACAAGGCCTTGGTGAGGTTCAGGTACTGCAGGTGGAACGGCCTCTCGATGACGCATTGAAGGAGCATCCACTTGTATCCCTCTGATGATTGTTTCAAGGAGCCGCCGGCCGATGCTGTGGCCGGCGACGGCGAACACTTCCTCTTCTTCTTCTGGGTAACGGGGGCACGTACGGCGCCGTCGGGGACGAGCAGCGGTTGTTGTTGTTGTTGTACCCGGACTCCACGTCGGCGGCGTCGTGATCCTCGTCGTCGTCGTCACGGAGGCTCCTCCTGCAGGAAGCGGCGCTGGCGGCGGGGACGTCGAGGCTGCATCCGGAGGCGTCGAAGGGCTCGACGGCGAAGCAGAGGCCGCCGAGGTGCTCGAAGACGAGCAGGTGGCCGGCGGCGACGCCGTTACCGGCGAGGAAGCTGCGCCAGCCCCTGCCCACGAAGCAGCGCCGGTCCCGGTCGAGGTCGACGTGCCACGACCGCCCCGCGGGGTCCCGCAGCGTGGCGACGGCGAAGCCCGGCGGGATGTCCAGGCGCGCCGCGAACTTGGGCGGCAGGCTCTGCATGCATTCAGTCCAGAGGATCGATCGATCATGCAGAAACTTGGGCGGGATGTAATCGATCGGTTTGTAGATCGAAACTGCTGCGCGATCGACCGATCCGTGCATCCATTGCAGCAGGGGGAGGGTGGTACGTGCTTACCAGGGTGGAGGCGAAGGGGCTGCCGGGGAGGAGGACCTTGAAGAACTTCTGCCGGCGTACGGCGGCGCCGCCGTCATCCGGTGCAGCCGCCATGAGACCTCCTCCTCCTCCTTGTGACGATTTGGTACGCGCGGCTTCCGGCTTGTTTTCTGTTGCAACTGACACGACTTGAATTCGTGGTCACGTCAAAGTACGTTAGGGTTTGTTTCCTTCTTTATTTTCCTTCTTTCTTGCCATAACAGTTGACTTTTTTTTTTTACTTCTAGAGCGGCGTATGTCCATTAAAAGTTCTTTCCCTATTTATATATTCCCTAGTAGAATAGGAGTTGACTCGGTTTCTCTTTATTTCTTCCCCTGAAACTTGGATTCGATTTTTCTAGGCCTTAAAGATCTAGTTATAGGAAACTGAATTCACTTTTCTAAGTCGAATGGGACTTGAGAAAGTCCATTGAGGCCTAGCGAAACCAAAAGCCAAACTTTTTTCAAGTAAGAGGGAACTTTATTAATAATCAGATTAAGTATAATACGTTCTCGTCTCCGAATAGCAGCTTGAGTACCAGAACCTAGCGATGTGATGGTACATTGTTCTGTTGTTGCCATATTAGGAAGGCAGTAGCTAACCCTAATCTAAGACCGTTCAGTCATCACGAAATTACAAACTCTCTCTTGAAATGGCAATGATCGAATTGGTATGGTCCGCAAGGTTACATGAGGCGATCCAGAAAGCAATAAAGGGTTTCCCGTCCCTCTTTGCGGCAATGCCGCCGGTCCTCCTGCCTCCGGCAGCCCTTGGGGCCTCGAAGGTGAGGTGGACCACATTTCCGTTCCTTTTAGGTTGTTTCAGTATCTTCTTCGGGATGGTTCGCTGGTGTGGTTGCAGATCTGGCTCTTTCGGTCTACGGTTGCCATCATTGGCGATGGTTACTGCTTTGGTTCGTTGGTTCTTCAGAGTCTTAGCATGACGACTTACCGTCTGTGAACTATAACAACCTTGCCTGGCCCAGTATGGGAGGAGTGAGGACGGCGGCGCGGTCTTCAGCTCGCTCCAATGATTGTAGCCATCGTTAGGTAGTCAAAAGACCTATTTGTAATTTTCATTATTTGAAATATTCTTTATACGGTTGTTGATAAATATTAATAGATCGGTGAACCCTCTCAAATAAATAATTGGTAGAGGACACTTAAATATTAATAGATCGGTGAACCCTCTCAAATAAATAATTGGTAGAGGACTACAATGCAGTGCTAGCTCGAGCGCTTCCAAGCTATCTCTCAATACAAATTTGAGAAGGAAGCACAGTCCCAGGGACCGGCAATCAATGAGTATATGATCTCCAGGCATCGCGGAGCGCCATAGCGGATCCTGCATAGCCATCCTCAGTTCCCATCAAAAGAGAGCTTAACCCATCATAGAGAATCATATGGCCCCGATCCAATGGAGGTTGCACCGCCTCGACCATTAGCTAATGACTTGCCCTTAATAACAACGTTGACATGTATATCCTTCATGTTGTGTAACATTTTCAAGTTACTGCGGAGAAACCTCTTTGAACCCTCAACCGGTGGTAGCGCTTTTTCATGTGACACTTCATTTCTCGCATACCTAACACGACATACCACCAGAAGCATATTGTCGACCATATGATCAGGTACGTGGAGAAGAAGCGATCGAAATTAACCAGGAACTAAACATGATGATCGTCCAACGAGGGAAACTCCAGATCAAGCACATGGCCTCTCAAAAATGGCGAGCATCAGGACATCTCAATTGTGAGTGAAAAAAAATGAAGGTGGAAGACGCCGATTCAAGTGTGTGTCTAATTAAATTGAATTAACTTGTCCAAGGCTATTGGACTTAAGAAAAACTTATTTAAAATGTGGCACGTACATATGTGTTTGGTTTTTTTTTCTTCTTATTTAAAACGTGACAGATTCTTTAGGACTATGATCCAAGAAGCACAAATTAAACGGGCAAGTATATGTGTTGGGCTGTTGTTTCTCCCTTCTTATTTATAAGCTAAAGGCGAACCAAACACCAAGCTTATTTTTGCCTTACTCAAAAGCATTCTGACTTAAGAGCATTGTGAAAGCAAATTAACCAAGTTTTGTGACTATTTTCTTGTTTGAACAAACCATCTCGTGCTCCCACTACCATTGCAACTTTGCCAAGAGAACTCAACGGAGAAGGGGTAGCGGGCTCATTTTTTTACATTGGGGCTATTTGTCATTGCTATTGAACACCAAGGAAGAAAACATCATCATCCCCGCCAACTCATATTTAAAGAATTATAATGAGTATCTATCCCAGCACCACATGATTTTATATACAAGACAAAGAACCATGGCTAGAAGAGGACGACATTGATATGGCATTGCTTATCATGTACTATTACCTTGTAGAACAAAATTGGTTATAATTGGGCCTGGACCCTTCTCGAATTACTTGCACAATACTATGGTCCGCCCACAGAAGCATGAAGTTTGAAGCTTTAGTATAACACTATCATGGTCTATCTCCGGAAAAGGACAAATATAGAACATCACATATCTCAACAACCTGCACCACGTATGTGTGCTTGCAAAGTAACTTTGGTTAACATATATCCAACTAATTTTGCTATCATTAATTACCCAAAGCAACACACAATGGCACATAGAAATCGTGTCGCTTGGTCTATAAATGAAGGGGATCGAGCCTCATCTCAGCAACTCATCTTCACCGTCACCAAAACAACACTAGCTCGCAACAACATGAAGACATTATTGCTCATAGCTCTCCTTGCTCTTGCAGCGAGCACCGCCTTTGCGCAGTACGCACAAGGCGGCGGCGGCGCTGAATGCGAGCTGCAGATGGCGAGGCTGGGCTCTTGTAAGGACTATGTGATGGAGCGGTGCTTCACGATGAAGGACTTCCCTCTAACGTGGCCATGGAAATGGTGGAAGGGCGGGTGCGAGCACGAGGTCCGGTACCAGTGCTGCGAGCAGCTGAATATGGTACCACAGCAGTGCCGCTGCAAGGCCATCTGGAGAGCCGTCCAAGGCGAGCTCGGTGGGTTCTTGGGCATTCAGAGAGGTGAGATTGGCAAACATATACAGAGGGCCAAGAGCCTCCCCTCCAAGTGCAACATGGGGCCTGACTGCAACTTCCCCCTTACTACTGGATACTACTAGGTGATGTATCCTCCGTTGGTGACCAAGAAACCGTCACATATATGCCACCGCATGTGGAAGATAGATGTGGTCACCTATGAATAAAATTCCCATTATTGTGCGTAGGGTTGTATTGCAAACATCTGAGTTTGCGTGGGTGTGTGTTCTTGGTGGTTGTTTGTGTGCATGGTGTCCTCTGTTTAATAAAAATATGAATACATATGGGCTTGCTCTCAAGTATTAAACAAGAAAGAGAAGAGGAGGGAACGATTCATACATGAGAACTATTATATGTATTTGATATGACTATCTCTTTCACCCTTGTTAGTATACAGTGCTTCTTTCTTGCTTTTGCATAGTTAAATACTACCTGTACCAGAATATAAGACGTTTTAGCAAGCTTGCCAAAACGTCTTATATTGTGGAACAGAGGGAGTAATTTATTGCAATTTAGGATTTATCCTTGTTTGGTGGGGATGCCACAGTTTGTAACGTACATGTAACAGACCCTCTTCCAGTGGAAAAAAATCAGTATATCTCAATGCTTCGATCCATTTAGTTTTGCCGAATTAATCTCCCAAGTGCTCGTACGGTTATGGAGATATACATGTTTTTTGGGGTAAATTCGTTTCATTGTTTAAATAGCCTAAGTTACCACCATACCTGCTAATCGCTTCATCGATTTCTACTGGTTAGTTTCGTGCAACCAAGACTGTACCAATCAGTCCAATGTAGAGCTAGGGCCAAGCCCTCCTCCATTTGGCCGCAAGCTCAGCCTTCAAGGGATCAATTAACACAATGTCCACACCAGTTGTCCATCTTCCTTGTTGTAGGAGCACCAAAAACGAATCTAGAACAGCCACTTTGCCTCTTTTTTCCGGCTCAAAAAAAAAAAAACACCAACTACTTGTAGGTACGTTATGGGCCGGGCTGACAGGGCCGAGTAAGAGGAAGGTGAAATAGTCGGAGCCCAAGACTAGTACTAGTATCTTGGAGAGCGGTGCCTGCTACTAGTGCGGTCCATGGGCGAAACCGTCATTCTCAATTCCCCATTTGCTGCTACTACGACATTGCTTGCCGTCTCTCTCTCTCTCTCTCTTCTCCCACAAATTTACACACGTTTTCCCCCATTCTCGGCTCCGTCGCAGGGGCGATCGCCGGCCGGCAACCGTCCAGTCCAGCCCGGCATCGGCTCTTGGATCAGCAGCTTCTCGGAGCCAGTTCGCCGGCCGTTGGACCGGACAAGGAGAGCAGGAGCAGGTGCGTGTGTGTGATCGGAGGGAGGGAAGAATGGGGCGGCTGTTCGTGATGAGCCTGCCGCCGACGGGGACAATCTACCGCTGCAAGCACTGCGACACCCCGCTCGCCTACGCCCATCAGATCGTCTCCAGGGTCTCCTCCCCTTGCTCCCATCCCCATACATTTCTTTATTTATTTGTTTATTCTCTCCTGATAATTTGTGTTTCTTGCTGCTGTCGTCAGATGTTCCGCTGCAAGCACGGCAAGGCCTACCTCTTCGACAAGGTGTAAGTACACTCCATCTTCTTCGTCATCAATCAATCAATCATCTCGACGAATCATGGTGTCTTGTCTTGCTCGGTTTCTCCTTCTCCCCTGTTTTATTTACTGTATGTATGAGAAACAAACAACAATGGCTGCAGCGTCAACGTGAATGCCGGGGAGACCGACGACCGAATGATGACCACCGGAATGCACACCGTCTGCGACATCTTCTGCGTCGCCTGCGGCTCCATCCTCGGATGGAAATACGTAACCATCAGCCATCACTCTTCATTCTGCTCTGCGGTTTCATCCAATGTTAGTTTGACTGTCTAACTGCTTCTTACCCTGTCTCTGTCAGTTGTCTGCATTGGAGAAGGACCAGAGGTACAAGGAGGGCAAGTTCATCCTCGAGAGGTACATGCCTCCCTTGCTCTGCTCTTATTGTCTGTTACGCTTTTTTTACAGCATTTCTAACCACTTTGTGCTGACAAACTCAACATACTAATGCTGCCATCCTACATAGCTAGTTTCATTCATGCTACCCTATTGAGTATACCTCCTAACTAGCTGGTAACACTGATGCATCAGAAGGAATAAGAAATTACAGCACAAGTCAGTAATATGTTAGCATTTTCCTTGAGAATCAGATTGAAGAACAAAACCAACATAGGTTCCTGTCGTAGTACCTCTGCTCCTGAATGCACTCGCTGAATCTAATAACGCACAGGTGCAAGATAAATTCGGGCGGCCCTCCCGACCGGATCAACCTGTGGACGGAGCACGACGCCCGCATAAGCTCTAGCGAGGACGACGATCAGGGCGCCGTCTGACGACCGGCAAGGCAATGCAACATCAACTGATTTCCTCGTATGACAGACATGGCTGTAAATTCTTAGTGTTAGCTAGCTAGCGTCGTCCCCTGGCACTGCAAATTGCTTACTTCCTTTGAACACTGTCCCATTCATGTGGAATTGTAGCTGCTCGCTAGATGAAGTGCCAGTTCCGGCTATGTAGATAGCCGTATGAATCAGCTTAGTGGTCTTTCTTGTACATATATGAATGTGTCCACGCAATAGAATGTTTTTCAGTTCCTACCATTGAGCCACTTTGCAATTTCGTACCGATTTGTTTGTTTGTGTATGTCCACTTCACTAACATAACTATTTGGAGGTTTGGGAGAGGAGGATGCATCATCTGTTATTGTAGTTGCCCACTCTGTGTCATGCTAGCAGATACCCTTGCTCAACAGTATTAATGGATCGGAATGGGCTCTTTTCCACATTGAGAATTAGAATATATATTCGGGTGGGGTTTATAAGTGAGTAGGCACTATATCTTCGTGGCCTCGATTTGATAGAAAGTTCCTGGATGAAAGGGTCAATCAAAAGATCATCAAAACATCAATTCAATTCCACTCATGATTCGTGCTTGTTTGCCACTGCGTGAAGGGTGGGGTGATATATAGCCTGCAAATCATATTTGCTCAGTATATATGGAGTGACCGAGGGGTCTAGACTTGGAGGCAAAGAGCATTTAATTGCAAGTCGGAGTAGATCTTATATGGTTTGAAGCAAACTCCTGAGTAGTGATATGGAATGTTTGGGTCTTTCATGACTTGGTTTCCCTCGCCAAAAGTGACAATAATTTCACATAAATCCACTCTCATAAACAAGATTTTTGTAACTGTTTTTTGTGAAATGCCGTGCTCCTGCAATTTCTAGAAGAAATACGCTTGTTCCGTAGATCATCGACACAGGGTTTGTGAACCATTTTCCTCAGTAGCAAACTTAAAAGTGAAAATTCATAGGAATCCATTTGAATATTCCGTAAACAATACTGGATAAATTGGACAGAAATGCAGTGCTCATGTCATTTCGCACATCACTGAGATGTTGTAAAAAATCCCTGTTTGCAATCAAACAGCCGCAAAATTAATAATCCTTTCAGATGAATATATTTTTCATAAATAATCTCGAGCAAACAATTTCAAGTTCAAGAAAAAAAAACAGTCAAGGCAGTGGGTGCATGCATGTGAGAGAGCAAGCAAGCAGATCCACCGCTGCTTCTCCTCCCAATCATATAAGCACCTCACAAACAAAAACCTCGACAAATTATTCACGATACGATTTTGACGATCTTAATCTTGATGAAAATAAAAAACTTCGCGACGACCCATCCGTGGCAGAATCGATCACCCTACTCCTCGGGCTTGTAGGTGGTGCCGACCTTGAAGTCGGCGGGCACGACGTCGTCGAAGACGTTCCTCATCCCCTTCTCGGAGACGAAGCGGAAGTTGAAGGGGCCCTTGAGCGGCTTCTCGCTCTTGATCTCCCACACGCCGTCGCCGTTCTTCTTTAGGGCCAGCCACTCGTTGGAGCCGTGCTCCTTGAGCTCCACCTCCGCCATGGAGTCGCCCTCCTTGTCATACTTGATCGACAGCGCCAGGTTCTTCTCGTCGGAGCCCTTCTCCACTGTGAACGTCACCGGGGCCGCGCACCACGTGCCGACGAATAGCGCCGCCAGCACCGCTGCCGCCATCATCTTGCTGCTTGAGGAAGCCATTCCGACCGGTGGGTTGGTTCTTGTGTGTTTGTGTGAGGTAGCTGTGTGAATTCTGAATTGGTGATGGATGATGGGTGTGGTACTGTGGTATTTATGGGTGGATTGGGCGCGCTCCAGCCATGTCGCCAAGCTACGTACTGGCCGGGCTTGTCGGAAGGCATGCACGGACAAGCTCGGCCACCGACATAGCCAGAGCGTCACCACAAATAGTTACCCCATATAGCATCCACTAATTTGTAGGAAGTCATTTGCATGCTTTCCAGTCGCGCACACCAAAAATAGTTATTTTGAATATGTACACACAATATAGTTATGTTATTTATGCTGGTTCATTGCATTGGAATTTTGCATAAACTTCTCAATTGTTTATGTGTCTAAAATTAGTTATTTAGAAGTGCGAAATATTCAAATGCAAAATCACGTAAACAAGTCGATTGAAAAGTTGGGCTGATCAATGAGGGGCGCATTTTGGCTCCAAACAACAAAATGATTATAAATATTTAAAAGTTCTAAAAATGAGATTCCGTTAATCATGTGCATATTTGTATTATTCATCCATGTGGAAAGTTTCATTAAGAAAGAACATATGTTGTTTCTCGGGAAAAAGAAACAAAGGAGGTTACTATGAAAAGATGATTTTCTAGGCACTAGGTTGCAAATATTAGAGTGAAATGCGATGTAAAGGAATTATCTCTTGTATTCGTATTGATCTGGGCAAAGCCCAATTTCTAAATGAGTTTGGGACCCTTCCGTAGAGTTGCCTGGTTACAAGAGGCGACAGTTGCCGGGCAAGAAGGGCGTTCAGATGGACGTTTGTGTGCAACAGATCCGCACGAATGGAGGAGGCGTGGCAACGATGTTGGCCACGCTGACGAGGCAATGATACATGTCGCACTACTCACAGGAGAGGTGGGGGCGGGGGGGGGGGGGGGGGGGGCAATGTCGTCCATGAAGTTCGGATGAGAGGCACGACCGTAAAGCTCGGAGAAAATGCGGAGCCGCCGCCACAACATGTCTAGATCGGGGAGAGTGAGAGTGAGAGAGTTAGGGATGTCATTCCATAGAATTTATAACACTAGTTCCATATGGGAAACGGACTTTCTAGATCACGGTATCCTCTGTAAATGTATCAGTGACAAATGGTGCCTACGTAGCGAGGATGTGAGAACAAGCCAATACTTTTAAATTATAAATTAAATTTATATTTACAGAAGAACTACTACTAATTCTACCACTTGTTCTTCTACTACTACTTGTATTCTTCTTATGTCCTTATCGTGTGCGCCATCCTCATCCTTCACACGGCGTCGCTTGTTGCCGGTCATTGGCAAAGGCTCCTCCTCCCGTCTGGCGCCTCCTCCTATTCCTCGTTCTTGGTCCAGTATTTGGTCCAGCGGGGACTATCTTGCTATTGACTCATTACGTTGTTGTTCTCATTCCGCTTTTGAATGAAAACTGGTGTACATATTAATATTTTGAATACCTTCCTTTATCGAGCGAGGCTATTTCTATTTGGATTGCATCCTTTAATTGAGTTCGGTCCAAACGAGTATTTTTACACTCTGTCATGGCTATCGTATTTGGATTCGGAGATGTGTAATGGTTGTTTGCAATCATGGATGATAAATATATGTCAATTGTTGTAGCTAGTCTTTCGTTTATATGATTCTCCAGAATGTATGAAGTTGTAGAAATCTTCATTTATATAATTATAAGCACCTCACAATAAAAACCTCGAAAAATTATTCAGATCTTGATGATCTTAATCTTGGTAAAAAATCAACAGCTTTTGTGAAAATCCATCCATGGCGGCCAGGATGCCGTCTACTCCTCGGGCTTGTAGGTGGTGCCGACCTTGAAGTCGGCGGGCACGACGTCGTCGAAGACGTTCCTCATCCCCTTCTCGGAGACGAAGCGGAAGTTGAAGGGGCCCTTGAGCGGCTTCTCGCTCTTGATCTCCCACACGCCGTCGCCGTTCTTCTTCAGGGCCAGCCACTCGTTGGAGCCGTGCTCCTTGAGCTCCACCTCCGCCATGGAGTCGCCCTCCTTGTCGTACTTGATCGACAGCGCCAGGTTCTTCTCGTCGGAGCCCTTCTCCACCGTGAACGTCACCGGGGCCGCGCACCACGCGCCGACGAACAGCGCCGCCAGCACCGCTGCCGCCAGCATCCTGCTTGAGGAAGCCATCCTGAAGTGCTAGCTGGTTCGTTCTTTTGTATGCTGCTGCTGTGAGATAGCTGTGTGTGAATTCTGAATTGGTGATGGTTGATGGGTGTGGTATTTATGGGCCAGATGGGCGGCGCTCCGGCCATGTCGCACAGCTACGTACCGGCCGGGCTTGCCGGAAGGGAGCAGAGCTCGGGCCACGGAGAGAGAGACGCGTGGGCATGCACGGACAAGCTCGGTCTCATGCATGGCCACCGACATCGCCGGAGCGTCACCACACACAATTACCGGCCAGTATACAGCCATTCATTTTGTTCTAGGAGGCAACTAGGAAGGAAGTCATTTTTTTATCTTTAGACAGTTAGTTATATGTCACTATTTAGGGTGCATTTTTTTTGGCAATGATCATTGCCTTGGATTTTCTTATTTTTTAGATAAGTGCCATTTTTTTTGCCCAATTTTGAGTTAACAAAAACAAAAAAGGTTCACAAAGCTTATTATAATGTTGAGACATATAGCCTAACCAAAGAAATAGCAACAAACGAAGAGGAGTATCTTGCCGAGACACACAAAGTGGACTACCTCCCAACGCAGCCGGCTACTAGGTAGACTTGCAGAGTGCAGCTTTCCCAGCTCCCTAGCATCCACCTTGCGCCCTACTTGTTCTGAGGTTTAATTTGAGCGTAGGTAAATAAAGCTGCAGAAAAATCAGACTTTTGTAAACAATATCAGCAGGGTGGTTGATGATTTTATCTTTAATGGTGAGTTTGTTTCGAACATGTCAGAGCGCCCAAGATTGTCGAAGGAGTGCAGGTGACAATACCTCTGCCGAGTGTTTTAGACAATCCGCAAATTTCTGAAATGCGGTAGTGATGCGCGACATAGATATATAAATGTGCAGTAAGATTTTTAATATTACAAATAATATATTTTTACCGATAATATATGATTATGGATGCTACGATTTTTTTTCTTAACTCAGTATCCGGTCCGGTGATTTGGCGGAATTTCTCCATTTCGTTCGGTGCCTGGTAAGAACGTTTACGAGACGAAATCTTCTAAATTTTGGAGGATTTATAAAAATAAATAAGACCAAAGTATGATTGAAAATTTTGCATGGAAATCCAGATTTCGGATTTTTGTTTACTTTTCGTTCTACATTTGGCCAAATTTCACCCAAAAATCTAAATCCAAATCAATGTTTCGACCTTTGCTTTTATTTTTTGAATATATATGGCCTCTGCATTTCACAATATAAGACATTTTAGTAAGGTAATTTAGTCTACCTAAAGCGTCTTATTTGTGAAACAGAAGTTGTACTCCCTCTATTTTTAAATGTTACTAGTGCGGATCCGAATGAATAAATATATACAGTAAAATATGTGTGGGGACCCCGGACTAGCTGTCCGAAATACCTGATTATGGTTCACACAACGATCCCATGATCAGTCTGTCGTTGCCCATAATCCGAATTGGATACCAAAGTTTACATCCATTTCAGTACCGCATTAAAGTCTTACATAGTAGGTCACTTAGACCAAGTCTTACATAGGTGCCTTCAAGGGCCAAATCAAAAGCATTCAGCGGAAGCTACGTAGTAGAAGTCCAACGCGTCCTAGCGACGACCGACAGGCAGTTGACTCACGAAGATCCCTAGTTCGCATAGAAGTCTCCATACTCCGCTTCAGCGTAGATTTCCTCGGGATCTGGCTAAGACAATAGCCAGAGACGAAACCAGTATGAGTACAATTTGTACTCGCAAACTACTCCTCTACTGAGTATGCACCGGTTTTAAGTTGTTCTCTACAGCACTTTTAGTTATTACTCTATCTCTATATCCTTGATGAAAAGGTAAGAAGAGATTTACTACTATCTTTAGAGAGAAGCAAAATTTTATTATTTATCCAAAACTCCTCCTTTTTCCCGACCACGACTCATCATGGTCTCTTTTCCTCCACAACTCATACCACTCCATTTGGTATAGTTGGGAAACATCAGCCACAACTTTGTTTCTTTAAAGTTACCTCCTTTTGTAAAACTTTGCACATAGTCTAGTACAGCCTCCCAACTGTCCATATCCGAGGACTCGGCTATTCGAATAGTTTTCACCCTCTGCAGAGGTAGCACGCTTTTCCCACACCCATCCGGTGGCTCATCGTGTCTGCCACGTCCCGCCATACAAGGTGTATGCGAAGTTGAACCACCGGCCACAGCCTTTCCTTTGCTCATGCTAGTATAGGATCCTGCCCTTACGATTTCACCATTCCTTCAACACCTAGTACAGGATCCTCCGTCAAGGAACCTAGATGTAAGGACTCGTAGTTTTATCCGGCGGCCCAAAGGTGGACCTTCAATCCCTCAATCCCTCAGATTGCCGGGACCCGGGTCAGGGGTTAGAGTCGCCATGCTCATCCCCTCATGCATAACGGAGTCGTCTCCGTCGATGAGGTATCCAGTACTAACACGAGCAAATTATATGACTACGCCCGTTCCCATATTTGGGTAGATGTGGTCGCACAGGTTATCGGCTGGTCGTCATGGTACTAAGACACAATGTGCATTTTTCATAAAAAAAACTCCCTTTATCACTTCTCCACTTTAACACCGATAACTCGGCATTTCATCATCAACTAGGTACTTTAAAAAGGAGTTTGGAATAAATCATATTTTTCCCATCCTATAATTTTAAGTATCTACTCTACATTTTTCATAGGGTGATAAAGCAGTTTTCATATCCTTTGTGAAAGGGTTTTTCAGAAAATCAATACCACTACTTTAGGAACTTGCATGTGATTAAATTAGAGGTATGTAAATGCAAGCTCAGCGAAGTAGCTTGCCTGTTTTCAGCATAATGTCCCTGGACTTCTCCTTACTGATCAAAGAAATAAACTCCGGTTCTTCTCAAATAATTCCTTTCCAAGGTTCCCTCGGATAGCGTTTGCATCTAGCGTCGTAAAAAGGAAAGAACACAATCAACATACAGTAGGACACTCAAACATCAAGCAATACTAACAAACAACAATCACGATGGAAAACTATTAGTTAACAAACAAGTTTGGCAGTCACCTCACTACTCATGTTTAAAAGTTATGTTTAAAGTTGTGATTAAGCATCTTTATTTAAACAGGAAATACTCCAGACAAAAGTTAAGCTACCAACTCTTTTTTGTAATTCTAAATATCTTACCAAGCTAAGGTAGAGATATTACTAGATTCTCACTTAAAGATCACCAAGTTTAACAAGCAAGGCTAGTATATTAACCACATAAAAATAACCTAATTATCAACATAAACAAGCAATACATACCATTTCTAAACTACTCAATCAAGCATCATAACAATCTCATGCATCACACATAGCTATTGCACTCACAAAGCAACACAATTTGATTTCGATTTAATTGAATTAACCATTATTTAATTGTGTCACAATTATGGCAGAAACTAGGGTTTCATGTTTAATTGCATAACTTGAGTTCTGTTGGTCACAAAAATATGAACTAAATTCTACAGATAGCTACTGATTTATAGGAAACAACCCAATTGGATTTAATTCAATTTGAGTTATTAAACTCCCTATATAAATGTTTTAATCCAGAAAGTTCATTCTCTTGTTTTTGCTACAACTCAAGTTAATTTTACTCAAAAGTTAAATCCTCTTAGGGATAACTAGTATTGCTTAAATGTGAGCTAACAAAATTGGTTTGACCTCATTTGGATTAGTAGAGTATCAGAAACAAACAAGTTTAGGTTTTATACCTTCTGTGGCATTTTGATTATCATTATTTATTTATTAACCTAAATGGGGTGAAACCACTTTAGTGAGCTAGATAATTTCATAAGCTTTCCAGAACATTTTCATTTGCCATTTGTAGATTCATAGATCTCAAGATATTCCTTTTCAAAGTTCTAATCAAATTTCTGACAGAGAAATTTCCCTATTTTAAGTTTATCGATTAGCACATTTGTCATTTTCATTTTGAATCAGGGAATTACCCTACATGATCATAGACTGCATTAATGTGAAGATGGCATGTTATACTTGCTATAACATTTTAGTTTTCTATTTTTAGGCCTCTGGATAAAATAGAAACTTGTATGGGAAATGGCTATCCCTGTTATTTCATGTGGCTGAAATATTGTATAGCCAATTTCCTCAGATTATATCTTCTGTATAAAATTTTATTTTGAGGTCACACCACTTGGTCATGTCAGTACTCCAACAATACTAACATGACATGCCACTACTAACATCCAAATAAATCAAGATTAATTTCTATGATTGGATCAAAAAGCCTAAGCAGTAATCTGTTTTCAGAAGTTTCTGAAAACAGACATAACATAGATACTTTGCCTCATGTTTCCATCAAGCTAGACTAATTATTTTTGAAAACTAAAACTTTCATTTGAATCTATGTAACTTGCTCTTTCTAAGCATGCAAAGATTTCAAATTTTGGTGGGGCATATTTCTCAGAATTTGCATGCAAAGTTAGCTACTCTAAACAGATTTCAGACTTAGCAGATTTCTCAGGATTTTTCAAACAGAGCGGGAAACAACCTCGGCCGTTGATCTGGAATCCGACGGCCCACGGCCATCTTCCCCACCCCGACAGAGAGAGGGAGCAGGGGCAAAGGGGGACGGCCGGGGAGGCACCTGCCGGCGGCGATCGTCGGCGGCGAGGCCTGGGGTCGACGGAGGAGGTCTGGGGCAGCAGCTGGGCGGCGGTGGCGTCACCGGAGGGAGACCACAGCGGCGGCACGGCGGCGGCGGCCGTGCAGCTCGGAGGGGAGCTCCGGCTCCTCCTCTGCTGCCTGCGGCTTCTAGGTGAGGGAGAGGGAGTGGTGGAGGTGGTGTGGTGCTGGGTAGAGGCCCGGGTGGCATTTTATAGCCGGGAGCGGCTCGGGGCAGTGGGGGGGCACGGGGTGGTCCTGGCTTGCCACGGGCGGCACGGGGACGTGCGGGGCGGCGTCGTGCTGGGCAGGGGAGGCACGGGGCCGTGTCTGGGGCGTGCAAGGGGTGGAGTGGCGCACGCCGGGGCGGTCGGGCGGCTCGGGAGGATGCTGGTCAGGCGGGGTGGTGGTGGTGCAGTGCATGCACGCAGGGTGCTCGACAGTGGGTCGGCCGGCAGAGCTCCGGCAACTGCGGGCAGGGGAGGGGGTCCTGGTGCGAGGGGTCGAGTTGGGGAGCATCAAGGTGGCAGGGGGCAGCTCCAGGACAAGGTGGGGTGCTGCTTTGCTGCTGGTTTGGTGAGTGGCCCGGTGGAGGGGCATGTCCATGCCATGGCTGATTAGGGCTAGGGTGTAGGGCATGGTGATTCTTGGTGCTTGTCCAGGAGGTGTTGGGGTCTGCAGGTAGGTGCTGGTCAAAGAGGGACAGCCAAGGGAACAAGTTGGGGGCTTGCCATGCCATGTAGGGTTTAGGGAACACATTTGCACTATTAGGCACTATTTGCAAATTAATGGCAAAAGAAAAAGAGAGAAAGTAAGTGTGCAAAGGCTGTGAGAATTAAGCATGGGTGTTTGGGATTTTTGGTGCCATGATGGAAATTAATTGACAAGTGCATCATAGCACATTTTGTGATTTGGTAAAATTAAAGAGAGAAACAGAAATGTAATTTTTAAATTTTGAAACTATAATTTGAAGAGGAAGAAATATTAGAGCAAAGTGGGAGTGAGCACTATGTCACCCCACTTATTTTTGGTTTAAAAATTAATTTTCTCCCTTGGAGAAATTGATGTGGCACTTGTCCCATGATTTCATGTGGTGGGGTTGCTTTCACTTCTTTTCTTTTTATTCACAACTTTGCTTAGCAATCACACACATCAAGCAACAAAATGCAAGCAAACACACATAAGATAATAAAAGTTTTTGTTGGCCCACATTTTTGGAATTAATAATGCTTATATTAATTCTGGGATGTTACAATATGTCTAAATACAGATACAATAAAAAAACTACTCCCTCCGATCCATAATAAATGTCGTGGCTTTAGTTCAAATTTGACTAAAAATGAACTAACCCACGATACTTATTATGGATTATAGATCGGATGGAGTATTTAAAAACGGAGGGAGTACATTTTAGAGGAAAGTTGTTGGGTGTATTCTTGTCGGCGCACATGTGGCTAGTGGTAGGGGCTTCGAGATCAGGCTCGATTCCTGTTGCTACACGCACACGTGGCATGTTCCTGTTGGCTTGGCGCCGAGGTGGGGGACGAAATCTGTTTAGCGGAGGAGGAGCAGGACACGTACGCATCCATCCATCACACATGCACCGCCGTTGCATGCATGCATGCCGCCACGTCGGCACACCTCGGCGACACGTCGCAGCTCCGTAGCATGTCGGCCATGGCGGCTCAGCTACTTTATTTATACCTGCTCCGTCCATGTCAGTACGTCAACACACACATATCCTCCACGGCTAGACTAGGAGAGTTTGTTGATAAGATCGAGATATACACGAGCACATACATGGCTTCGTCGGCGGTGGTGAGCCACAACAGCGGGCAGCTGCATCATCATCCACCGGCGGCGGCAGGGAGCATGATGGGGCGGGTGGACCGGCTGGACCTGGTGGTGGGGTACCTGGAGGAGATGCGCCACGGCGGCAACCATGGCGGCGGCGGCAGCGCGAGGTCCTCCACGTCGCCGTCCACGCCCACCACCTTCTCCTCGTCGTCGCCCCCGACCACGCCCCGGTCGTCGATGATGACCCGGTGCCGGCCGGCGGAGGAGCTGCTCCGGGAGACGAGGGACAAGGGCAGCCTGGTGGAGCGCATCGCGTTCCTGGAGAGCCGGGTGCTGAGGATGGAGGAGGAGCGCATGGAGACGACGGAGAGGACGGGGAGCAGGTTGAGTAGTAGCATGAATAGCGCCGGCGATAGCGGGAGCGGGAGGAAGAAGAAGGGGCTGAAGAGCCTGGTGAAGTCGTGCGTCAGGGGAGGCGCCAAGCTCAAGACCAAGGACTAGCACTAGCTAGCTACTCGATCCATCCATCCATCATGTACCGTAGCTAGTATACAGCATGTACATGTGTCGTGAATTTTTAATTACACGTATATATTATTATCTATATATATATGTATATTAATGATGACCCAAGACGACACTTTGATTTGGGCAATTAAGTCATGCGTGTGTTGATTGCAAGTGTGGAAGAAAGAAAGAAAAAAACAACCGCTCGAGAGTTTCATAGAGTGAAGAAAGCGCTGTCTTAATTTGTGTACGCAGACAAAACAGTGTTGCTTCTGCGGTGAAATGGAATTCCTTCCTTTAAGGCGCTAGCTATCTCCACAGAGTAATTACTCCTCCTATATATCTTGCTCACTGCATGCACGCTTTTTTATTTCTATCATATTATTATTATTATCAAAAGGATTGATCCCCAATACTCGAAATAGGGTTTTGATACGCTTTATAAATAAAGCAACAACCGACATACAATTAACAAATACAAAGAGGGTGTTTGGTTAGGCTTTGGCTTTGGCTTTTGGCTTTGGCTTATAAGCCGAAAAAGCACCTAAATAGGTGCTTTTGGCTTTTGACTTATGTTTTACTATGGTATAAGCCAAAAGCCAAAAGCCAAAAGCACCTATTTAGGTGCTTTTTGGGCTTATAAGCCAAAGCCAAAAGCCGAAGCTAAAGCCTAACCAAACACCCCCAAACACAACACCACACATGAAAATGGAGACAAAGACGGATCGACTAAGCGACGGTAACCCGCAGCCGCTGCGCTCTCCTAAGGAGTACCACCACGCTTCTAGCACCGAATCGTCGGATACCAAGCAACACCTTTAAGAAGGAAAGCGTGTGCTGCTGCCTGGACCAGCTGGTCCTAGGGTTTCCCTGGCACACGGAGGGGAGCGGACGACGGGTAGCCACGACGCCCTTCAGGAAGGGATGATGCCACCCGAGGCGGCACCGCGTCGGTATCGAACGAACCGACAAGGATTTCTGCTGAAAAAACCCAATCCACAACCCCCGGACGATCCGTAGCACAGGAGCCCCGCAAGGCCAAGGCCTCGACACCACCAGACTCCTCGCCCACCAACATGCGCTACCATGGTCACGAAGCCACCATCGCCGTCTCACCGAAGCTACCGTCGCGAGGTCTGCTAGATGAAGGCGAGAAGAAACTTGAATCTGGGTCAGCAGTACTGCAGCCGCGCAGGAGGGAACTGCCGGCGGTAGTCGAACGGACGCAGCCGCAGGGCATACCAGTCCCAGTTAGGTTCGGCCGGGCCGCCCGCCCCCACCCTCCTGCGCCCCGCCGTGTTGTGTCAACCACTGCACCGCAAACGCACCGCCGCATCGCCACCACTCAGCCGGAGCCGAACCTCGGTCGCCCTAGGAGCACCGCCGTCAGCCGACCTCGCCCCGCGCGGGCCGCCAACGAGCGGGTAGAGAAGAGCCCGCCGCCGTCGGCACCGTCCGGGCGAAGCCCGGCGGCGCACGTCGGCGACGGCAGGGGAGGGAGAGGGAGCATGAGGGACGAGAGAGGGGGAGAGTTTCCTGATAGAATATGTGTTGCGGAATATTATTGATTAATATTGGGTGGATCGGTGATTACAATGAGCCACGGTGGGCTGTTTATATAGGTGAAAATACTTGGAGGCTAAGGAAACCTAGGAGAGATAGACTAGGATTACAACTCTTTAAACTACCAAAACCTAAATCGTAATATACTCTAACCTAGCTGATGAGGTATCAGAGCGGCGAGATCCTTGACCTAGCCGCCACCCACACTTCCGCCGCGCCGCCCCCGGGGAGATCATCTCCGCCGGGGGCAGCGCAATTAGTAGATTAGATCGCCGCAAGTTTTCTCGCCAGTCGCTTGACCGGCGTTTCTTCTACTTTCGCCGATCATAGATCGGATTGCGTCGCCCACCGCTGCACGTCCTCTTCGCGTGCCTCTACTCTGACCAAGTCGTCGACTCAGCTCCGCCAAGCCTCCACGCTCCATCGCCGACTTCATCGTCCACGCATCTTCACCACGCCGGCTCGTCTTCGACAACGTCAACCGAGTACGCGCCTCTCCGTCAACATCGGGCTGCACCAACATCATCGTGGTCATCATCGCCGACAGCCATCTACACCAACATCTCTGCATCGTCGCCGCCACCACCGATTGTGGTCAACGTCAACGCCAAACGGGTTCTTCTTCGCCGAATCCGGGTTAAATCCCCGACATCTACTACTTCTACAACTCGATCTACTTCAACAAACGTCGTCTTCATCCATCACGACCTCGCCACCAGAGTTGGAATATCTTTTTTTTCTCTCTACTCCGAAACCAACGACGGAAACCGACCGTCAAACGGAGAATCTTCTTTACTCCTACAACCGAGACTCTGACTCGCATGGTTTTTGATGGTCCCTGTCTTCGCATGACCGGTATTGGCAACACTGGCACGTGCCTTCGTCCTCGACACTCTACCGAGTTTGGCAAGCTCGGCACGGCGTGGCGCCTACCTCGTCTACATCTACGACAACAACGTCTATCTCAACAACAACAACAACAACAACAACGTCAACTTCCCCAGGCTCAACGACGATGCATCGACCACAACAACACCAACATCAACGACTTCCTCAACGGCGACTACGACTACATCACGCATGGCAACATCGACCACGACTACAGCGCCCACACCCTCGGCTACATCAACATCGGCATCGAGGGCTATCACCTCAGCTCCCTCTCCAGTTCACGACTTCGGATTATGCTCCAGTCAGACCGTCCGCGACGCTCCTGCTATTCGCGTCACTACCGATCCGACTGCGGGAGGGTGTTAGAGTATATTACGATTTAGGTTTTGGTAGTTTAAAGAGTTGTAATCCTAGTCTATCTCTCCTAGGTTTCCTTAGCCCCCAAGTATTTTCACCTATATAAACAGCCCACCGTGGCTCATTGTAATCACCGATCCACCCAATATCAATCAATAATATTCCGCAACACATATTCTATCATTTCCGCCGCCCCGGTCGCCCCCGGGGGACGACGCGGAGCGAGCGAGCGAAGGAGTCTGTAATGATAAAAAATCCCCAATACTTACTAGGTAATTTGGAATAATCCCAAGATGTCCTGACAAACCTTATCATTTTTTAGATAGAAACACACTACCATTTGGGATGAAAGATTATTTGAGTAGATCAATTTACAGAATTGGATGAAATGAAGGGTTACCACCCACCACCTCATGCTACACACTCACCACATAGGCAATGATTAAAAAAGGTGGGTTTGGAAATTTGGGCACCACCCAAGATCAAGTTCTTTGTTTGGCTTGCTCTGAAAAAATAGACTTTGGACAGCGGACCGTCTTGCTAAGCGTGGTTCGTCAAATTGTGATATTTGTCCCCTATGCAAAAGATCTGCTGCGTAGGTTTTGATCACCTCTTTGTCCATCGCCAATATACCAATATTAGACTTTGGAGCCTTCTAAAGGATTGACTACGTCTCTATATCATCGACTTCCAACAAGGGCCTACAAAATCCCTAAAAGAATGGTGGATATTGGCATGTCCGGCTCCGCACCCAAACCCAAGGCCATTGCGTACCTCACCCTTCTTAGCTTTTGGGAGTTGTGGAATGAGCGCAATGCTCGTATCTTGCGTAACAAACAAGCGCCACATATAATCATATCCGGGAATCACCGCAGGCGCTAATCGTTCGAGTGGCCGGAGAGTAGTCCGGTTTATAATAATATGTTTAATTTTCTTATCAAATTCCTCTCTAAATCAATAGATTGAGGCGAAGATTTCGCCTCCGTTTCAAACAAACTATTAGAACAACACGCTAGCATACTTACAACATACTCCCTCCGTACCATAATATAAAACGTTTTAACATGCTGTTTTAGCTTGCTAAAACGTCTTAGGGCATGTACAATGGTCTTATCATCGCAGTGCCACGTAGAATGATTGCTGAGTTGGAGGAGAGAGAAATGAAAAAAGAGGTTTGTCTTCTCTTAGCTAAGAGATCATCCATTAGCACAATTTCTCTCACCATAATTTTAGAAATATTTGATTATTAAAGATAAGGCTAAAAATAACCCATTGTATATTCAATCATGCTCCCGAGCTCACCAGCTCCTGTTTTTTGCACGAAAATAAAAAAATAGTAAAACTTTATGAAAAATCTGGAAAAAATTGGAGACACACGCATACAAGTTGTTCACACTCGTGAATTTTTTCGGAATGAAAAGACATCCCCTGCGATCTGTGTAAAAAAGATAAAATCAGCTTTTTCAAAAATATGTTTTTAGATCTATTTTGACACACTCACTTTGTCTTTTTTGTACAGAGCACAGACGATGTCTTTTCATTCCGAAAAAATTCACGAGTGTGAAAAACTTGTATGCGTGTGTCTCCAATTTTTTTCAGATTTTTTCATAAAGTTTTACTATTTTTTATTTTCACCGAACTTAGCAGGAGCTGGTGAGCCCGGGAGCAGAAACGCCGCCCCCATTTTATTGTCATATCTAAACTACGTGGCAGACAGCCTTATCAACCATTGTACATACCCTTATATTGTGGTATACAGAGGTAATATTTAAGGGCGTCTCCAATGTAGGCATAAGCCTCGGCCATAGGGGGGAAAGCGAGCTTATATCCCGGTCCTAAACATTGTGGCCATCGGTCATAGGGTAAAAAATTTAAGGCCGAGCCATACCAGTGATGCCCGGACACAAGACAATTTAATACTATATTCTGTTAACTTTACACTGTTTGCATGTGGTCGTTGCCTTCAGAAAGGCAAGTTCGGTGGGAAAAAAGGAAAGAAAGCTGGCAGCTGGGCTCCAGCTTGTGACCCGGATTCATCCTTACACATTGCTGGAGTTTTAATCAACTATAACACAAGCGGTGGGACCTAGCTTATGCCCCGGATGGAAAATAAACATTGGAGACGCCCTAAGAAGCCAGCGGGCGGGTAGCCGCGGCGGTTTCGTAAAATGTCGAGTTGTGTAAAAACCAGCAAAATATCATGTAAAAAAAATTTAGCTTAATTGAACAGGGAATAAAAAGAGAAACAGATTGAGCGAAACCGATTTTTTCGTAGAAAAATGGGCTCTGGACTATTCAATAAATGGATCCAAATAAGTGATTTTGGACGACGAAATCCAGCCGGCGGGGGGACGACGCGGCCAATCAGGAACCACCCTCCACCGACTGACTAGTCGAGGCCGGCTGTCGCTAGCGCCATTGCCGTCCTTCCACCTCTCGTCTCCTCTCCAGTGGCTGCCTACAAACCAAGTGTCGCCGAACCAATCTCTTGTACCAGTAGCAGCCATGGGAGAAGCAGCGGCGATGGAGGCGGATAGCCATAAGGGAGCGGTGGTGGTGCCGGCGCCGCGGCCGAGCAAGGGGGTGGCCTCCTGGGCGGTGGACCTGCTGGAGCGCCTCGTCGTCCGCCTCGGCCACGACAAGGCCAAGCCGCTCCACTGGCTCTCCGGCAACTTCGCCCCCGTCCGCGACGAGACCCCGCCCGCCGCCGGCCTCCCCGTCCGCGGGCACCTCCCGGTCAGCACCTCTCCCTCCCTTCTTCTTCCCCTATCACCCTTCTTCTCCGCCCGGCCGCCAAAATCCCTTCTTTCGGATGAGAGAAAAAATCTCCTCTGTTATAGGATTTTTTTTCTTTCTTTCCCTGTACTCTGCTGTACTCTATGATGAGATCCTGTAAATCTTTGTCGGATCTTAGAATCTTAGGATCGATTCAAGTCCAAATCCTGGGACTGTGCTAGTACATCGTTAGTCAACTCTGAAATCAGCTGTATCCATAACAGTTTTAATTAACATATGCTCGGGAGTCGACGACAGACAGACCTTTCGAGTCAACACACCAGAGAAAGAAATACCTCGAATTCAAAGCAGCAGGAGTACATATTCTTCTTTCCTCGTGTCTCTTTGCATCCCCTGTTCATTGGTGTTGATTTCCCCCTTTGCATCTCGGAAATCAAGTGAAAAAAAAATAGTGTTCTACCAAAAATGTCTAACCATGGTCTTCATTGGGATCTCTAGAACAAGTGTCGGTCATAGGCCCCCGGATTTTGCTCAACAAAGGATATCACGGGCCTCCAAATAAAAATGGCTGCCCCATTGTGAAAACTGAAAATACACCCTAGCTGACAACATGTCTGTGAGTATATATGTACATTTTTGTAATTGTCGCCAACCTGTCTTTTTTAGACAGAAGGCTCCAGCAGAGAGCCCGGATTTAAATTAATAAAGCCAAGTAGCTAAAAGAGGCCGAATAAAGGTAACAAGGTTCTCGAACACACACAAACTAGCTGATAAAAGAACATAGGGATACAAGGGTACCCTACAAGGTTCTTCATTCTTACATTGCTTGTAAGGGCACCTGACAAGAATAAAGCTAACCTTACAAGCAATGTAAGAATGAAGACAACCAAACACCCAGTTCTCATATCTATCCTCATGCAACAAATTGCCATGCGGGCTATCAAACGGCATGTACAACATGGTTTCTGGGGTGGCTCTCCCCCAACAGGCCCTGACGAGCCTTGTGCCAGGGAGCCGCAAAAGGAATGCAGGCTACCAAACACGCCCCAAGTGTCGTCAAATCGAACCAAGACAGACCGGTGTGTTCAGCATCTCCGCCTCCCACACCAATCCCCACCATCACCAGACAGTAGCCGTGGGAGAAGCGGCGGCGGTGGAGGACATCCACGAGGGGGTGGTGGTGCTGGCGCCGCGGCCGAGCAAGGGGGTGGCCTCCTGGGCGGTGGACCCACTGGAGCGCCTCGTCGTCCGCCTCGGCCATGACAATGCCAAGCCGCTCCACTGGCTCTCTGGCAACTTTGCCCCCGTCCGTGACGAGACCCCGCCCGCCGCCGGCCTCCCTGTCCTTGGACACCTGCCGGTCTACACCTGCCCCTTCTTCTTCCCCATCACCCTTCTTCTTGTGTTAGAATATTTCCTTTTTCCCCTATAGCTCTCCTCAACTGTATGATGAAATCCTGTAAATCTTTGTCGGATCTTAGAATCAATTCAAGTCCAAATCCTCAGGTGAGGTGAGGACCTGGGACTGTGCGAGTACATCGGTTGTTAACTCTGAAAGCAGTTGTATCCTTAGTTTTAATTAACAAATGCTCGGGAGTCGACGACATACATGCCTTTCTAGAGAACACACCACAGAGAGAGAACCTGGAATTCAATGCTTGGCACCTTGTTTATTTATAAGACTCCCAGCAAACATTTGACTCCAAAAGCTTCAGCAGTAGGAGTACATATGCTTCTTTCCTCCTGTCTCTTCCCATCCCCTTTTCATTGGTTTTGATTTCCCCCTTTGCATCTCTGAAATCTAGTGACAAAAACAGTGTTCTGCCAAAAATGTCTAACCACGGTCTTCACTGGGATCAATAGAACGATGTCAGTCATAGGCCCCCAGATTTCGCTCAACAAAGGATACGATGGGACTCCAAATAAAAATGGCTGCCCATTGTGAAAACTTAAATTACACCCTAGCTGACAACATATATGTGAGTATATATGTACATTTTGGTAATTGTCGCCAACCTATCTTTTAGTCTTATCTTATGCATTACTCTTCATCTTCACTGATTCGTTCGTCCTATGTCTGGTAGGCCGGGATCTGACCTTTTGATCATAGCATCTTAAATTACATTTCTTTCACCATTCTGTAAGAACAACCTCTATGCCTTTCTTGGAGAAACTGGCTCTCCCACTTTTCCTTTAAGAACTTCCCTTTCTTTTCAAGTCAGCAGCTCACTAGATTATCCTTTCTTTTCCTCACGGTGTTCTGGTTTTTTGTTGTCTACAGGAGTGCTTGAATGGGGAGTTTGTCAGGGTGGGACCTAATCCAAAGTTTGTCCCTGTTGCAGGCTATCATTGGTATTGACTCTTACCAGTTCACGATTTCTCTTGTCTTAAAAGGCATTATTCTGGTGGCCATGCACCAGATCCCAGCAAAAGCTTAAACATCACTTTCTGGTCCTAAGGGCATAAACATGGGCTGTTATGTTCCTTGATCAATGTGAATACAATCCTCCATATCTGCTTTGATGAACTCATAAATGTGCACACAGTTTAATCATGATTGTAGTAATAATGCTCTTTCTTTTTTGCAACACAAGTGCTCATTGTCACACCTCTTGGTCACAGTAATTAAGTGTCAAAATGTTAATTGTGTCTTATTTTGTGCCTTTGTTTTTGCAGGTTTGATGGAGATGGGTATGTGACACGATCTCTTCTGTTTGGAATATTGCGGATATGGCTGTAGCATTGTACATTTTGAACTTTTGCTTCACGGTTACATCAACTTCTACATTGTTTCGTACAGAATGATCCATGCAATGCGTATTAAAGATGGGAAAGCTACGTATGTATCAAGATACGTGAAGACTTCTCGCCTCAAGCAAGAAGAGTATTTTGGTGGAGCAAAGTTTATGAAGGTTAGCTTACTTATTTGATTAAAAAACCTGAATTGTCTTAACGGTCACTCTCCATCTTCAACTGCGTTCCATTTCTCTCATTCATGCCCGCAACTTCTTTACTCTGTTAATTAAGATTCTAAGATATACCATACATACGTCTAACTTAATCCATCATTCTTTACTTGGTGAAGTTCTCTAATCAGCTTAGTTAATGGCATAACTAATCTGTTGCCAACTATAATTTCTGTCAGTATATTTTTGGTGCCTGCTCATTTTTGTCAGTTGTCAACTTGTGATGTACTTGAAATTCCATAGGGGCCTCTATTGTGGCATCTTAGTTTCTTGGCTGCTACATTGACTGTATGTTAGGACCACAGTTTATTCTGGCTGATGGCCTTCATAATCTGATGAATCTATTTAGGTCATACTATCTGATAATTCAAGGCTAGCGTTGTTACTATGTAATAATTTTAAACGCTTACTCCCCTCGCCCCCATTGGGTTTGGTGATGGCCATATACAGAAACGGTTGTGCACACGTGTGATTTTTCCCCCTCAATATTTACAGATTGGAGATTTAAAGGGCTTTTTTGGATTGTTTATGGTTCAAATGCAAGAACTTAGGAAAAAACTGAAAGTCTTGGATGCTACTTATGGAATTGGAACAGGTACTTGTTGACCTTAGGTAGTCACTCAATGATATATATCTATGTACTTTTCATGGCCACTTGAGTTTAATGGCATCTTGTTGATTTGTTCCCTTCTTTTTCAGCTAATACCGCACTTATATATCACCATGGCAAACTCATGGCCCTGTCAGAAGCAGATAAACCTTGTAAGTTCTGAGTCTGTTAGCACTTTTTTTCTATATGCATGCGCACATGCCATGGGAAATAGGGGGACTTAAATGCGGTCGTGTTGGCTACATGTCCTGATCGTGAAACATTACATCTTGTTGTAACTTGTTATCATCCAGGACAATAGCT
The DNA here is from genome assembly GCA_012064385.1 of Puccinellia tenuiflora. Classification (NCBI taxonomy): domain Eukaryota; kingdom Viridiplantae; phylum Streptophyta; class Magnoliopsida; order Poales; family Poaceae; genus Puccinellia; species Puccinellia tenuiflora. The sequence continues at coordinate 863,453 of QRDG01000335.1, forward strand.
ATGCTACGTGGAACATGAATTTCTGTTTTTGTTTTCAGACGTTGTTAAGGTCCTTGAAGATGGCGACCTGCAAACTCTTGGGTTGTTGGATTACGACAAAAGGTTGAAGCATTCTTTCACTGCTCATCCAAAGGTTGATCCATTTACAGGTACATATTTACACACAGTGATATCGTACTATTTCTTCTTTTTGGGATAATTGGGTTGAATGATGTGGTTATCCTTCCTTCAGATGAAATGTTCACCTTTGGGTACTCACACGAACCTCCTTATTGTACATACCGGGTCATCACCAAGGATGGAGTTATGCTTGATCCTGTGCCAATAACAATTCCAGAATCTGTAATGATGCATGACTTTGCCATCACAGAGAATTATTCCATATTCATGGACCTGCCTTTGTTGTTTCGACCAAAGGTATGTGATGTTCTATGTGCACTAGCAATTTCCAAGCAATGCATTATTTTTTCCTGCACCATTTCGTTTCATCCTGTTGAAGGATGCCCTAGTCAACATTTGTTAAACATTTCCATGGGATAGGCATGTGTTTGCATCAGCAGTTGATAAATGGTTAAAACTCTTCATAATCTGGTCTTATTGCTCTGCATTCTTGTATAAAGGAAATGGTGAAGAATGGTGAATTTATCTTCAAGTTTGATCCTACAAAGAAAGCTCGTTTCGGTATACTCCAACGCTATGAAAAGGATGACAAAAGTATCAGATGGTTTGAACTCCCCAACTGCTTCATATTCCATAATGGTATATCATTTGTAACATTTTGTGTGGATTCTGAATGTACAATCTTTTGATATCATTTGTCATGCTATCTGAATTTTAGCAGAAGAATAAAACTGAAATCAACCTGTTCAACACGATGAATTAAGTGCAACACCAGTTCCTTGAGGAGTGATTGATCTGTTAGCACCGTGTACACAGAAACCAGAAATAATTACTGCGGAAAAATAAGTTAATCTCCACCTGAAAACAATCAGATGGCAATGTGAATAAGAGAGCCAGCTCCATCTCTTGCCAACTTTGTTCGAGCATGTGGTTCCAATTGATGAATTCCACAGTTTATGTTAATCTTATTAAACTGATCGCTAGAATCATCTCTCTTGTCACAGCTAATGCTTGGGAAGAGGGTGATGAAGTTATTCTGATTACCTGCCGCCTCGAGAATCCTGATCTGGACAAGGTGAATGGTCACCAAAGTGAGAAGCTTGAGAGCTTTGGGAATGAGCTGTATGTATACCTGCAATCTCAACCTTGGTTTTAAACTTTTAATATTCCATGCAATCCAATGCTTTGGCCTAACGTTATATCTTTCAGGTATGAGATGCGATTCAACATGAAAACCGGCGCTGCTTCACAGAAGCAGCTATCTGTTTCCGCCGTAGACTTTCCTCGAATCAACGAGAGCTATACCGGCAGGTACTTCTACTGGAGGTTTCAACTTCAACATAAGTTTCCTTCCTTCTATGATGGTCATATTACAAAAGCAGTACTAGCAGCTCATGAGTTAACTTGTATCTAGAGTAAGATTATTACTGAAGCTATACATCATGTACTTGTTTCTCATCTGTTACTATGTTGATGGAACGCACACAGGAAGCAGCGGTACGTTTACTGCACGATCCTCGACAGCATCGCGAAGGTGACTGGCGTCATAAAGTTCGACCTGCACGCGGAGCCAGAGAGCGGCAAGAAGCAGCTCGAAGTGGGGGGCAACGTGTGCGGTATATATGACCTGGGACCTGGCAGGTTCGGTTCGGAGGCGGTTTTCGTGCCCAAGGTGCCCGGTGTGTCTGGAGAAGAGGATGATGGGTACCTGATACTCTTTGTGCACAATGAGAACACAGGGTACTGCTTTCCTTTTCCTTCCCTACATCACCCATGGCGGCGGCTGCTGCTGCTGCTGCATTGTGTAATTATTTGCTTGAGAAATGTTTGTAATTGGCAATTTGTGTTGTGGGTGCAGGAAGTCTGAAGTTAATGTGATCGATGCCAAGACCATGTCTGCTGATCCGGTGGCGGTCGTCGAGCTGCCGAACCGGGTTCCTTACGGATTCCACGCCTTCTTTGTCAATGAGGTACTAAAAAGATTTTCTTCTTGTTTTTTTCTGGTTTATCTTAAAAGATAGATATAAGTAAGGTTGAAATATATATCTACTTAGTTTGGTATTTGCAGTTGACAATTGCTTCAGTTAAGTTGAAGAACAAAATGTGGTTTGTGTACTTTTGACAGGAACAACTGGGACTCCAAGCAGAGGGATGAGCCTAGCAGGATCGCTGTAACTCTATTTCTTTCTACACGGTTGAAATATATATAAAAATAAAGTATATATAGCATGTAATTAGTATAAAAATACTTGTACAATGAATTCATCAGTACTAAAGACATGTGATGGAGTAGTAAATTTTACACATGATTATTATATTGCATGCTCCCTGTTGGATTCTTGCTAGTACTAGCTCTGGACGTAATAATAATAATATTTGGTGATTAAGGATAGCTACAAATTAGCTTGTCAAATGAACTAATGAAAATCATTTACATGTATGAAGGGCGATAGCTACGAATTACAAGTACATGGACGTCTGTTTTCACCCTTAGATCCTTGGAAAAACTTGAGTGTTTTCATCACGTCCTTGACCACGTGTGGCTGCGAGATGTAGTCGATGCAGTAGCTTTCCAGCTCGGTGCAGCCGTGGCGCCCTGCTAGCTCCAGCGTGGCCAGCGCGTTTCTGACCGTGATGCTCTCGGCCAGCAGGTTCTCGCACAGCCGCCTCATCCTCTCCAGCCGGAAACGGCACGACGCCTCTAGCATCTCTCCGACCACCGCTGTCATGGAAGAGTCTCTGGCGGCGCCCGAAGAAGCTGCAAGGTCGTTGATATGGGGAAGCTCGTCGGTGTAGATGAAGTGGAGCATGGCCTTGAAGGTTGAGGCTTTCATGTCGTCGATCTTGACGTGGTCCGTGCCGGTTGTTGATTCCACAAGCTTGTGTAGCTCCGGCGACCGCGTGGCGATGACGAGCCCGTGCGCGTGGACCTCGCTCTCCTCCCCTGCTAGGAACTTGACGTCCCACCCCTCCTCGCTCGCCAGCAGCTTCTCGAGATGCCATGCCATTTTCGAAGGCGGCACGGGCACGAAAGACGTCACCACGACGGTGTTGCTAGTGCACGACCCCGTGGTCACCTCCACTCGGCAATCCACGGTGAAAGAGCCGTCGAAGTGTGACATAGCGCATTCCGTGGTGACGAAATCCGCAAACCCTTGGCCCGAGATTTCTTGGGTGTATACGTATGTGAAATTACGGGCCAACAATTTCCCGCCGGGGCCATTGGTCGTGAAGCACACCGAGGTTTTGACGACATTGAGATCACAAGGAGGATTCAAGAGCATGAGGTAGACGCCAATGTACTCCTTGTTTCCCTCGTCATGTCCCGATGGGTATACATGAATGGCCCACTCGTAACCCCCCGCTTGGAAGCTGCCAGATTTGATGTATGTCCCAACACCAAACGTCTTCCTCAGGGCGCTCAAGCTTTCGATCCTGAACTCATGCCTGCCGGTCATCACCCCCGACGGGTCATATTTGGACGTGCTCTTCGTCTCCACGTCCTTGCCGGAGGAATTGCGGGCCACTGCTCGCTTGGCTACTTTTTTCGTCATCTCGTTTATAAAGGAGGGGCATGTCTTGTCGAGTTCCTTGTACTCCTCCGTCGCTTCCACGGCCTCATACACGTCGGGGTCGGACGCCATGTACTCGACGCAGGAGGCCTCCAGCTGATGGCAGCTACTCCTGCCGTGCACTAGCATCAACGTCGCCATGACATTATTGATGCCGATGCTCTTGGAAAGTATGTTCTCGCACATGAGCCTCAGCCTCTCCAGGTCGTACAGATCCGCGGCCACCAGCAGGTCCCGCGCCATGGCTACGCGGCACGCCTTCTTCTTAGGTGTAGGCAGCTCGTCGGTGTAGATGAAGTGGAGCATGGCCCTGAACGTCGAGGCGCTCATGTCGTGGATCGTGACGCGCCGCATGGTCTCCTCCTTCATGCCGCCTCGGAACTCGGCCGCGAAGACCGGGGACCGCATGGCGAGCACGAGCTTGTGCGCCTTGATCCTGGCCTCGTCGACGACGAACGTGACGTCCGGCCACCACATCTGTTCCCGCAGCCTGTGGATGTCCTTGGAGAGGGTTGGCGACGGTGGCACGGCGAGGAGGTAGCTCCTGGTGGTGGCGGCTCCCTCGGCGGACTCCACCTGGAAGACGTCGACGGTGCAGTGGACGGTGAGGAGGTCGGCGTCCGCGTCCACGTAGCGCGCCTCGTGGTCCCGGAACGCGTCCGGCACGGCGAGCTCCCAGGCGACGGGGGCGGTGGACCAGGCAGGGAACACGTTGGGCTCCTCGCTGCGCCACTCGGCGGCGGGCCAGAGGCCGGTGCCGGCGGGGTCGTCGATCCGAAGGCTGGCCGCGGCGACGACGGCCTCGTCGGTCTCGTTCCGGGACAGCTCCAGGGCGACGGACGCCAGGGTGAGGCGGCCAACTCGTAGCGTTGTTAAGGTTTCGCGGAAGCGGCAGAGGAGCGTCCAGTGGAAGCCGCCGACGTCGAAGGCGCGGGACCTGACGGTGTTGTCGGCGCCGCCGAGATGACGTCGCGTGGTGTAGCCGAGGATGTCGAGCTGGTGCGCGCCGCGGAGGACCGCCGTCCTGTGCGTCGACGCCGTCTTGTGCTGGTGCGCCGCCGTCGCCATGGCGCCGTCCGTCCGTGATTCGTTGGTCTCGATCGCTGGATTGACCGTTCTAGCGCTATAAGCGACCGAATCGATCTTGGATGGAGCTCGACAAGGATTCGGATACGTGTACGGTACAACATTGTCCTGGACGGAGATCCTTCTTAATTTGCCAAGGACATCCTTGGATTTCCGCCTTTTTTTTTTGAAACTGTCTTTTATTTATTTTGAGAACTCGCGACTTCTTTTTTCTATTTCTGATCATCAAATTTTTTTTTTGCGGAAGTCCCACCGATCTATTGATAATCATTCAAAGTAGTACAAAGACGCCAAAAAGTAATAAAAATTACAAATAGGTCATTGGACCACCTAGCGACGACTACGGACACTGGCACGAGCCGAAGGCGCGCCGCCGTCCTCGCCCCTCCATCATCGGAGCTGGGCAAAGCTTATCGTAGTAGAGCTTGTTGTAGTAGACAAACGGGAAGTCGTCGTGCTAAGGCCACAAAGGACCAACGCACCAGAGCAGCAACCATCGCCAAAGATGAGACTCGTAGATCGGAAGAGCCAGACCTGAAACCACACCAACGAACACAAAAACGGACTGGATCCCTGGACATCCGCCGGACACAGAACTCCACGCGCCCTCCGCCAACGCTAGAAGCACCATCGAAGTGAGGGTAGAGCGGGGAGGACCTTATTCTGGATGTAGCCGTCGCCTCAACATCCTGAAGAAGACACTGAGAAACTGACTAAACAAAAAACGAAAATCCTCCCGCCGACGAGGGGCCGTGGTCCGCCACGCCTCAAGGCCCCAAGGATCGTCTCAAGATCGCCTCTCCTGAAACCTCTCGTACCGGTTTGGTCAGTTCAATATATTGTTCTCCCATGATCATCAATTTTTTTGCTCAAGCATTATGTTGCTAAATGTGAGAACTCGCGGTCTTTTAGCAGTGCCATAATCATCCTGCTTGTTTGTGCTGCTAGGATCTGTATGGAGTCAGCTGGGACATATGTCTCGTGCAAAGAAGAATAAAACAAGTGGAGTGCGTTGATATCTTGTTAAACTTGATGAGGACACCTTTGAATACGAAAAACATGATAGTTGCGATGAGAAGTGTTAATCATAGTTAATAAAAGAAAAAGCTCCAATATTCCTTTGTTATGACATGGATAAAGCTTCTTGATTTATATATCTATACGGCACTCGCTGTTCGTCGGTGCAGTTCCTATGGCATAAGCACAAAACCAAGCTTTCTGCACTGGCTGCTGTCGAAGCCATCATTCCTGCAGGGGAAGTTTTCGATAAGGGGCGCTTTTATTAGACTCAAACAGGTTACATCAAGATGATACAATCTATAGAGTCTACACCCAGGCTCTGCACAGTTAGGATGCACACAGCCGAAAAGAAAAAAGAAAGAAAAGGAAAAAAATACAAAGACCCCGCCGAAGCAAACAGATTCTCGCAGCAGCAACTGCACCACCAACACGGATGACACCTCGACTCCTAGAAAGCTTCTCCAAAAACGATGCCTTAAACAAGGAAACAGTGCGCAAACACCGTCATCGTCCGGACTGACCAACACAGTCAGATCTTGGGTTTTCACCCTAGAGAAGGTCCAAACTCTGGACAATGCCTTCAACAAGAAGATGACTCAGGAGCTACCATTGTCAGATACAACCACCGAAGGTTGTACCTAGGGTTCTCACCCCGGATATTGAGACACGGAACTCCAAGAGCACCACCAAAAAGGAAGTCAGATAATCACCACAACTTGGCAGGGACCGCTGCTAAAGCTGCAAAAAAACTGGTTGCCAGGCACACATCCGTTTGCACCCACTCCCTCTTGATCCTTGTCGCGTATAAGTGGTAGGCCTCACTCAATGAGAGAAAGCCCTCTGGTCTTCGATTTGTCTTTACAAGCCAACGTCCGACCGTCCCATGGACCGTGTCGGTGACGTGGACCTTGTAGTTGCCAATGGCCCTCCGCCGTCGGCACATGCGCCGCTGTGAGGCCTCCCGGATGTAGCATGCCGCAGTCAATAGGCGAAAACCGGGGCGAAATCTCAGGACCAACTGAGCGAGCGCCCGACTGCCTGCCCCGATCGTATCAGCCACGTAGGCGCTTGGATGATCGGCGGCGAGACTGCGGTCCACCATGGATCAGTGGCGATCTAGACCAGGTACACGATCTTGCGACAAAAAGGATCTCGGGGCTGCGGGTTAGAACAGCCTGCTAAGGGTCCTCCCCGCCGCCGCCGCGCCGCCACACCACGCAGCCACACCACCGGGGGAGAAGCAGGCCGTTGCCGCACTTGCAGTGGCAGACCCAGAAACTTCCGAAAGCCTGGGCAGACTAGCTTAAGATGCCAAATTTTACGAAACAATCGCTATAGAAAGTATTAAAATGGAAGGTGTGCGCCGTCGGCAAGCCGGGCGGCCGCCCGGGCTGGAGGGATGCTAGGTCCGCCTATGGGCACTTGCGTGCCGCCGGGAAAATTAACCGCCGCCGAGCAGCGAGGCCTCGCGGCCACCTAACCTCGACGCCGGAGGAGGCCACCCGCGCCGCCGCCGTCCGCCGCACGGGCTTAGCCCGGCCGCATCCTCCAACGGCGGCGAGGGGTAGGAGGAGGAGAGGCGGCGCTAGGGGCCGGGGGCTAGGGTTCCCCCCCGACGCGTCGTGAGGAGACGAGACGGGGTCATGGGGTCTTTCTTTTCACAGTGATAAATCGGCAGGGGAATTAAGTTCCTGATGGATGAGTCTGATGGATGAAATATGTGTGTAGTCCGGTCGGGCTGGAAAAGAATTGGGTACACATATCGATTTCCATCTGTGTTTTGGGTTTAGGAGGGTTGATTTCCCCTCTTTTGTTTTGCGCAGTTTCAGTTTTTTTTTTTTTTTTTGCACGAAACTACGTGTGCGCTGGCGTATGTGGTATGTCTCTCTTTACTGTACCCAATAAGTAAATACTAAATTCTTGGATCTTTTAATCGGAAGGCCTCAATCCTAGGCATGTATGAACCGCACGACATAAGGTTTTAATACAGATAGCATAGTTCCCATCCAGCAAGCGATCAAACACACACTCTAAGACCCAAAGGTGGCTTGGGTTAACAACAAAACAACGACACACCCCACATGCGTGCGGGTGGATAAATGGGATCAAGTAACTAAGACCTCTTGACATGGATACTGGATAGATAGAGCTTCTTAATTTATTCTAGTTGAAAATGCATGAAGTAATATAGCAGCAGCGATTGAGATCAATCGGTGCTGTTCCTACGGCATAAGCACGATCCGAGCTACCACATTAAAAGATACGGCGTTGAACACTAAAGAAAAATAAAGAAACATGGAGAAATTGAACTAGGCGGCCTGGGTAAAAAGGACTATATATGGACTAAGGAAGCAAGGCGTTAGCTACTGCCCACTGGGCTGAAGTGCGGTCGGTGATGTGCTACGTACGTGTTCGCTAAAACAAGAACCAGAGAAGCTTTGCGGCAGCGACCATGGCATCTGACCTGCGAGTCATTGGTAGAAAATGGGTCTTTAGTCCCGGTTTGGAAAGGCTTTTAGTCCCGGTTGGAAAACCGGACTACCAAATCGGGATTAAAGGCCCCCCTTTTAGTCCCGGTTTGTTACGAACCGGGACTAAAGGACCCTCCACGTGGACATGATTGGGCGCTGGGCTGGAGGACCTTTTAGTCCGATTTTTTCAAAAAAATTTTTGAAATTTTTTGAATTTTTTTTATTTTTTTTGATATTTCGAATCTTTGAATTATTTGTCAGTTTACTCTTGAATCACCCCGAATTTCACACTGCTCCACTCATTCTCACACTTATAGGTAGACTTTCCGATCGGTCACCCATCCTCACACTGCTTCACCTCCAGCACGTTTAACTTTTGAGTTCCTTCCCAACTAGCTTCCATAATTGCATTGAGTACATCTTGATAATACTACGCTATCAATCTTATTATCCCTTACACTTTGACGAGACATGATATTATTTTTTGAATTCCAAATCTATATTAACATAAACAACAATGATGAAGTAATACTAATCTTTATACATAAATCAATTATTAATTCCAAAAAAATAAAATAATTTGAATTTCCGACAAAAATTTAAATCTTCCTGCACGATGGCACATGCTATTATTTTTTGAATTCCAAATCTATATTAACATAAAAAACAATAATTAATTAATACTAATCTATATGTAGAAATAAATTATTAATTCCAAAAAATTAAAAAATTTAAAAATTAAAAAAATTTAAATTTCTGACAAAAAACTTAAATTTGAATTTGAATTTCTGGCAAAAAAAAAACCTTTTGTCCCAGTTGGCCGGGACTAAAAATATCTTTACTCCCGGTTTTTGATATGTCCAAAACATATTTGAATTTCCGACAAAAAACTTAAATTTGAATTTGAATTTCTGGCAAAAATAAATAACCTTTAGTCTCGGTTGGTATTTTAGTCCCGGTTTGTGATATGCACCGGGACTAAAGACGTCACCGCTTCGTCGACGTCGACATGGAATTTGAAAATTTTCTAAAGTAAAAAAAACTTTAGTCCCGATTTGTATCTCTAACCGGGACTGAAAGTACATCTTTAGTCCCGGTTTGTGATATCGCGCTGTCCCCACCTCTGCGCAAATTTTTAGTCCCGGTTCGTGACACGAACCGGGACTAAAGCCTACCGGCGTTCTGACAGTTTGAACCGGGACTAATGCTCCCATTAGTACCGGGACTAAAGGTGGCAGAGCCTCTGGACGAAAGCCCTGTTTTCTACTAGTGAGTGTAGCGCTACAGTGCATGTGTGCGTGCTTGCAGCGTTTAAGCGACGGCGACCAGGCCCGTCGGGCGCAGCCATGCAATGCAATGCAAGACGGAACAGGAGGGGAAGGAGTGTGGGAGCTCACCGCGAATCTTGTCGGCGGTGGCGCGCGCGAGAGAGCAAAGAAGGGAGGTGACTAGCTAGCTAGCTATAGGGTTGAGAGGAGGGAGGGCACCGCACCGGCCGGGTCATGTTTATAGTGGAAATGGCGGCAAGGCCATTTTGCCTGATATGGAGGCATTGTTGATGGGAGGAAGGGGACGACCGCTCGTTCCAGCCGGGTGGAGTTGGGATGGAAGCAAGCAGCTGCAGGGTGCAGCGCACGAAGAAGTTTTCGACGACAGAGCCAACAAGCAGCTCCTGTTGCAAATGGAAAGTGCACCTCCACTGCATGCATGCATCATTCCAAGTTGCAAGAGCTTGACCACCCCATGCGTTTTCAGTTGCACTACTCGCTTACACCTCTAGTTAATTAGGGATCGAATCTCTTTCTCTGTTGGAGAACAGTGATCAATCATCTCTGTAAAGTTACCGGCCGGATGGTGCTACTGCTAGCTGACCGAGACCACTACGGATGCATTCATTTTACTAAAAGCTTACGAAAGGTTTCCTCGATTCGTATCAAACGTATCACATATTTTGATGGAAATGTCCTTGATCCCTTCAAAGATGGTTGCCAGAAGGTGCTTTGTTAGCTACGCGACCTGGGATCGATGGATTCAGAGACTATAGTGGCATATGATTGTATTACAGCGTAGCTAGGATTTGATACAAGCACAGATGTGCCGAACTGAAAGGAAGGAAGCTAGGAGACGAAGAACTACAGAGTAGGTGTCGCCGCCGCCGCCGTGCCAATCCGTCCTCCATCCCCTTCCTTCTTCTCAGGTCACTAGCAGATATAGCTCACGTTGCCCAGCTGTCTCCAGTGACCCGTGTATTCGGCCTTGTTGCCCTTGTGCTCCTCTGGCGGGCCGTAGCTCCAGATGAGCTGGGTGCCTGGTGGGTTGGCAGCCCAGCAGTAGGCAGAGTGCTAACACCCCCCTCCCCTTCACTCGCAGCTTGACCCCAAGCTGCAGCTCCTGGGAAACGAGACTGAAGCTCATCGATGCCTTCCCAGGAATCAGGTAATGTTCCACCCGACCAGCGAATCAGCACTTGATCAACCATCCTGTTCGCCTTTGCCTTGCGACGACGGTCCAACACTTGCACAGGTATGACAAACTGATTAGTATCATGTGGAAGAACAGAGGATACCTGATCAGTCGCCTTGATCGCCTTGCGGAGAAGCGATACATGAAAAACCGGATGGATAGTAGATGTCTCTGGTAATGCGACACGGTACGCCACTTGTCCAATACGATCAGTGATGGTATAGGGACCAAAGTACTTGAAGGACAACTTGTGGCAAGCACGTTTGGCGACTGAACTTTGGACATAGGGTTGCAACTTAATAAACACCTTGTCACCCACTGCAAAGACACGTTCTGAGCGATTTTTATCTGCTTGATGTTTCATGCGATCACGAGCTCGGAGAAGATGCATTTTGATCAGTGCTGTCATCTCCTGTCTCACAGATAACCATTCCTGTAAGTCAGACGCTGGAGTAGCTGAAGCTGATTCAATTCCCCAATGACGTGGTTCATGTCCATAAAGCACCACAAAAGGGGAAGTACCCAAAGCACTATGCCAACTAGTGTTGTACCAATACTCGGCCAATGCCAGCCAAGCGCTCCACTTTTTCGGGCAAGAGTGAACAAAACAACGCAAGAATGTCTCCATGCATTGGTTTACACGCTCCGTCTGACCATCTGACTCTGGGTGATATGGTGTGCTCATCCTCAACTGAGTGTCAGTCATGCGAAAAAGTTCCTTCCAGAATTTACTTGTAAAAACTGGGTCTCTGTCAGAGATGAGTGAATCAGGCAGACCATGGAGCCTGTAAATTTGATTCACATAAGCTGTAGCAACCTGAGATGCTGAAAAGGGGTGGGCCAGAGGAATGAAATGGCTGTACTTTGAGAATTTATCAACAACAACCAAAATGCAATTATATTTCCCTGACTGAGGTAGCCCTTCCATGAAATCGAGGGATACCATTTGCCAAGCATGATCAGGAACTGGCAATGGCTCCAACAGCCCTGGGTATTTGTTTCTATCCGGTTTGGCCTGCTGACAAATTTGGCATGATTGCACATAGTCAGTAACCATGGTGCGCATACGCAGCCAGGAGAAAACAGTTCTAAGACGATGGTAAGTTGCAGGAGCTCCCGAATGGCCGCCCACTGCTGAATCATGGCAAGCCTTCAAGATGGTAGTTTGCCGTGAAACATTGTGACCTAACCAGATGCGGTTTTTGTACCGGAGCAACCCATCAACAAACGTGAAATGTTTGTGAGAGTCAGGAGCTGACTGGATGTCAGTAATGATCTTGCTAGTTCCCGTGTCACTGGCATAACTTGCTTTGATCTGTTCCAACCAAACTGGTTGACAAAAAGATATGGCAGCAGGAATCTCAGTATCAGAAACCGGTCGACGAGATAACGCATCCGCTGCCCCATTGTCAGTGCCTTTCCTGTAACATAACTTGTAGCAAAGGCCTAACAATTTGGTGAATGCACGCTGTTTCCAAGGAGTATGAAGTCTTTGCTCCTCTAGGTGAACCAAGCTGCGATGATCTGTTTTAATGACAAATTCAGCCGACTGCAAATACTATCTCTAGTGTTCTACAGCGAATATGACAGCCATTAACTCTTTCTCATATGTAGACAATCCTTTTGTGCGAGGGCCCAAAGCTCTGCTCAGATAAGCAATAGGATGACCGTCTTGTTGCAGTACGGCTCCAATACCCAATTCACTGGCATCAGTCTCAATGACAAAAGTGCGAGAAAAATTTGGAAGAGCCAGTACCGGAGCACTTGTGAGCTTTGCTTTCAGTGTTTCAAATGCAGTATGGCAAACACTAGTCCACATGAATGGTATGTTCTTTTTGAGAAGATGTGTTAATGGCCTGGCAATCACCCCATAGTTAGGTACAAATTTCCGATAATAACCAGTGAATCCCAAAACCTGCCGCAATTCCTTCACATTTTGAGGCACCGGCCATGACTGCACTCGCTGAATTTTCTCAGGTTCAGTTGAAACACCCTCGCCACTGATGACAAAGCCCAAATAGGACAAACTACGTTGAGCAAACGAACGCATGGACTGTTTGACATACCATTGGTCACGTTGGAGTAAAGAAAGTACTTCTTTGAGGTGCCCAACATGGTCTTCCAGAGTTCTTGAATATATGAGGATATCATCAAAGAATACAAGAGCACAGTGGCGTAAAACTGGTTGTAATGTGGAATTCATGGCACCTTGAAAGGTAGCTGGTGCTCCCGCCAAGCCAAATGGCATGACTTTATACTCGTAATGACCCGAGTGAGTTTGGAAGGCTGTTTTGAATTCCTCCCCCTCTCCTAACCTGATCTGGTGATAACCAGCACGCAGGTCGAGCTTACTGAACCCGCTAGCTCCAGATAATTCATCAAGTAGCTCGTCTATGACTGGAATGGGAAAACTGGAGGGAGAAGTGAGCGCATTCAAGCGACGGTAATCAATGCACATTCGCCATTCACCACCTTTCTTTTTTACCAATATAACAGGAGACGAAAACGAGCTACGGCTGCGCTATATCACTCCATTGGCTAACAGTTCTGACACTTATTTTTCAATTTCATCTTTTGTTTCCGAGGAATGACGATAACGACGCATATTAACTAGCTGGGCACCTGGCAAGAGCGGCATGCTGTGATCGCAGTTACATCTTGGCGGTAATTCTGATGGTGTTGTAAACAGAGCAGCAAAATCATTAAGAATTTCTTGGACCTCGGCAGGAACACTGTTCTCTGGAATTGGAACAGTGGACCACGTTGTTTGGCCATCTTCTGAATCACAAAGGAACACAATATGTTGAACTTCATTGGCTAGAAGCATTTGCTGGAATTGCAACTGGGAAACAACTTCACATTTACTTGTCTGCACTTGCTGCCCTTGTAAGATGACGGAAGTACCATCCACCATAAACGACAGCTCCTTAGTGACCCAATTGATGGCTGGATTATGTTGCTCTAACCAATCCATACCCAGAATGATGTCAAATCCTCCTAAGGGAAGGATTTTGAATGTGGTTCAGAACTCTTGTTGCTGCACTTGCCATGGACACTGACACAACTCATGAGTACACTGTAACTCTTCACCATTTGCTATTTTTACTCGTGCTGTTTGGGGAAGAGGGCGAACACTAGACTGCTCGGTAATTAACTTGGCATTGATAAAAGATGTAGAGCTACCTGAATCAATCAAGATGGAGACCTCCCTGTCATTCACAGTTGCTGACAACTGCAGAAGCACTGAAGCATCATTACCGTTGAATGCTTGCAAAGAGATGGCATAACTTGTCTCAGTCACTGGTGCTTCTGATGCACTTGGTGCTGTATCAACAGTATCCTCCACTCCCATAAATTCCATCAGTTCCTCCAAAACGTGCAACTGGACGGTCTTGGGGCAGACATGGTCGTGACCCCAACGCTCACCATAGGTGAAACAAAGGCCCCTGGCGCGTCTGTAAGCACGGAGGGTGGATATTTGATTTTGCTCAACTGTAACTGGCTTGGGTGCGGCAGTGCGCTGAGGTTTTGCTGCTTCTACTTGTCTGCGATCCACAGGTGCTGGTAGAGGTAGTACTCGTTGTTGCTGTATTGCTACAGGTTGTTGGTAACGCTGAATAGGACGGTGATACAGCTCAGGGAAACGCCCATAATTCAGGTGTGCACCTTCATGAACTTCTTCTTGCACCAAGGCAAGAGCACAAGCAGCATCCATATCAGGAGGTCACTGAACCATGACTGCCGCTTTCAAATCAGGCCTCAGACCACCAATGAACCTCATGAGAAAGTAATAAGGATGAATCTCATCAGAATATGAAAGCAGTTGATTCATCAAATTCTCAAAAGCATCTATGTACTCCTGAACACTATGGGTTTGCTTAATGGCATAGAATTGTCGGATGAGCTGTTGATGCCTATCTCTACCAAAACGCACACACAGAGTATTACAAAAGCTTTCCCAGTTACATCCTAACAACTTTTTACGAACTTCCTGCAGCTAGACAGCTGTAGTTGGTGAAAAGTTAAGCATGGCCATCTGAACCCAATAGGATTCCTGAATATTGAACACTGAGAAATATTGTTCGGCCAAATCCTTCCATAGCTGAGGATTTTCACCGTCGAATACTGGAAACGGCATCGTCGGTGGAGGCTGCCCACAAATTGCTAACTGATCCACCAATTGAGACTGCTGATTTGAAGTATGATGGGGGACGACCGTACCGTTGGCCGGAGGGGTTACGGGAGCCGTTGGGCCACCGGTAACCGCCGTCCGTGGGTGAGGATCGTCGCCGTGGCCATCGGCCCGAGGAGAAGGCTGTCGCAGCAGATCGCTGGCGGCCTTGGATGCCGGAGGTCTCCTCGGGGACGTCTCCTCCGCGTCCTTGAAGTCGTCGCGGAAGATGTGTTGTTGCAGGAGATCCACCGCGACTTGAAGCCCGTGGATCTGCTTGTCCACGCGCGGTGCCCAGGCTCCGATCTCGCCCTTGACGGCGCTCTTGATTTCGGCCTTCCATTCCTTGAACATGTCCCGGAGATCATCCTTGGTGACGGGTTCCATGGTTTCACGAGCGATGCGAGCCGCTTTTTGGTGGCGAGTTTCGATGATAGAGGAAGCCAGCTCTAGCGATGAAGTGGGTGGGGAATTTTGGCTCTGATACCATGTGTTAGCTACGCGACCTGGGATCGATGGATTCAGAGACTATAGTGGCATATGATTGTATTACAGCGTAGCTAGGATTTGATACAAGCACAGATGTGCCGAACTGAAAGGAAGGAAGCTAGGAGATGAAGAACTACAGAGTAGGTGTCGCCGCCGCCGCCGTGCCAATCCGTCCTCCATCCCCTTCCTTCTTCTCAGGTCACTAGCAGATATAGCTCACGTTGCCCAGCTGTCTCCAGTGACCCGTGTATTCGGCCTTGTTGCCCTTGTGCTCCTCTGGCGGGCCGTAGCTCCAGATGAGCTGGGTGCCTGGTGGGTTGGCAGCCCAGCAGTAGGCAGAGTGCTAACATGCTTGAACTTTTGATGGCAATGAGTACAGGGTGACGGCGATAAATCCCGATCCCTGAGAAATCGGATCCGGAGACACTCGAAGCGATGGCATGCAGGGAGGCTATAGTGTTGGCCCGCGATATCAATGCAGGGCGAATTCGTATTGCTAGCGATTGCCAGATGGTGGTTCGCTGCATCGAGGATGGAACCATGGGCAGGGGTCTATGCTCACATCATCCGTGAGATTGAAGAATCAAGACGTGAGTTTGTTGATCAGGTAACCTTAATTCTGCCATGAACGAAGCGTTTATATAATAAAGAAGCGCATATGTTAGCTACAAGTCTAGCGAGCGATGCTCCTGGTCACCAAGTTTGGTTGATCAATCCGCCAGAGGGCTTTTGTAACTCTATTTCCGTTGAAGTCTAATAAAGGCGGTTCCCCTCAAAAAGAAAAAAATATCTATTCTCCTTTTTTTAAAGTGTTTTTTTGTGCGCCCGGAGAAGTAGACACAGTGTGAGTTGTGGATTCCAATAATACGTACTCTTTCCTGCTACTTTAAAAATCTTGCAAACTGGACCATTAGTTTCGAGGGAGCACTCGCAACTAGTGCAGCTCTCAACATTCGCAACTACTTGTTGTGTACACTGTTGCACGAGATACCGAAAGAACTGTACAATAATGTGCTAGGCTAGTCACAGCACGATGAGACGACGGACACGGCCATTCCCAGTGCAACTTTCTTTCGCCATTACCAGCTGCAGGGCGGCACGAGTCTTTTTATAGCTGAAAATGGCCGAGACACGGTGATCGCGCTTTGGGATTTTTCCTGCTAGCTTACTCTTGGCCGGCGGTCTGCCACTTGAGTACTTGCTTTAAACCCTGTCATGCATGGGGCTCTTATGGGTAAAGCAGCAAGCGGCACTTTTTTTTTTTTTTGTAAAACTATATATTGTTAGGAAAGTTTTCTATCATGATATACTAGTTAAAATCAAATAGCGGTAAGCAAACTTCACAATGGCAGTATTGAGCGACTGCCAAAAACTTTAGGCGGACAAATTAATAGAATTGAGCAATTACTATCTGCAGTTAGACAACAAATTGGTATAATTGAGCAATTGTTATATGCGCTGACCTAACAAATGAATTCCTAGAGGTGACACCAACAACTTCTATAGATTTTGGGCCCAACTTAGGCTCGTCTCCCTTTTCCTCTCTCGATGCTTCTCACATCGAGCTCAGGTTCGCTTTTTGTTTTTAATTGGGAAAAACATGGGTACACAGATCGATTTCCATATGTTTTTTGGGTTTAGGAGGGTTCATTTTTGTCCATCGTGTTTTTGCCGTCACCAGGCATTTTCAGTTTATTGCGCACGTATGTATGCGATGGTGTATCTATCCAATAAGTAAATACCAAATCCTTGTATCTTTAAATAATCGGAAAGCCTCAAGCCTATTTCGAGAGAGAAAGCCTCAAGCCTGGATTTGTAGATAAAGGCATGCATGAACCGCACGACATTTTTTATTACAAATAACATAGTCCATGAATGCAGCAAGAGATCAAACACACACTCTAAGACCCAAAGGTGGCTTAAGAACAACACAACGGCTGATGCTTTTCTTGTCATCAGGTAGGAATTGATACGATCAACCCACACATGATCTCTAGAGATTAGTGTGTACCAAGTTGATTTTTCTTTCACTATAACAAGACACCCCCTACAACAACGCATAGATCCGCATCTAAGTGCTTATATAAGCGTTGTTAGCACCCTTACCAACGGATTTAGTATGCGTTGCATTTTTGGGCGTTGCAAGGATATAACGCAATGCATATATATGCATTGGTAACCAAGGAGTAAGGTCGTAAACTAGCAACGGAGGTCAAGCAACAACTATATGCGTTGGTACATTATATATATGCGGATTGAATAATTTTATTTAAAAATAAATTTTATTTTCTAGATTGGGTGGCTTGATCCCTTCAAAGTATTTGTTTCCATGACAAGAGTTGTATACATTTAATATGATACTTACTTACGACAAAGACAAATTGCATAATTGGAATGCATTGCATGAGGAAATAATCAATCGGTGTAGTTCCTACGGATAGAGCCCTCTTGACATGGATAGAGCTTTTTGATTTATTCTAGTTGTAATGCATTACGTAACAGCCATAGCCTCTGATCAATCAATCGGTGCAGTTCCTACGGCAGAAGCATGAAAAGAGCTTTTTGCATATGCCGTTGTCGAAGCCCTCGTTCCTGCAGGGGTAGTTGCAGGTGCCAGGGTCAACACACAGTGGCCCTTTTCATGTCCTGCTCCACTTCGTCTCGCATCCATCGGATCCTGTGTGCAACAGCAAAAAAGAGAAATCAACTTGGTCCACTCTAATCTCTAGAGATCATGTGTGGGTTGATCCTATTAATTCCTACCGGATGACAAGAGAAGCGTCATCACCAGGAACAAGCATATCAACGTCTTCATGCTGGTTCCCTATGGTCCTTTTCCAATGCTCCTCTTCATCTACCGTGTTATACCGATGGAGATCTGTAGTTATAGTCCAAATACTATGTCAATAATGTTAACATGCATGCATGGTTATTTTTAGGAGATATTAATTTTTGACACCAATGCTTATCCAAACGGCTAGCTATTTTTAATTCCGCTTCTAAACATGGCCAAATTACCACAAATCCATATTTAATTATTTAGGTGATATGCAAAACACTCCTAAATATAAATTCATGGTGTACGCGGTTTAAGTTATGGTTGCCAAGGACGCCCCTAGAGGATGCAAAAATGGATGAGGATGAAGTGTCTGAATTTGTTGTACCTTTTTATTTCATATAACACTTTTAATTCGGAGCTACCATACTAAAATATATGGAGTTAAACCTATTTTACAAAGAAAAAAAACACGGGAAATTGAACTAGGCGGCCTGGGTAAAAGGACGAAGGCGTCCGTCCGTAGTGCGGAATGACGGAGCCGTATCCAAATCTTCCGAGTTCATCAAGCACTCGTAACAAAAGAAGCGTGAAACTTACATCTAGCAGTACATTTGCAGGGTCTAGGCTCAGTGATTTGGTAGCGCTTTCTCCATGGAAGTCCCTGAGACGGACAAGATCGAGAGAAGAAAGTTGGTTGTTAGTGAGATTCTATTGTACGTACGGTTTCTAAAACCAAAAGTTTGTTCTTAGTGCTTCGATCTGGAGCCAGCAGCAGGACGTGCGAGTTCGGCGCTAGTGCACAGTGTGTACGTGCTTGCCATGGCGAAACAGGGCTGTTCAAAACGGAAGGGCATCTCACCGCATGCAGTGGTGCAGCTGTGGTCCATCGTGCTCGAGGCCGGCGGGAATTCGAGGAAGACGTACGCCGGCGTCCGAAGCTGAACAAGTGGAAGCAGAGGTCGCTGTCCGAAGCTCCGGTGCTTGATATCCTGCGAGAAGAGGTATCTGCGGGCCTCCTCGTGGACGTCGAAGGCGGCGAGCTCCGCCCATGGCGACCGTGTACCGTGGCGGCGGGGAAGGGAGATAGGAGGAGGAGGGGGCGGATAGGGTTTGAGGAGACGCGCTGGGGCTGATTAAATAGCAGGAGGGGATGTTCCAGGGCCGCAGGATTCGACCTTCGCCATTTTTGCCTGATACAGGAGGAGGTTGCTGACGGAAGGAAGAAGGACGCCTCGCTGGAGCGTCCTGATCGGATAACTTCGATCGGTTGCCTTTTTTTTTCCAGCGATATTTCTGACCTGATTGTATTAAGTGATAAGAAAGGGAGTTTAAAGTCGAAATAATTTTTAAAGCCCTGTAAGTTTTAAGGAACAAAAAGATTTGAAGTCAACTCTAGTGCGGTGAGTTTCTTAATTTGCTCCGTCAATTCCTCGGTTTCCATCTTTGCTCTTCGGTCCGTAAAGCCGGACAATGAGAGTTCCAGGACTCATACCAATTAATGGATCAAAGATGACGTCTAGAGGAAGTGAATAGACGACGATACATTTTAGCTAATTTCATTGATTTTAGCGATAATTGCGGATAAAAAAACTGTGCCGAAAATGCAACTAGATGAAAAATCATATTTGATGTCATATACAAGACAAATAAGCAAGCGGCTGGAGACGAAGACTCGGTGATGTATCCCGAAGTTTGAGCCTTTGGGGAGGACCCTACTCTCCGTTGGAGAGGTCATGACAAACTAAGTCCACACGATCCCACCTTGGATCTAGCCTTCTCCGTTGAGCTCTCTTCACCAAGTGAAAGTCCTTCCACTAAGCGGAATATTGAGGTGATCCTCGCACCTTTACAAACTCCTTGATGCCTTCCACACTCTGGAAGCTGACAAGGCAACACAAACCGTCTAGGGTTCCTCACAAACCCAAGAGTAACAAGACCAAACTTACTCGAGATGGAGATACAACTTTTCGTTTGAATGGATGCGTAGATGTTGTGTTCTCTCTCTTTCCCCTCAAAGATTGTCAAGATTGAGTGGATGGATTGGGATGAATCAAAGTTTGAATCTTTGGGACAATGGAGGGCAATGTATATTGTCAACGTACCCTTCTCCACGAAGAAGAAAGGTATCATTACTAGGAAAACAACTATATGTGGGTTTTATACCCGTGGCACACCACTATTTACATAAGCCACATGTATATAACCGTGGCACACCAAAAACCGTGCGTCACGCGTGGGAACTTACCCCTGGCGCGCCAAAAATAAGGTGCGTCATGGCTATGTCTTGGCTGGGTTGGTAGGGGTGCCTCAACCATACCCGTTACGCACCACATATTGGTTCGCCACTGGTAACTTGTTACCCGTGACACACCAATATGTGGTGCGCCACGAGTAAGTTTGGGCCCTCGGCTATAGAACGGGCCAGGTTACCCGTGGCGCACCACATACTAGTGTGCCAAGGGTAATCTTGCCCCCATTCTATAGACGAGGGCGGCCCAGATGGAAGCATAGCCAAGGGCTTTCTGACATCGAGAACCCCTGTTGGTTTGCCCGTCAATAAGCACCTTGGCAGGATGGTGTCACCGCGAGGCTCAACACGAAATGTGCATGTCGACTTCAATGGTCAACGCATTGACTTTGAAAGAGCAAACCTAGTCACGCTACAACACATAGAAGTGGTCAATCCTTGGCTAGGAGAGCACAACAGTTTTATTGCGAAGACGTACATTGACCGGGGCCAGCATAAGACGGACAGAGAAATAATCAGAGAGCACAACTCCGGTTTCACGTGTTGGTTCAAAGACAAACTTCGCTCCAGCACAACGGTTTTACGTATGTGTTGTCGTGAGGAGAGGCAAAAGGAGCATGAAGCGACGCCGGTCAGGCCGGTCGGGCGCGGCCAAGACGGAACGGCGGAGACGAAACAGGAGAGCAGGGCTCACCGCGGGGATGCTAGCGCAGAGGTTTGGCTTGGCGACCCGAGGCCGGCGTAAGTTCCTAGAGGTAGTCGAGAGGAACGAACAGTGGGCAGTCTGGTTCATGCGGGTGGTGCGGCAAACTTCCGATGGTGTGCATGAGGGGGAGCTTACTTGAGCGATGGCGTGAGGGGGGAAAGCAGAGGAGGATGTTAAGGTTCAGAGGAGGGCACCGACTAGACAACTTATTGCATGTGGCGATCGCTCGGAGCCGATGGATTCGAGCTGGCGCGACGTGGCCATGCATGGCGGTGGAAAATCTTTGCCTGATACAGAGAGGAGTACGGCAGCGGGAAGAAGAAGAAAGGTTACTCGTTGGAGGACTGCAAAACGTAAGTTGGGCCTCGGGTTGGTTTGGGCCCAAAGTGGCTGCTCAGGCCCTTTTCAATAAACATTTTTGTTTTCTTTTTCTCCCCTGATTTCTTTTTTCAGTTTTATAGTGAAGTCACAGAAAATTATGTGGCTTAAAACATAAATCTTAGTTTTTGGTTAATTTAGTAGTATATATTTTGTAATGATGCATCATGCTTTTGTTTTCGACAGAAAAGTGTCGTTGGAGGAGTGAAAACTATTCTCATTACTACCCAATCAGAAGACCAAACTGCAAATTTTCAAGAATCACCAAGTCAAGGTAGAATTGTCGAACAACATCCAGCGCAAACACGAGCATCCTCTGTTTCTGATCCTTCATTGTTGACCCATTGTTATACTAGTAAATGTTGGGCATGGTCCACCTGCACCTTTTTGTATAGTTATAAAAGTAAACTACCTTATGATGGATCCTTTTAAATCGTTCACTGGTTTTACTAGGACCAATTATTGGTAAAAAAGTTGGGTGTGGTCGGCCGTGTCTTTTTGTAATAAAAAGTGAAGTTCCTAAACAAGGAACCTGTAACTGGTCCACTGGTTTAGTGAACACCAGGATCTACGGTAGTTGTGGTCACGCAGTGTGCTGTTATGTGCAGACAATTCACAAACATCTGTGAATTTAAAATAATACTAGGGAAGACATGGTTCGTTGCACGCTGTAAGAGATTATATCACCTCAAGTAGGATATTTTACCATAACTTTATCTGGTGGGGTTTTTTAAATACATTTATGTGGTTCAGTTACTTTACCATAACTTGTCTCAAACCATAACTTGTCGACCACACCACTTGAATTATTTTACCATAACTTGTCTCAAACCAGTTGAATTATTTTACCATGGAAGTACACTTGCACAGTTTCAGCAAACTGAGCAATACGATTCAGTACCTCTAATCACTTCTTTTGATCCTTTATACTAACAACTTTGAGGCAGAAAATCAGTGGCATATTTACGGTTTAGGGTGCTGTCGTCGATCGTGCGCCAGAGGGTTCGTTTTGGTCCTGCGGGTGGTTGCTGACTCGAGCTAGCTAGTGCTTCATCAGAGTTGGATCACTTTGTTTCTGGATGGTACTACACTTCACTTGTTAATAACGGGCCAGAAATCGGTGGTGGATCCTGAAAGACAGCACCACCACCTTCTCAAGTAAACCAAAGCTGTCTGTCTCTCTCTCCTCGTGCATGCAGGATTTGGAGAATTAATAATGGCAGCTCCGTTGGTTGGGAAATACTGTACTCGCTAAGAATATATGATCTTAGCTTTCAAAACTCGGCAAAATCTGTATTTCTCAGTTATGAAAAAACAGGAGATCCAGTTAATCTTTGAGGATGCTTGTACCAAAGTGCCGGCAGAGATTGCGGGCACCAGTAAGTAATAAGATAAAATAGTTTGAAAGATGCAGATGGATCAGCTATACATCCTCTCCAGATCATGGATCAGGCACCAAGAGAACACGCATGCCAAATGCCGACACCACAAGCTCCAACATGAGACAGCTCCAGCTAAGTACAGAAAGTACATACGTCAGCCGATTCTACAAGAGATTCTAATATTGTATCTAGGTCCTAATATCGCAAGGAATCACATTACAAATTAAGAATCATAGCTAGCACTTAGGTTAAAGGTCATAGATCAAGGTCTAAAATTCCTAATCGCAAGGAATCACATTACAGATTAAGAATTGTAGCTAGTATTATATCACCACCGGCAGAAGTCCATCCATCACCTGCACAACAACGGACCAAGAAAGGTTCAACTCCACGTACGCCCAGGCCACGAATCAAGAAGATATGTTCAATAAGAGACTATAAATAGACAACACTACTATATCAGCAGCTGCATACTTATATACACACAGAGGTGATAGCGACACGCAGGTCATGCCAAGAGGTAGCAATAAAACCAAGCACTCCATAACCCTAAACATCAGAAAAAGAATGAACAAAATCCTCATTCGATGTTCTCACAACAAAACAAGTAGCTACAACAGCATACACTTTTAACTAGTGCCCTGATCTATATGTTTAAGAAAGACAGATTGCATTGAACCAAATATCTATCACAAATTCTCAAGATAAATAAATAAAGCATCAATCATATATTAACTAGTGCTGCCAGGAGGACGCTAGTATCATAAACTTGTTGACAAGCCACAAAAATGAGAGTACTACTCTACTTGTTAACTGGTTCCTGAGCTAGTGCCTCTAATTTTCCACTTTGGTCTGAAACTGCACACCTTTTCCATCCTTGGGTCAGTCTCTAAGCTGACACTTGTACTCCTTAAACAGAGTGGGAAAATTAGCGTCTGACTACTAGTCAGTCTCTAAGCTGGGTGTGGTTCTTGATCTACGTCGGGATGGGACCTGCAAGCTAGATATTCCAGTGCAAGAGCTCTCAAAGAAAAAAAATGGGGGGTTGTTTCAGAGGTAGTTGCGGGCATCCTACGCGAATTAAAAAGGGGATTTGGTTGTAACAAATCTTACAGTCTCTGCAGCAGCCTGCTAAGCTTCACACTGCTGGGGCCTCCAAGGAAGATTTCTGCCAAACAAAAAAATTGAAGTTCATATAGTGATTGTTGAGGGGCAAGACCAAACAAACAGTTGTATTGGGGAAAAGCTGATGATATCAAATCGTGAATGCAGAGGGGAAAATCTTAACGTACAAGCATGGCTTCCTGGTATTGAACATGACAAGGATTTGACAGTTGAGGAGCTAAATCAAGTTGCTATGTTTGAAGATACAAGCAAGCTCATTGCAGTGACAAGCTCGATGTATCAAAAATTAGATGGATGTTTACCTTGCGATGTAGACGAGGGAGAGGATGAGGACGTAGACAAGGACGGGTGCGAGGAGGTATGGCAAGGCGCCCAATGCGTCTTGCGGAAAGGTGCCGAAGACGAAGGCATCAACGAGGTAGGCAATGTCGAGGAGCGCGATGAGCATCAGCGTCACCAGGGAGTTAGGACCTCCCTGGGTCACCTTTGCAACTCATACATAAGGCATCTCCTACAGAAACTACAAATGGAACCCGAGCTACATGGAGCTCGCTTTTTTTTTTTTGCAAAATTCGAAATCAATATTTGCAAGTTTCAAAGAATTCGGCAAAAAATTGTAGGCATAGATAATGTTGAGATCTACCATCATGCAGTTTTTCAATCCAAAATGTGTTATATAGCCCAGGTTCCATTTGTCCTCTCTCCATCTCCAATCCTTATTTTCTAGAGTGACCATAAGCTGGGCCCCATAAATTATGCTATAGCCAAGTAAAATCTTCACAATGCTTGAATACCTAATGGCTCTTAAGCTGGAGCCCATAATCTACTTTTTATGTTGCATGCTGCCGATGTGAGCAATGCAGCCACTCATTTCTCCAAGTTCTGCCGATCTCAGCGCGTAAGAGATAAATGAGAGAGAAACGAGACTTATTTCTCACATTCTCTAAGGACCGATCGTAGCGCCAAGATCAGGCTTCAGGCTTCGACTTGTAATTTCTCACAGTGCTTAAGGTCGACCATAGCGCCTGTGGCATGAGCCTTAAGACCCAGTTTTATTCACATAGGAGATGCCCTAAGCCGAAAAAAAGGCGGCACTAAAAACAAAACTATAATTTATCCTAAGTGAGAGGCAGATTTCGCTCCGGAAGCTGAGCTATTGATTTGAATCTGTTACTGCCTGAATCCAAGTTTTTTTTTTCCAAAATAACAGGAGATGCTGTTATTCTGTTACACATCTAATGTCCTTACCAACAGTCAATCCTTCATTGTGTAGATCATCACTTGAAACAGATGGTACCATTTTCAGGTACATGAACAGCATGATCTGACTTCCGTTTAGTTTCTGAGATATCATACTTTTCAGATGGATCACTATTCACTGGCCAGTTGAGACGCATGTAACACCACCTTTGCATCAGATTTATCATAATATTCCTACAGTTAAAAAGAACTTTAAAGTGAGTATAACACAGGCTTTGGAAATTACGTATCACAATGGGGGTACATGAGGGATTAGAGCATGTTTATTGATTAGGCATACTTGATTGTTGCTCCTCCATTACCAATAAATTAATCCACCACAAGAGTTGTTCGGAACTACAAGCCATTTGAAGAATTGATAGTTGAGCCACCCTTGGCAACAACGATACATCCTGCTGCTGTGTTAGACACTAGAAGGCAAACCTGCTTGTCCTTGTCATCTGAGGAGAGACAAGAGTTTGCAAGTCAAGAACCGTGCCACTACAAGTTTAGTCAGAAATTTCTTAAAGTCAAGTAGCAGAAGTCACCGATTCTGTTCCCTGGTTGACACCTATCTTGCCATGTTATAATAATGTTGCACAATCAGAACCCCCCCCCCCCCCCCCCCCCCCCCCCCCCCCCTATCTATTTGGTTCTAACAAAGCAGCTATTCCTATACGGGTCAGAGAAGGGAAATCAGCTACACTCGCATGGATACATACCATACCGGGAAATCTCCTCCTGGCTGGGAGGGGCCGCCAGGAGGCCTGCTAGAACTTGTAGATCTCGCCCTTGCTGCTTGCTGAGGACAGAGACTATGGCGAGGGTGGAGACTGGAAGGCACGAGGATCCACTGGAGCCTGCTGGGGTGAGGTCGCCGAGGAGCTGCGTTGTGCGAGCCGCCATGCCCCCATCTGGGTAAACAAGGCGGCGATGCGAGCGGCGAATCCATGGCGCCGCAGGCTCTTTCACGGACCAGAATCGGCGACGAGGGGCGAAGCAGATAGGATGGGCATGTCGCGCGCCGGCGGGAAGAAATGGCGCAGCGGCGGCGGTTCTTTTCTTTTCTTGAGAAATGACTTTGTGAGGAGTCCACACCATCGAGGCTTTTCTCAAACTCTGGTAGTGCTCCCGGTAGCTTAAAAAAAATTAAAAATATATTTACGAGTTTCAGCAAATTACGAAAAAATCACGGGTGTAGCCAATGATGTATCACACAAACGTGCAAAAATCAAGCCTAAGTACCCTATATTATGAGCTACACAAAAATGACAAAAGTTGTAGATCTGAGTGTGTATATTTTCAAATTTTATCCGATTTGTTAGTTTTTATAGAACAAAATACAAAGTATTTGAAGTTGATTTTTTTTTTGTATGATTGTGGGATACACTATTGGTTACATCCGTGATTATTTTTTAAATACCGGGGTCTCGGAGCTCGGGAGCCAAAGTCACTTTTCGGTAAAGAATTTCTTATTTGATCTTTTAAGTGTTCTTAGGGCAACTCCAAGGGCACCACTCATTTCTTATTTGTGTCATGACGTGGACACTCATTCGGCTCGAACGGCGCACCCTATTTCGGCTGCACCTTTTTTCTACTTGTTTCGCTCTCTATTTCGGCCGACCTCCCCGCACAAGCGTCGGCATGAGCGCGACGACGCCATCTGGGCCCATCCCGAGCAGGTCACATTGTGGTTGTGCAACCAAAAAATCTTGAGTGACATCTACTGCGTACACACGGTTCCCGGCCTTCATGGTGTCGAAGTAGCCAGGAGTGTTGATGGTCACTGTGGTCCGACGCAGCGAAGGTGCGACCCGTAGGGCGACCACGTGCTCCTCCGAGCGTTCAAGATCAAGTTAGCGTGGCGTGGGCGACGGACACCAAAGCCGATGGTGAGTGGAGATGGGCGAAGACCAAGCCGGTGAGGAGTGGGCCTCGGCCACCAGAGCCGGCGATTAGTGGAGATCATCCACGAAGGCCGACCGGTGAGGAGCATGCGGCAGCTGTCAGAACTGGCGAGGACGCGAGAATCCGGCAATTAGAAGGGAATGAGAGATCGTGGTATTGCTTGGTCTTAGTTCTCGGCAGGCTTGGACTTGGATATCCGCGCCATCCTTTCAAAATTTAGGGGGATGTAACGAAGAACTGTTGCAAAATAATGTACGGTCTCGCTCAGAATACTCCTTCAAAGTCCGAATCGTCGTCATTTTAGCTATGGATTGTGTGGTCAATTGACAACACAAAATTTTGGTGAGAAAAGAAATTTTAGCTATGGATACATCAAAACTCACCCCATTAATTTTGTCAATCAGCGCCCTTCGTTTTTATCTTAAGTTAATTAAAAGAGCAGTTTATAGTTCATATCTTTCTTTTATTGGTAAAACATGTCATATTTAAGCTAGCAGCTTCCTTACCTTGCCACCACCTTCGAGCTAGGTAGCTAGCATAGGTTTTTGTTCTTCAAATGTATCGATTAGTTTACAGTCATTCTTTTGTTCTTTTGCCTTGGCACCTGTCCACCCACACGATCTAGCTTGGTACTTCGCAGCTAACTCACGGAATCGTGTATACGCAATTAGGAGAATCCAAGGACAGAACGTTGCGTTATCTTTTGAATATAAATAGTAACGGATGGTATTTTCTCCTCAAGTCCAGACAGATTTTTTCTCCAATCCTAACCATAAATTTAAGATCTAACTGTTAAAACAGTTTAGATGACGTGCATTAATGTGGTGCCTTGTTTTAGACCCTGTATCCAGAAAGTCCATTTGGAGCCCCTGCTCCATGGAGCTCGGTATTCAATTTCTTTTAAATCTGCATTTTATGTTTTCAAATATAAAAAAAATTCTACAGGTAGATAATATCGAGATCTACCACTCTACAAATTTAATTCAAAATTCGTACTAGTTTAGGTTACACAAAAATAACAAATCTGGCAAATTTTCAAAATTTTGAAACTGTGCACTGATCAAGATCTAAACTTGGCGAGAAGGAAATAAAGCAGCACTTCTCCGGTTGCATCACTCTGATGAGTGTTCCCCTTTTCGAAAAAAATTATACTATGTGGGGCCTGCTCAACAATTTTGAAGATGCCCGACAGGTTACCTCTATATGCGATCCATGGTTAATAGGTGAAAACCACACTATGTTATCGTCATCTTCAGTCCACTTGTTCTAGACATTCGTCACATATATATTCTTATGTAATGTAACATTGATATGTTGCCTGTATATCACAGGTCTACTGACTTATTCAGCCATGAATTTTACGTGATTTTAATGACATGTTCTCTCAAGAAGATGTAGAAAATATTAAAGGATGTCTATCATCTAGACCAAATAATAATATTCCCTAAGAATTATGATGAAACATTGACCATTAATTTGCATTGGATTATGGTTCTAAAGATAAATACACAATTACACAATATTAATTATTATATTTTCTTTTCATCCCATTCTTGAACTGGTTTATACACCTTCGGTCAAAGTTTGAAAAATAAGAATCTAATTTTTCTTTGGCATAATTTATTTTTATATAGTATATATTATCGACAGAAACCCTATTCGACAACCAGGGTGCATAATAACTTATTTTGCACCCAACATTTTTTATGTAATTACGTGATTAAATATTGTTACGTATGTAAATATTTACTTTCATGTTGACCCATGAGAGAAAAAAATCAACATAAAAAAAATGAAAAATACGAGTCAAAATGACGTAAAAGTCACAAAAACAGTACTCCCTCCGGCCGGGAAAGATTATCGTGAGTAGTGCTACTCAATTGTACTTGACTAGCCCATTTCCGGCGACAATTAAATATGATCGGAGGTAGTATAAATATGTTTATTTTTGTCATATTTTTATAATGAAATAAATAGAAAGTTTTTATCATTTATATATTTTCTTACGGTCTCCTTAACCTCCTACATAAGAAAAAATTTACGTGACGTAATAATCATGTACGGTTGTAAAGATAGATGGTGGGTGTAGAATAACTTTTCTACCTCCTAGGTGTCAAGTAGCGCATTCCATATTATCGGTTCCTGTTTATATATCTCATAAAGTTTTACTGATTTTTAATCCACTTAATTTGCAAACTCAGTCTGATTTTTTTTTTGTGATGTAACATGTAAGCAAATGATGTTGTCATTTTTCTATACTCAACCATGCATACATGCGAACATGTCCGTCTTCGACTTCTTTGGTGAATTCGTCAATCTTGCAGTGTGTGTCTAGTAAAAGACAAAAAGTTTTTTCTGATGTATACTCAACTATAATACATACCAACATTTACGTCTTGAAGACTGCTAGTCTACAAGAAGCTGGCGGAGCTTTAGCCGTCGACCTTCTCCCGTAGGTCTCACCTCTTTCTTGAACCGTCATCATGTGTGCTTGGCAAACAAATTTCGTTTTTATGTTTCCCAAATCCCTACTCCGCTTCAACAGAAGCCCTGAAAATCTAGCAAAAAAAAAAAAAAAACAGACTAATTCGATTATGTACAACAGATAATAGATATGGTAGAGCTGGCCCGCAGCACCAAATCTAGAGCTGGCCCGTGCCAAGACAAGCAAAACTGCAGTCAGCCGGCAGCGGCCTTCGTTCCTATCTTAAGTTAATTAGAATAGCAATTTATAGTCATATCTTTCTTTACCGGTAAAACATGTCATATTTAAGCTAGCACCTCCTTACCTTGCCACCACCTTCGAGCTAGGTAGCTAGCATAGGTTTTGTTCTTCAAATGTATTGATTAGTTTACCGTCATCCTATTGTTCTTTTGCCTTGGCACCTGTCCACCCACACGATCTAGCTTGGTACTCCCTCCGTTCCACAATATAAGATGTTTTAGATTTTGCTCACATTCATATCTATCTACATATATTTAGACATGTTTTGGTGTGTATGTTCACTCATTTGGATTCGTACCTACTACCTAGTCAACATGTGAGGAAGCTAAAACATTTTATATTAGGAACAGAGGGAGTACTTCGCAGCTAATTCACGAAACTGTGTATATGCAATTAGGAATTCACGAAACTGTGTATATGCAATTAGGAGAATCCAAAGACAGAACGTTACGTTATCTTTTGAATATAAATCCTAACCATACATTTTCGTTCAAATTGTTAAAACAATTTAGATGATGTGCATTGATGTGGTGCCTTTTTTTAGACCTGTATCCAGAAAGTTCATTTGGAGCAGCTCCATGGAGCTCGGTATTCAATTTTTTTTAAAAAAATCTGCATTTTATGTTTTCAAAAAATAAAAATAAAAATTCTACATGTATATAATATCGAGATCTACCACTCTACAAATATTAATTCAAATTTGTATTAGTTAGGCTACACAAAAATAACAAATCTGACAAATTTTGAATTTTTGAAACGGTTCACTAATCAAGATCAACACATTTCTATGTTTTGAGGCCAAAATGCAAATATTTAGTTATTCAGATTTTGCATAGTTGTATATCTCAACATTATCTAAACATAGGAAAAAATCAATTTTTATGAATATTAAAATGTTTATTTTGATTTTTTTTAACCGAGCTCCGTGGAGCTCGGCCTACAAAACGTGGCATCCCATGTATCTTATTTTTGGTATATAATTGATACTAAAAAGAGTCCAACAGATTGCTGAAGAAACATGAGGAACAAGGATGTAGCAAGAATGCTTCAAGTGAATGAAACAGAATACAGAATCTTCTAAGGATAAATAGGTATTCGGAATTTAACCTTGGGATTAAGTATCGAGCAGGTGGAGTTTGACTATTTTTACCTTTATTTCTTTATGGTCAGGTGACAACGATAATAGTATCATATTTGAAGAGAAATATTTTGCAATTCAACGTCTCAGATTGGTCCGGAACTGGTCTCGTCCAAACTATTACAGTATATGTGAATTGCATTAGCCTTTCCATCAGTTCAGAGTTTTGTGATAGTTGGATAGTGCATAAAAGATGACATGGTATTAGAGTCGAAGGTCTCGAGTTCGAGTCCTGATTTGTGTAATTTATTAAAAATTCTTGGTAGCCCCCCTTGTGTCCAAGTATGAGCATGTCTTGCGCCATACCTCTAAGATTTGCGCGCCGTCGTTTTCTTCCGGTTATACATGTGGCCTCTCCCTCAACATGACACAAACAAGCTGGCACATGGTCCACAATATGGAATTACGCGAGCTGCCTCGAGTACGTACCTTTAAGCTAGCTAGCTAGTACTGCAATTTCTATATACTGGAAACAGATTCCACACACTTCAAGTATGCATACCTCATACATACCAGTAGTACTATAAATTAACAGGTTCGGTGCCTAGCTAGCTAGTTGAAGAATGATGAAGCGGTGTTCATCAATTACATGTCCAGATCACGGTAATAACACAATCATCAGATCTGGGCATCAAGCGCCAATTAACAGATAATTAAACTAAGATGCTAGCTAGATCGAGCAATCCGTCGTCGTCCTCCTTCCTCCTCAGTTCTTCCCGTGCGCATCGGACATCCAGCCTATGCGCGGCGGCGAAATCTGCATCACAGATCACAGGCAAAGAACGATGACGAATTAACTGAAGAAACAGGCCGGCAAGAATCTCACTGGTTTTGCACCCGAAAGAATCTCTCTGGTTTTGTACCTTTCATAGATGTGGGCGGCGGCGTAGCTGAGGACGCAGATGCCGACGCCGCCGAGGATGCACGCGACGCCGGCCATCGGATCCGCCGGAAATGCGCCGAACACGAATGCGCAGACGATGCACACGACGTCGAACACCGCCATGAGCACCAGCGTGGCCATCCTCGCCGGCGTCCCGTAGAACCGGTCGCTGGAGAGGAGCAGCAGGATGAGCAGCGAGGTGGAGAGGGTCATGTTGTTGAACACCCTGAACCGGTGGAACATGTCGCCCCCGCCGGGGTGTTTCAGGCCGGCCCGGTAGGCGTTGAGTGCCGCCAGGGTGGCGAGGAACATCAGGGACCAGCGCGTCTGCTTGATCCACCTGCCGTCGTCGTCCGTGTCGAGGAGGATGACGCTGCGCCTGCGCTGCTGCGACATCTTCCTGTTTGATTGGACCAACGAATTAGTAGTTAGCTATGGCGAAATCAAATGGGAGTATATAGGTTATGCAAAAAGACCATGCAAATTAATTAACATAGATGATGAGGATGACAAATTCATAGTCTCCGCATATTCAATTTTGATAACAATTTTTAATCGGAGCTTGCGGGTAAGGAAATTTATGGAAATTTTGCCACGTACGGCTGCAGGGAAATTGAACTAAGGAAGCTTGGTGATGTGCTTCCTGATGGCTAAAGCAAGAACCAGAGGAGACCATGGCTTCCGGTCCGGCGAGCAGCAGGACGTGCTAGGTGAGTGCATACGGGCGGCGCTAGTGCACGGTGGGGCGAGGTGCTTGTGCATGCTCGCGACTCTGCGGCGACCAGGTCGGTCGGGCGAGGCCAAGACGGAACAGGGCAAGGAATGGGAGAGAGAACTTACTGCCACTCTTCTCGCGAAGTGGACGGCGAGCTCCCGAAGCTTGCGTCGGCGGCCGTGCGCTTGGAGGACTTACCCGGCCGGCGGCGGCGCGAGGGAGAAAAGAAGGGAGAGGACTGGCTAGGGTTGAGAGGAGGGCGTCGGCGCGAGCTATATAGGAGGAGGTGCTGTCCCAGGGCCGCAGGATTCGAGAGCTACGGGGACGTGGCAATGGCGCTGGGCAAAATTGCCCGATATGGCGCTATGTTGACTGGAGGAAGGGGACGACCGCCAGCATGCAGTACTCGTCTGGGCTGGAAGCTGGGGTGGGCCGAATTTGCTTCCTAAACCCTTATAACATTTGAAGCGAACTTTATCTTTTTTCCAGGGAATAAAATAGAGATAGAAAAAAAAATTAGGAAGAAGAGAAGGGAAAGTGTTTTGCAAAATATTTCCACAAACGTTAAATTTTGATTTGAAAGGATTTCCGAAATATTTAGAATTTGGATCAAAATAAGAAGGGGAGGAGGGAAATTTATTAAACCTTAGGATTAATTTTGCAAGATCAAAAATAGGGTTGCATAAAATAATAATTTTGAGTTTTTTTTTTAGAAAAAATACGAAGGTTAGCTAGGGAAAAAATACGGTTGAATCCATGATCTCATGATGATGTGAAAAAATAAAATAACAAACAATATGTAATTAGCTAGGGTATAACTCCGGATTCTCCATCCCGAGGAGGACACCAAGGTTAACACAACGACTGGATAAACAAAATCCAATGTAAGTTAATAGACTGATTACTTGAGATTGCAAGAAAGATAGCGTGGAATGAGACATAGACATTCCTCAATCTTGTTGTTGAGTCTAGTGAATTTTTGTGTATTGTCTAAGACTTTGTTTGTACATTCAACTTCTGGTTACTTCTTTAGCTTGTTTGTGAGGTCTTCTTGAAGTTGCAATTTATATTTACTCGTGGGTTTAAGATTTTTTGTTTGTTTTGAGAAATGGGTTTAAGGTTGTTAAGCTGCCGAAAAAAAGACACTTAAATTGGCAGTTACGGAGCCATGTGATTTTTCTAAGTATTGCCTTTATGTTATTGTTATTTTTATTATAGTGATTACGAATTATGTCATACTCCCTCCGTATCAAAATATTAGATGTTTTAGCATTTCTCTTTCCATCCGTATGTAGACATGTTTTAGTGTAAGATTCATTTGAACCTTGCACTAAAACATATCTAGATACGGATGTAAAGAGAAATGCTAAAACATCTTATATTTTGATCGGAGGGAGTAGGTCTTAAGTCTATTCATTGCTATCCTTAGTAGCCACCATGAATGTAAACCAAGGTGGAATGGAATTTTTGTTTTTGACAAAATACACCTTGTTTTTGAAGGTTATGTAGATTGATGCTGGTTGATGTATAAACATGCTGAAGAAAGTACGAATAATGCTTGTCATCTTCTCGTCTCTGGCTACTGTGCGATTGAGGGAGAGGAGAAACAGGCTTGGCGCAGAGATAAAATGGCTGGCGGCTTCGCATATTCTATTTCCTCAGCTTTGCCTTTGCGTACAGGAGACAAGAGGATGTCATGTCAAACAAAAGATGTTTATTCACTCTCCAAAACAAAGAGAAAGAATGCTTTGTCACCTTCAAAGACCGACTCACTCGATCTCCAAGGAAAGGAAAGGAAAGGAAAGGAAAGGAAAGAACATCTCAAGTCACCTACCTACCTACCTACCTACCTACCTCTTGCTGGAGTTTCGATTATGAAACACCTACTTAATTACATTCAAACTAGTGTAGTTAGTTGTGCCATCTAAATCTGATTCGAATAATGGAAGGTGACTGTAATGGTTATCAAAGTGTAATAGAACCTCAACAACACAAATTCAGTTAAGCTTGGAAATGCCTACAGTAGTAAAAAACACCGGAAACTTAATTGTACACTAGTGATGATTCCACTCCGTTCCTCTGAGTATATTGCTAGCTTTTTTTCTTTAGAATCCGCTTGGGGTCGGCAGAGTTGTTGGCTTTCGAGTACAGCGCTGGTGGAACAAGATATTGCCGTGACGGGCATGATAGGATGGAGTAAAGGGAGGTAGGAACGGATCACATGATCCATTTCACCAAAGTGTTCTGCTGGGATTTTTATTAATTTTTCATAAAAGTATGTACAAACAAAGCAAAGGAAAAAAGCTAACTAAGCTACAACAACACTACAAGCTAGTTGCTCCTCAAGTTTTGGATCCAAAGCTTAAACCGAGCCAGCTTAGTTCTGTTGGTGCGATAAGCAACCCAATCCAGCTCTTCTTTGAACTTTTTCAAACAACGAAAAAGACTTGCCCTGATTCCCTTGAAGATATGTTCATTTCTAGTGATCCAGATGGACCAGAGGGCAAGAATGAAAACTTCCATGAAGTACGGCTGCCCAAATGTCAGTTTGAAGGAGCACAGGATGATATGAATGTCTCCATTTGGGTTAATCCAACCTGGTAGCAACAGCGAATAGCAAACTGACAGTGAAAGAATAGATGATCTCTAGATTCAATCTGTTGAGAGCCACACATGATGCAATTATAGTGAAAAAATCTTTAGCAGTAGAAGGGCTCGAGTGTTAAGCTTATTATGAAGCAGATACCAGGCGAACACTTTGTGTTTTGTTCTGACAGCAGGAATTCCAAAGCCAAGACAGTACCACACCACATCCTCTCTCTCTTTTTCCTAGGAGACCCATGCTAGAACCAAGGAGTACTGTGCTATCTCTCCTGACGCTGCAGAGGAGGGAGGGGAAAAGAATGGCGAACTATGGCTTTAGATGTGCACAGCTTCCCTTCTTTCCTCATCTCCTCCTCAATCAGCTTCGCATGCTGCTTTGTGTTGCGTACAAAGACGTTTATTCCTCAGCTTTTCTTTGCTTTAGGGTCGGTACAAAGAGAATGCTATGTTCAGGGGCGGACCCAAGTGTAGCTGAGTGGGGGCATATGCCCCCACTCAAAATTTTGAGTTCCTCTATGATTTGGTCATATTTCAAGTAAAATTCTTCAGATTTTGCAAAAGTTTACATGTAATGCCCCCACTAACTTGATTTGCCCCCACTCCTGATTTTTTCTGGGTCCGCCCCTGGCTATGTTTATACCTTGTCTGCAAAACTAGACAGGTTTGTTTTTGTGCTTTACAATATCGACTCTCCAGGGAAAGAAACCATCATCTAAACCTTTGGAAATGCCTAGACCGGCAGTCAGCTTGGGCACAAGAAATCAAGGTTATCATTCTGAACACGCGAGCCTCACTACCCCAAGTGAAGTGAACCCCAGATCAGTTTCAGTTTTATATAAAGACTGGAGTAACCCGTTCATGCCAAAAAAAAAAAAAAGTTCGAAAAAAACGCAGACTTTATTGTAAAAATATATTTAAAAAATATGAGGCATGAGGGTCGGAGATCAGGAACAAGTCTCGTATTGATCCATCTAGGTTCTCCGTGCTACTTTGCAATCCCCTTCCTGTCAAATTCACCTAATAAACAAACACCAATCAGTAGTAGGCCTAGTTGATCAGCATTGAGAATTCAAGATGGCACATGAATACATTTTCATTCAGTGAAGATCAACGAGTTCAAACTTTAGCATCCAGTGAACAAAATGCTTACAAAAAACGATGATCTAAGGCTAGAAATGGCATTATCTAGAAAAGCATGCATAATCCCAGAATCAACTAAGAAATCCATCAAGAGAAGTAAATGCTACAGGGAATGATCATACAAGTTCACAGCAATGTGTCCATGGATCCAAAGAACTAGATAAGGCTACGAATTAAGCAATTGGACAACGGGAAATCTAGTAATCAAGTTACTGGACTAGAACCGAGCAAGGAGGAGAGGAGATTGGACATGGGGTATGGGGATGAACCAGGAACTCACCTGAAGAGGTTGTAGCCGAGGTAGAGCATCACCCCCACCATGGTGGCGGCAAGGTGAACTCGCCAAGTCGCACGGCGGAGGCAGGGTAGTTGAAGCCAAGGGTTGGCCGCGACCAGCAGAGCAGCAGTAGCACCGGAGCCAGAATGGCCAGAGGTCGCGCCTAGAACAGCTACTGCTCTTCTGTGACAAAAGGTAATGTTCATGTTAGTTAGGAGCAATATAAGACGGTCAGATACATGTGGCAATGTCCCAATGCAAAAGACACTTGACCAAAGATAGCTTTTGAAATATGAATACAAACCATGCGCACACAGGAAAATGCACTACTGAAAACAAAAAGACACCCGTTTGCACTACTCATCGTCAACCCACCACACTGGGCTAGGCTAGCTGATCGTCACACACTTTGCAAATATGCAGTGCTGCACCTATGTATGTAGTAGTACTAGTATTTAAGCAATTCAACAAACAAAACTTGCAAAGGAAAACGAATTGTAACTAACATAAGAAAAAGGTCAAAACACTTTATCAGTTCCAATGAAATGAATCAACAGAATTTAATTTTGACATATTTCATAGCTATAATAATCGAAACGGGATGAAAATGGGCTCACTTTATTACAAGCAGTAGTACGATTTTGACATGCAACATTACATCAATTACTTTACAAATATACATTGCTATGAATATGAGAATATCCCAGATGGCATCCATGAACAAAGATCGAACCTGAACTAGAGGATCACATCGACAGCAACATCAATTCATTCACTAGTGCATCCTAAAGAAGACCTGACCAAAGGGAAACAAGCCATCAAGATTGATCAACCAAGGAGGACAAAGGACACTGAAGAACATGAACCCCCATCGCCTTGGGAACCACCTGACACCGGCTGGGTGAAAATAAATGTGGATGGATCTTTCGTCGAACATACAGGCGAGGCAGGTGCAGGAATGATCCTACACGATGAGGCGAACCATGTAATCTTTTCAGCTTGCAGACAGCTACTCCATTGCATGGGAGCTCTAGAATCAGAGTTAGCTGCTGCCCGTGAAGGGTTACTTCTAGCCTTGCAATGGTCCAGTAAACCAATCATTCTGGAGATGGACTCCTCCCAAGCTCTCTAAGCAATTGTTAATACAGGCACTTGCAGATCAAGCCTTGCTTATCTTGTGTCGGAGGTGAAAGCCCTCATAGCTGATGGGAGAGAGATCATTGTAGGAAAGGTAAATAGGAGTCAGAACAAGGCCAGTCACTCACTCGCTGCCTTTGGTAGATGCAATGCTCTTACGATGTGTTGGCTAGGTTCTGTTCCTGATGACATACGTGATGTAATTCTGGAAGACTTGCCAGTTTCCTATTAATATATGGTTACCTTTCCCTGCAAAAAAATCATTCACTAGTGCTCTAAACATGTTTGCGAGTAAGGAACTTAATCTAAAGAACAATTTCTTGCTATCCTCAGTTCCTCACACAAGCTGCCGACTAGCCAAACTAAAATGGTGATAGCATTCTAATGAGCACAGATCGTATAGCAGAAGCAGAGTAAGGTGACAGAGAAGGAAAATAATGCGTCTTGATCCCAAACAGGGCCTAAAACTAGAGCCTGCTGGGCATGCGTGCATTCCCATGGTTAAGTGTACACCAAAAATGCAATTCCACATGAGGGATCATAATACTTACAAACTAAAACAAGACAATCAAGCATCACTTGACTTACCCCATAGGAAAATAATGCTAAATCCACCCACCTAAATAGTGGCCTTTTAACTAATGGGCGTCACATGGCACAACATGTGGCTAAATTCTAGTTACTCTCTATAGGCCACACATAACCGACAACAGAGCTTCACTACCACTCAACAGAAGTTATTTTTAAAAGCTACACAGGATTCATAGCCAACAGAACAACTCGATCATGGTACCAAATCCTAGAAATCATACCACCACCACTAAAATCTAAAACCAGCGGGTCATTGGCTCGATGGCCGGAACAAAGTAACCATGGCTCGGTGGCCAAGGTATCACAACGACCCGTAGAGCCACAGAGGAGAGAAGGGGAGAACCAGAAACTCACCTAAACCGAGGAGGCGGCGAAGAAGGCCACAACTACTAGGCCGGTGAACTTGCCGCACAGCAGAGAGGGCAGAGGTGAAGTTGTAAGTAGTCAAAGCCGATGGGCGGCCAGGATTACAACCAAGCACGTGGCGAAGGAGGTTGCGGCCAGTACAGCAGCAGCACTGAGACTTGTCCTGAGAAAAGACACAAGTTAACTTACAGCAAAAGGACAATTAGATGTGGATAATAACAACATATACATCTAGTCCTACATATAATGCGAGTTTGCATAACCACGAGTGTTGTAAAAAAGAAAGTACCACTCGTCTAGCAATTTTATCAGATCTGGATATGAAAAGGATAAGTCATATTTTACACAGATTGCCAAAACCGAGACAAAAAAATGTTATGACTTTTACACACATTTATATTTTAGTTACCAACAAGTTTCCCTTTTACCCACAAGGTTAACTGACAGGGCCAAGAGTATGGTCAAATAGAAGCAAGTTGATTTCTATATAAAGTCTAGAGAAAGTAGATAACATACATAGTCAATGACAATGTAGTTTGCAAACAGACCTAGAAATAAGCACACTTTATATTACAAACAGTAGTAAGATTTTGACATTCAAGAGTACGACAATTTACATTAAGAAAGAAGATGTGAGTTCTTGCTCTCAATGGGCAGTACCAAATCAGGTCCAAAAGTGATCATATCTGGGAAATGGCATGGCTGGGATCAGGACGTGATCAACTACTCCAAACAAATCTCTGATCCATTAGGTACGGTGCTTTGCACAAAAAAAAAAGATAACACACATCTTATGTTATCGGATCTGGGGATGAAAAGGATAACTCACATTTTACACAAAACGTGGCACTTTTCTATATAATTTACGACTACCAAAACCGAGACAGAGAAATGTTATGATTTCTAATTTACTCCCTCAATTCCGAAATACTTGACTCTCAAATGAGTGTATTTAGACAACAAAAACGTGTCTGATACACTCATTTCAGAGTCAAGTATTTCAGAACAGAGGGAGCAGTTTATATTTTAGATGTCAATGTGGCTTAACTATGACATGACTTGCACATACCAACGTAAGATTAATGAAACAGGTTACTTTTGGGGCCTTAAACAATAAGAAAATAGAACATCCTTGGCTCTGAACTGTCAATGAATCACCATAGGTATTATCAATTTGAGGATTATCTCTCTCAGCTCTAACCTGATTCTCATTTGCACAAGCAATATGCATGCCAGATACGCATTTCAAGAAACATATAACTCATTGGCAAACCATGTACATACAAAGAAATTCATATGAAGCAGATAACTCATTTAATGTGTCTTCATTTGTCAAATTTATACAGTCCTACAATCTTATGCTGTCTTAGAAAGTCTGCACCTTTCTGGGGAAAATAAACTCCTACATACTGTGATATTGCATCAGGTATAATTAGCAAAACAAACATTGCATCTCACCAACAGAAATTCATGAATGATTGATTGGCTCTTATAATTCAGAGAAGAATTAGATACCAGATAACACACAGAACAACACTTGAAACAGACCTAGAAATAAAAGGAGGATTTATACCTCCCAATGGAAGAAGGCGCCACGATGAAGACAGGTAGCAGTAGCAACCTTAGGTCCTCGGTCCCACTAGGCTGTGGCAGGGTTGCTCGCACACCTCTCAGCTCTTCGTTCGGGCGGCGGGGAGACCCAAGCTGGAGGACACGTAGCATGGCGGCACCGCTGGCCGCTGTCCGGCATCGACGATAGCAAGAGCACTGCTATGGTCACCACCTGCCGACGAGCTGCACACCTCTTCCGGCTCAATCTCTCTGCCACAGGTGCTCAAGATAATGTCTTCTACAAATCTGAAGAAACAAATCATGCTATATCACACAAGCTACCCACTAGTCAAATGGCAAGTGCACTTTAATGAAGGAAACACACGTAGATCATGTAGAATTGAAGTGGCAGAGTCATCTTACTCTGAATCCCTCAACTGTCATCTTCCTGCTCCTCTGTCAACTTCTCAGAATTGTATCCCAAATCTCTCTGAGAGCTATCTCTTCAGTTATGTGATTCTTGCCTGGATCACGTTTTTGGTGGCAACATCTCCTATAATGGTTGTGGATGTCACCTTCCGGGGTATGCAGAGCTGTCCATGGTTGCCTTCTCAACGAGTAATCCCAGATATTTCGCTTCAAATTCAGCACCTGAACAGAAAACAGAACACAAGATTACAGAGCTGGAACCAGTTGCAGAGTACGTAAAACAAGTGGATATTTTTTATCTTCTCAATGATGAACTCAGAAATAACTCCATTCTGTGTCCGGTGCTTAATCAATAGAAAGATCTCGGCGGTGTTCTAGATATTGTATCTTACATAGCAAAGAGAACAGCATATCCTAGTTTAATAGTCAATTACTATATGGTAACCACAAGAAAACAGTAAGACTAAGATATTACATAGTTTTAACATATACAAGTCAGCTTTTGACGGGCTGGGAAAAGTCAGCTTTTGATTTACAAAGCCCAGTTAGCCTAGCAGAAAGAAGTCTCACCAGTAACAATGGCAATGTCCTGAAGAAGAGCCTTCACCAAAACCAGGAGCTTTAGTAGCAGCTAGATTAAGGATCCCTCTAAGCTTGTTGACAACCAAAGCCTCACTGGATACGTCATCTGCCATTACGAGAAGTGGCGCTCTAAACAAATTAATTACATCATCTGGTATGGTTGTGCATGAGAACATACAAAATAAAATAAATTAGCTTGGAGACCATTATGCTAACTTCATGAATTAAAGCATTCTCCACGGGATGAGCGAGCTCGATAACCACATTGAGGCTGCCAAGACGCCGTTCCTGCCTGCAAAATCAAAGTAATCACAAAGAGACGTCAGGAGAAGAACCAGCCTTGTACAGGAAAGAGATCACAAGAACAGATGTAAGTCATCCTAACATATCACAGATGGTTGCTGTTGACGCCCAAACA
This sequence comes from Puccinellia tenuiflora, assembly GCA_012064385.1. Classification (NCBI taxonomy): domain Eukaryota; kingdom Viridiplantae; phylum Streptophyta; class Magnoliopsida; order Poales; family Poaceae; genus Puccinellia; species Puccinellia tenuiflora. Next base: position 905,166 of record QRDG01000335.1, read on the forward strand.
TATTATAAACCTCGAGTCGAGTGGACATAGCAAATCCTACCATAAATAGATCAGATTAAGGGGATATGAAGCTGTTGCCATGTACCAGTATACAGTACATGCAAGAATCAATCGTCTACAACGACATAAAGGAATGGGAAGGGAAGTGGGCGCGACGGCATTGGCGAGCTTCTCGACGCCGGCCTGGACGGCGAAGGCAGCAGCAGCATCGCTGCCGACGGCCTCCTAGCCCATTAGTACTAAAGTCGTTCTAAAAATTTAATACTCCTACATACATTTAGGCCGTGCAGGGTGTTCTGGTGCAGAGCTCTCGAAGAAAAATGGTGCTGCGTACTACACAAAATCAGGGGGCGTAGGAATGGTAAGTAAATCTTACAGTGTGCTGATGCCGCCAAGCAGCCCCCACCAAATAAAAGATGAGACACGCAATTATTCATTCATCCTCGGCCAAGCAACACAGACTAATCCAATCGAGAACTGGCAGGGAGGAATCTGATGGAGAAGAGAGATAGAGGAAGAAATGCAGGAGCAGCACGTACATGGACTGGACCCTTTGGTCGGCGATCTGGTGCCGGGGCGGTGGTCTGCAGCGCGGGTAATCGCCGGTGTTCGCCGGAATCGACCGGGGATCGGGAGGTGGCGTGGCGTGGCTGGGAGGGGAAAGCGGTGAGGTCTGGGGAAAACGGAATTTTGGCAAGTTCCCCACTCGGCCCAAAACAAAACAAAATTGGCTTCCCAAAATCAAGCCTAAATTCCGTTTTTGGCTCAAAATTTTGGGAAGTTTCCCTAAATTCTGGTTTTTTTTTTGTCTCACGTACATGTGATTGATTGATGTACTAGCCGAGCTCCAAGCCTCCAATGCTCCACACATGCATGTGAACATAAAAAGGAGATCGAGCACGGCCCGTGTGGCGTAGGGTTATGCGACATAGGCGGCGCCACCCCTCCCTCGCCGACGCACAAGGTCATGTCAGGCAAAGCCCGAGGCGGTGAAGACGGGTCTCCGCTCGGGGAGCAACATCGTGGTGATTCGGTGGTGCGGCGCCACAGGGTGTCGACGGCGCGTCAACGATGTTTCCTCCCGGCGGTAGTGTTTGTGTTGCGATATAGTTGACCTTCGGGATCCTTGGTGGACGGTAGGTGGCATGGTGGCCGTTGGTAGTTGGGCTCCATGGTGGTGCTGACGACCGACCAAGCGGCGACAAGCTGGACCGACGGCTTGCAGTTCCATCCGGTGGTGAGGGTGGACCGACGGCTAGCGCTTCGTTCCACGCCAACGGTATATCTGGCTCACATGTCAATGGTGATGAGGCAAAAAAAACGTTCTTTTATGCACTTGTTTGATGGATATTGGGGTTGACGTGGCAGGCCCGATATGCCTGCATGATAGTGCCTACAACGGCGCCTATGGGTTGCCACCTCGAGCACCGGAAAACCCCAAATCTCACTATTCCGGTCGGGGGCAGACGCGATGGTATCTACCCCTCCTTGGACGTGTTGACTTGGTTGTCTGTGGTGTTCCTGGTGCTTCAGATATAGGTGGTGTTGGTTAATATTTAGATCATGAGCTTCCCTAGACGCAGTGTACTCTATCGTTGGTGCTTCTTGGAAACAACATCTCTAATCTGGTTTGGTCTCGTTGTTCACTCTTTGACTTATGCACTTAAGGTTGTGGTGGGTGTTCGTTGATTTGTGTGCCACCCTAGAGTGAGAGTCAGTCTAATAGAGTTGTCCTTCATGGATCAAGCTGTGGTTTGAGAGATCTCTATGTATCGCGTCCTCACCTTTCATGCATGGTGGACAACGGTGCAAGGCGAGTCTTCGTCTTTTGGTGTGGTGTTTTTATCGTTGTCGCCATGTTTGGCATTCTACCGACCATCTTGGCCTTCTTCTATGAAATATGGAACACCTACCATGTTTGGACTTGTCGTATTGGGGATAGCTTCCAAGTTGAAAGATTGATTTTGAAATCGGACCGTCGAACCAGGACCATGTGACACCCAAGTGCCATCACCATGTTTGAAGGATAGCCTAGCGGTTAAGAATTCGTCCCTCCTTGGAAAATGGCTTTTTAATATTCTTACTTAGGATGTGGCTTGGCAAACTCTTCTGAGAAGAAGTATATAGGATAAAAATGGGTTCCCCTTGATGTATTAGAGCCTGGTGATTCACACTTTCAGGTAATCGGATTGGTCTAATATCAAGGAAGAAACATATATTTCACTTTGGATCTTTTACAATTAAAGACGGCTTGGAACTCATGTTCCAAGAGGGTTAGTAGTTTCGAAATACCACTCTTCGAGAACAATATCCGGCTTTGTATAAAACTTTCCATCGCAAGAGTGAAACAATTTCTATGGTTTTGGAGGACTCTCCACCAAATGTGACGTTCATGTGGGATTTAGTCGGACCCAGGCATGCTGCATGGAACACTTTTCGCGATCGATTGGCACTGGTTCAATTGTCGCAAGGGAGTGATGAATTTTGTTTGAATCTAATGACAATGGTAAGTTTTCTTTGGATTCTATGTATAGTGCACTTGTTCATTCAGAAGTGTCAGCCAATAATAACAGAAAAAAAATGGAAACAAATGTACCGTTAAAAAAAAAAATTGCATGGTACCTCCCCAAAGGTGTTATCATGCTCAGGAGTAACCTAGCAAAGCGCAATTGGTATGAGAACTTACGGTGCATATTTGTCATTATGAGGAGTCAATTCAGCACTTATTTTTTGAGTGTAAGTTCGTACATTCTATATGGTTAATCATGCAAGTGGGGTCTAACTTGTATCCGCCACGTAGTGATGCAAACAATTTGCAACTGGTTACCTGGAACTGATTGCAAGTATAGAACCCTCCCAGGGTGGGAATGTTTGTCGTTATTATGTGGAAATGATTTGATATTTACTTGTAATAATTTTAATACTTTGCAGATTATTTACCCGTGTACCCATTTGGTCCGTTTGTGGTATTGTCTTTACTCTTTAGCATATGAAGTTTAGAGATTCGTTTACGCGATTGGACATACGATGAATGATACTTTTATCCCACATGAATGACTCTTAGTCTACAGATCAGCTCTCCATCGACTTTAGCGTTATTACGAGTTTCCCACGAGTAGGTGAAATGACACCCGGGCTCCAGCTACTCCGTTTCGAAAACTTCAATCAAATTTAAATTATTAAAAAAATTCAAACAAAAATACTAGGATGTAGGCAATGACTTATTCCACCCGTATGTAAATTTTTAATGGAAAAAACCATATATTCTAGCCTCAGATAAAAAAGACAAATGTGCATATATGGTGGCATGAACAATGCAAATTTCGAATCTTGTAAATTTTGTCCGATTTGTCTTTTTTGCCGATCCCAAAATACGAGGTGTTTCACATTAAAATTTTCACGCTCATAGTGTACATAGTTGACTAGCTACACCCAAGTATTTTCTCCGTAATTTTTGAAACTTTGAAATTGAGCTTTCAAATTTTCAAAATAACGTCCTCCCGTGAGCTCGAGCTCCATTTAGGATTTCCGGTTTCCCACATACTTGTGTTACTCTTTTTTTTCATTTTTTTTGAATGGTTGTGTGCATCTTATCTATGAAGAGGGCCAGGTGTAGGGGACGATGGTTTGGCACCCGGGAGTATATGCTCCAGGTTTTTAATAATTTTTACACATTTGAGATGTCAAAAAATTCAGACAAAAAACTTCACACGTACGTGTCGACATGCTATGGGCTTACGAAGTCGTTTCACTAAATATAGACATTTTTGTGCCGCGTGTGAAAACACAAATTTCGGTGCTAAAAAGCCTTTTAACAAGACATTGTTTTGTCATTTTTATACATCCAATAAAAATGTCGGTCGTTAAACCTGACATGTAAATAAATATCGAGATGTTCACGCTACATTTTTTTTTGGAATTTTTTGACATTCCAAACTGATTTTTTTGGTGGCAGGAGCATATATTCCCATGTACCAAAATGAATTTCTCCCGGGTATAACCTTTTATGAATTATCAACATGATGCTAACTTATGAATTTAATAAAGCGCCATTTATCAACAACAAACTATCTTAACATTGGCAAATGGCTTGAACAAACGCCGACCTGTGCGTCCGCGTCTTTCCCATGATCGAGCGGTCATATATAGCAAGACGACATACGTATGTACCTATGTGTCTATATATTGTTACATGATCAAAGAGGAATTGGATGTTACCATATTGATTCCAATTAGGGTTCGTTTGGCTCCCATCATTTCAAGTCGGAATCATGGAACTCATTTGTGAATACATGCTTAACCTGTTTGGCTATCATGAAATTGGTTAGGTCATTTTTTGGAATTCCAGCAAATGCCTATTGTGTGTTATGCCAATTCCTAACTCTAACCATGTCTTTTCACTGTCCAAATGAAATAAAATGATGGATGCCAAACGAGTCCTTAGGAGTTTGTGTCCCCATGCATGTCCAGACCGATGGGATTTTATTTTTGGCATCCACTATCATTCACGTGTATTGGGATTTGGAATCCAGCATGTGACTAAACATATCGACCACTAGGAATTATCATGTATCAAACTTGTGCGACCCATGATGTGATTTTTGTCATTGTTTTTCAGATGGTTGATCCATGTATCAACCTTGTGCGACCCATGATGTGATTTTTGTAATGACTGAATTTTTAATAAAGTAATAAAAAACTGCATGCATCAATCTATGCAGAGGCTGGGGATACCCCATTTGGAAGAGAGAAAAAACTACTTCATCCGATCCATAAAAAGTGTCACTCATTTTATACTAAGTTAGTACAAATTTTGTATTAAGTGGGCGACACTTTTTATGGATCGGAGGGAGTAGGACTTATCATGTAAATAAAGTTTCTCACTACTTGCGACCCCAGCTGCTATATATTCTTATGGAGTACAATATAGGATAGTGTTTAGTCAGAAGAACAAGATGCACATATATCCTAATATGTGGTGTTTTGAGGTAGCTTGATTATTCCTCTTCCGTCAAGACTTTTCTGTCCTTACCACTTGGTCTGAATGTGTGCTAGTTTGGGGACAAAAGTATCAAGACCTCAAGCCCAATGGGTTTTTTTTTTTTGGAAAGGACAGCAGTTTCCTGCTTGTTTTTTATTGATTTTCCAAAAAGTGGGTTAGTACAAAAGAAAGAAAGAAAAGCTAGTTAGCTACGTTACAGAGATAGTAACGGACAAAGCAAGCAAAGAAACAGCCCAATGGGTTTTATTAATTTAAAGTCGGACATGTTGTATCTTTCGTTTAGAACAAAGTGATGCTACTGGCACATTAGGGAGGAACCGAATCGAATCGAATCTCCTCCGATATTTGTGAGCCAACCTTTGAACTAAAACTAATATACAAGGTGTGACGTTTACAGGATTCCGAAACCTCGTACGCTGCACACAAGAAGCACCCATTTGCAAAATCCTAGTTAGTGCCTGACCTTTCAAAGGTTCCGTGGGGATATGGAAGCAAATTGCATGATATTATTAGTCGAGTAAAGAGATGATCAAGCTCATCGATCGATCAATATGCCCTTTGCCTCCTAAAGTCCTAATTCGCTAATTGCATAAGGCTCATATGCAAGTTGCACACATATATGGAGCACTAGCAGTAGTAGCTACTTACCTTCCCCCCTTTTTTCTTGCAATGGACTACTCACCTTCCCTTGATATTCATTCATATATATAGGGGCTGGCTGGGTCGTACATGCTCACACAACCATCCTACACATGGTGTACTGAAGTGGAGATATAGCTAGCTAAAGAGAGCTCAATGGCGAGGGGTAAGATTGTGATTAGAAGGATTGAGAACATGAGCAAGAGGCAGGCCACCTTCTGCAAGCGGCGCAGTGGCCTGCTGAAGAAAGCACAAGAGCTCGCCATCCTCTGCGACGTCCAGGTCGCCGTCATCGTCTTCTCCTCCACCGGATGCCTATACGAGTATGCCAGCTCCACCACCACCACCGCCCCCATCGCCATGGCTTCTATTATTCACAAGTACCAAGGAGAGCCAACAGCTGCTGAATCCAGTGACACAACTTATGGTATGCATGCATAAATGCATTCCCTTGCAACCTAGCTTTCTAGCTAATTAATCCTGACTACTCCGAAATACACAATGTTATAGACATGACGAGAGTTGCTCCCATGATGCAACTTTGACCGTTATTTTTTCATACAAAAAAGAGTACAATATTTCTTGAAAAACGTGATGGTACTATTTTCGTTTGACGAAACTCAATAATATGTTCACATATATTATTAGATAGAAGTAATATTAATTAGTATTTGTATGGTAATTATTTATTTATTCACTTCTCTCACTGACATTTACTCATATGTGCATACTTCTAGTGCTACACCGTATAACCATGACAACTTTCTTTTTATTTTTTTGTTTGACAGAAGTTGAAACATTAATTTCGACACGAAATTGTATATAAAGTGTGATAACTAGGAAGTTTATAGTAACTCGGATGTTCTGGTAATAATAAAAACATATTGTTTGCTAGTTTTGGGAAGGGGAAGCATAGAAACTACGGCAGGAAATGCAGATGCTTCAAGAACATCATCGGTACATAAATATGTTGTTAATTTCGCTTCCAATACTATCTGTAAGAGTAAGAGTATTGGCGGAATATGTTGGATGTATTATTGAGCCTCAGGGGCGAGTATATATAGTGGTACAGGGATCATCTTTGAGTACAAGTCAAGTTAGGAGAGGAGTCCTAACTATCCTAAACTACCGTGACAATCCTATACTAATACGTATACTCTAACACTCCCCCGCAGTCGTAGCGGTAGCGTCGTGAACAACAGGAACGTCGTGGACGGTCAGACTGGAGTGCCGAAGTAGACCAGTAGGCTGACATCCCCCCGCAGTCGTAGCGGGAGCGTCGTGGACGTCGTCGTGACGCGGATGCTTGGACTGTAGTGGAAGCTGGTGAGGTCTCAGGCGAGGTGGTAGCCCTTTGTGCCGATGTCGAGGGAGCTGAGAGCGTTTAGGCGGTGCAGCCTTGGTCGAGGTAGGCGTGCGAGGGGTCGCCATGGTCGATGTCGTGGTCGGGGTTGCCGGTGTCGAGGTAGCCGCACATGAAGCCGCAAGCGCATAGTGCGCGAAGAGGATGACGGAGACGCGTCGAGGCAGGTCGAAGGTGTCGATCGATGCCGAAGTCGATGCAGTCCGAGCCGTCGGGTACGATCGGCGTCATAGTTTTGCCAGAACTAGGCACACATCGGGGATGAAGGCACATCTCGGTTTTGCCAGAACCGAGTATGCCAAGAAGAATGTGTCGCTGACGCGGTCGAGGCAGTCGTAGAGGAAGGTGTCGATGCCGAAGAAGACGTTGTCATGCCGACGAAGACGAGGCGTCCGGCGCGAGTTTGCCAGACTCGGGAACGCGTCGGGGAGGAAGGCACACACCGGTGTTGCCAGCACCGGGCATGCGAGGGTAGGTGCCATCATAAACCTGTGCGCCTGACGGCGAGGTTGATGTGGATGAAGACGTAGAAGGCGGCGAAGCCCACGGCGACCTGGAGTGGTCATGCGGGACGCCTAGAGAGGCGCGGCGGCGGTACTCGAAGTAGGCGAGGAAGAACCCGGCGGCGTGACGAAGACCTTGCGCGGACGGCGGCGACCCGCGCCATGAGGCGGCGCGGTGGAAGCCGGGAACGCCAGTGCGCGGGGACGGCGAGGTGATAGCGTGCAGCGACGCTACACCCCGAGGGGGCGGCATAGCTGCAGGGCGCGAGTCGGTGCAGCGGCTGGAGGCCACCGGCGCATACGCGCGTGGGAGGCGCGTCGGCATCCGGTAGGCGGAGACCAAGGCGGCGGTGCTGCGGCCCGAGGGGTGACGCAGCGGCAGCCCGTAGCTCGATCGGTGGTAGGCGCGTGCTCAGGGACGAGCTTGGCGTAGACGGGCGCGAGAGCGGTTGATCAGACCGACGGTGCGCCGTATGCGCCATGGCGTGGACGACGCGTAGATCGAGGACGATGGCGGCGTTGTCGATGGAGTCCCGGGCGATGACGACGAAGACGATCCGGGGTGGGGGCGTCCGCGGCGGCCTCCCGAAGAAGGCGCAGCAGCCGTCCGCGATGCGCGGCAGCCTGCCGTGAGGCCGCGACGGCCTACCGAGGCAGGCACGGCGGCGGTGGTGGCAGACGCACGGGCGCGGTGTAGATCGTCGATGCCGATGTCGGAGTAGAGGCGCAGAGAGGACGACGGCGGTGGGCGACTCAATCCGATCTAAGATCGGTAAACCAAAGAAGAAAACCGATCAAGAGATCGGAGAAAAGACGTGCAGGGCAGCCGATCACGGATCGGCGGACGGACCCTGCGTACGGGTTGCGCAGCCCCCGGCGGAGATCATGGAGATCGACCTCCCCGGGGGCGGCGCGGCGGAAGCGTGTCGACGGCGCCTAGCACGGCGCCATGGGGGCGGCGGTGCTAGGGTTTGGGAGCGGCGGCGGCGGCGCGAGGGCTTGGCGGCGGCTGCTCTAGGGTAGGATCGGTTTAGGCTGATACCATGTAAGAGTAATTGGCGGAATATGTTGGATGTATTATTGAGCCTCAGGGGCGAGTATATATAGTGGTACAGGGATCATCTTTGAGTACAAGTCAAGTTAGGAGAGGAGTCCTAACTATCCTAAACTACCGTGACAATCCTATACTAATACGTATACTCTAACACTATCTACTCTCTCCGATCCATAAAAAGTGTCACCCACTTAGTACAAAATGAGCGAAACTTTTTATGGATCGGAGGGAGTATAAAATATGTCTGACAAAATACAGGGTTTTTGACTTATTTGTAGGAATCTTATGGGGGAGAGCTTGTCAAACTTAGGGGTCAATGACTTGTTTTTGTTGGAAAATCAACTAGAGAAGAGCTTACAGCGTATTAGAGAGACGAAGGTAGCACAGCTCCTCGGTCGATCCGTTCCTGCTCTTAATAATTGTACTATTCCCACCATAATTCTGATGCTAATTAACTTTGTGACGGCTGAATGATGTAGGAACAATGTTTTGCCAACCAAATTTTACTACTCAATCAAAAGGTTTGCCAATATTTGTGTCACTAGCACGCGCATCTTCATACTCAGAACAACTTTATTCAATATAAATTGCATATGTACATGGTTACCAAATAAAGTGAATATGTAGGGATGTATCTTCCATCAAGAAAATATCAAGCTCTGCGAGGAATTAAAGCTTATTCATGAACAAAACCTGGAACTAAAGAGCAAGGTAACAGAGTGACTTCATTGTGTATTCGAAGAAAGACGTGTTTTCCCGGTTGAGATTAATAGTGATGCTTGATGCTGGTTTCAGCTTTATGTGTCAAATGGCTCTACTAAGGGCGCGAGATGTTATCCTCCAAGGCAGAGGATATGACAAGTACTAATGATATTAATTCCGGTAATTATATGTCAAGTACTTAACCTACTGCCAACTATTTGTACAGACTGGTTGTATCCATGATGCATTTTAGATGCAGAGGTAAGGAGTTAACTCTTACTGAGTTGTATCGCCCTGATACGGTGCATGTGACGTAAATGTAAAATATGATGAATGTATATGTGTTTGGTCATCTACAGCTAGCTTGTGGTATAAATGTTCTCTATATATGTATGTATGTATGTATATATTGTTTGGTCTATATTCCTGAAGGAGCTGAAATATTTGAAGTGACGAACGGAATGGAAAAATATTAAAGATGCTTCTTGCTGGAGAAGAATCAAACCTAGTACTGTATTAGCGTTGGTTACACCAATCTACCATTAAGAACCTCTTTACTAAAGATCAAGTGGTGGCTGGCTCATAGCACCAAATCTGGAAGAACATCATCTTTAATCTAACCTAATCAACTGGCTCCAACAAAGATCAAAACGATGTTGCTCGCATGGACTGCAGCATTATTTGCATCGTGCTCTGTGGCCACTTTACATGAGTAACCTTAAAATCGTACTTTTTGGATGATGCAAGTGTACCCACCAATCCAACAACCTTAAATAACATGTTACTAGGAAGCTGTTTACAACTTGGATGCTATAAGTACAATTATAAATTAAAATCTTGAAATCACAACCAGGAAGATTTCTCCAATAATAGACCACAATAGGCAAACTGTACCAAAAAGATATAAAACTTACCGTATTTGTGAGAAAACAGAGATTGATATGGCTAATTATTACCGAAGACGCAAAATATTTATTTGTTGTCGTACATCTCAGACCTTTTAGTCTCCATGATCCGGCATCTTAATTACACACCATATTATCAGACGTACGGAACTGTCATAAAATTGCTAATAAAAAACTCAATGTTATTTCTCGCCTTCCTTATCGCCCAGTTATTTAATTTTAGCATGTTGAGGTATTGGACAATTCTACCGAGATACTAGATCGATCTATTATCACACAGTTCGAGGAAAGTGCAGTTCCCACATGGTACATATATGGTAACGTGTCGAGGTATGGTTTGATCGCTCTACTAGGATAAGAACACAGATGTTCAAACAAAATTTACTACGAACATTTTACATATATGGTAACGTGTCGAGATACGATTGGATATAAACAAAAAAGAACCTGGCTGACTGCATTGTACGGCAAACTAGCCTCACGTCCGGAGCCAATAGGCTATCCTCGTACCCAACTAAACTATGAAAGACAATAAGTTGCAAAATTATATTGTATGTGGATGTCCTTATTGTAGACGTCGAGCAAAATAGTATGTAGTGGGTACGTTAATCAACCTACTCTATGATTAAAACTGGTGGTTACTTTTTTAATCCTAGCTATGTTTCAACAGCACAAGATCCAGCCTTTAGCTCTCAAACCAAAACAAGCAAACAAAACAATACAAATAATAGATGGATTAGTATGGGGGTGGGGCAATTTTTCTCTCTAAGTTAGATTTTTTGTCACCTGGAGAAAAGAAGAAAGCCATTAGCAGTCTCTTGCGTTCTATCAAGCTTCATCTTTTTAGAGAACCATCAAGCTAGATGAGGATAGGGCGATTGGTAGATCGGGAGACCGGAGAAAAATGCTTTAGAAAAAAGGAAAGCAACTGCATGGAGAAACAGTGACACTCCAGCTTTCTCCACCTATCCCAAAGAGCCTCAAAGTACACCTGAAGGGGGAATCAAACCTAGTATTATAGTTGGCTTCATCATTAAGAACCACTTTATGAAACATCAAGTGGTGGCATGGCTGAAAGCACCAAATCTGGAAGAAAATCAACTTTACTCTAATTTAATCGATTGTTGGCTCTAACCGATGTCGGAAGGCCATCACTCACATGAACTCTAACATTTTTATCCATTCACTTAAAACTGTACTTTCTTTGGATGAGGCGAGTGTACTCACCAATCCAACAACCTTAAACAACATGTTAAGATATTTGCAATTTGATCGCTACCTTGACCACCAAAATGCTAATGTTTCTCGGTAACGATGGGACTCGGTTACTGTATAACCAATGGTTAACCATTCCTAACCCTAAATGACCTGATGGTTAACCATTTTCCACCTTCATATGACAGCATTCAATACATTCGTGTTCGGAACCAAAATTGTTAACCAAGTCTCATCCTTGTTCTTGCACCTCTCTCTCCAATATGTATGGTCATAAATTGTCATATGTTGAAATTACAACGCAAAAATACTTTCCAAAGTGTGCAGGTCACCTGAAATATAGAGTTTGCACTGTAATACAACATCACAGGCAATAAAATATGAAAAAGATATAAACTTGACATATTCGTGAGCAAACCGATGATTCATTAACATGGTCGATTCATTCCTATGACGTTGTCATGCATATATATTGTTTTGTGGTGGATCTATGAATTCTAATTTCACAATATTTGGCATCTTAATTATACACCAGAATATAAGATTTATATTATAGTGGCAGGAAAAGTCATATAATCGTCGACGTAAAAAGCCATGCAGTTTTTCGCCTTTCTTATTTCCCAGTTAATTTAGTTTCAACATGCTAAGATAAGTTATTAGATATATCAGCAAATAACTATCAAGAAAGTGTACTACACACAAGTTACATAAGATACATTAGGATGGCTCAACCAACATATGAGCACACAAATTTGATGAATGTGCACTACCCACATGTCACATACATGGTAACATGTCGAGATCCAATTGGATGACTCTACGAATATGTGCACACAACCCGGAAGATACTGGGCGGCACGCGTTACGGTGGTAACATGAACTACATGCGTGTTGAGATAAATTGTGCAGCCTTAATTTCAATTCTGATATTATGATATGACATTAATTAGTAACACAATTTATAATGTTGGGCGGATACTGCAATTGTTAGCTTCTGACTGCACATTTCACGGCAGCTGAGCAACATGTCCGAGGACAGTAGGCTTTCCTCGTACCTAAGTCAAAGTAAGGATGATAGTACGTTTTCAAAACTATACTATTATACACGGATGTCCTTATTGCAGACGTCGAGGAAAAAAGTATGTAGTGGCGCGGCCACTAATTAAAAATGGTGTTTACTTGTTTTATCGTAGCTCGCGTGTCGTCATCAGCACATGCGCATGATCCTTCCTTTAGCTTGCAAGCCAAAAGAATCAACGAAACAATACAAAAGAAATAGCTGGATTAGGCTGGGGAGAGCTCCTCTTGCTAAATTAGACTTGCTGTCACCTGGAGAAGAGAAGAAACCATTAGCAGCCTAGCAGCGTTCTATCAAGCTTAATTTCCATTCATATATCTTCTCGATCCGGCTGGCCAGCAGAAGGATTGAGCGATCGATCGATTGAGAGACCGGAGAATAAGAAGAAGAGGATGGGGAGAGGAAAGATCGCAATCAAGCGGATCGACAACACGACAAACCGACAAGTGACCTTCTCCAAGCGTCGCGGCGGGCTGATGAAGAAGGCCCGGGAGCTCGCCATCCTCTGCGATGCCGATCTGGCGCTCATCGTCTTCTCCAGCACTGGCCGCCTCTACGACTACGCAAGCTCGAGGTTTTCTAGTTAACTTCAGCTCTCCCTCTTGTAAATTCGAATTACTTGGTTTTTCCTTCATTAATTAGGTCGACATTTATTAGCCGTTTGAAGTGATTTTTTGGATATGCCTATCATTTGTTATTATCAGCGGCATGAAGGCAATAATAGAGCGCTACCAGGAGGCAAAAGAGGAGCATTCTGGGGTGTTGAATGCAACATCAGAGGCAAAGGTATGTACTGTATATATTCATAGTAGCTAGCTACCTTAATTTCCACACTATACATGTTTAGCAGAGAAGGAACATGCTTTGTGTTTGAAGAAATAGAAATAATACAGTTGCACATTTAAGACCACGCTTTGCAAATTATTTGGATGGAGTAGAATCTATGAGGAGCAGTATAGTCTATATAAATGGCCTTTGGATCCTGCCAGTTATATAGACCGGCAAAATTGTATGTTGTAAGGGGTACGTGTAGCATAAAATTGTGTGATATATTTATCCGCATAAATCAGTACTCTATAAATTTATCCACATAAAATTGTGTGTTGTAAGGAGTACGTGCAGCATATGTAAATGGCATCTCTGGATCCGGCCAGTTCCCTTCCATCAGCAACTTTGTGATAGAACTCACACATGCCTCTCTAAGAGCATCTCTACGGGGGGTCGTAAAAGGGGCCGTAAAGCTACTTTAGGGCGCCGGACAGAAAAACAGGCCACACCGGGAGGTCGCAAAGCCTTTGTCCAGCCCGAAATCTGTCCGGCACCGCGAATAGGGCCTCCAACTTTGGGGGCTGACTTCGCGGTGCCGGACACTGTCCGGCCTGAGCCTCCGACGGACATGGCCCGCCCGTCATACACACGAAGTGAACCGGCAGTCATTTGTGCTTCCACCCCTCCATGCTCTATTCCCTGCCTGGCGATTCGCGCTACCACCGCCACCGTCGCCGTAGCCATCTCCGCCGTTCCGAATAGAACGGCCGATTGTCGTCCCCAACCGCAACACTCACCGCCGCCGCTCCCTGGCAAGGCCGGCCTTCTTCTCCGACGCAAACTCTTCTCTATCGGCGCGACCAGTAAGTCCCTCCCTCCCGCCCGCAAGGTGTTCGGCTGTTTGCCGACAATCCATTCTTTTATGATTTTTGATGTTTCGATGCTTGATTAGGCTATGGATTCAGACTACGAAATGATGTTTTACCAAATGACGGAAGAAATGACCGCACTTCAAATGGATGATGAGGAGAATGAAGCAGTCATCCGCATTCTTGTGGCGGCGGTGGAGGAGGAGGAGGCCGAACCCAAACGCGGAGGATCTAGGCCTGGAAAGAAGGGCAACACGAACCGGGAGCGGGCTACCGGACATATGCTATTGTTCAACGATTATTTTTCGCACCAGCCAACCAACGATGAGGTTGCTTTTCGCCGGCGCTTCAGGATGCAGAGAAGTTTGTTCCAGAGCATTGTGCATGGTGTGCGAGAATATGATGAGTACATTGAGCTAAAGAGTGACTGCACCGGAATTCTTAGATTCTCATCTATTCAGAAATGCTCCGTTGCTTTACGGTCTCTTGCTTATGGGGCTCCCGCCGATTCTATGGTGGACTACTACCGTATGGGTGAGTCAACAGCCACTGAAGCCACTTACAGGTTTTGCAAGGCGGTGAATGCGGTGTTTGGACCAACGTATCTGAGAAAACCAAATACTCAAGACACTGCTCGGCTCTTGGCAGTAGCTGAAGCGAGAGGTTTTCCAGGGATGCTTGGAAGCATCAGCATTGGAAGTGGAAGAATTGTCCGTATGCTTGGCAGGGGATGTATAAAGGAGGACATCTTGGAGCATGCTCAGTTGTACTTGAAGCGGTGGCTGACTATGATACGTGGATTTGGCATGCTTTCTTTGGTATGGCCGGTTCTCACAACGATATCAACGTGCTGCAACGTTCTCCGGTTTTTGCCAGACTTGCCAATGGTCAAGCTCCCGACTGTAACTATGAGATCCACGGTCATCAGTATAACATGGGATATTACCTAGCAGATGGTATCTATCCAACATACTCGACATTTGTGAAGACCATTCGCAATCCTATTCCTCCGGCAAAGAAATATTTTGCGAAGAAACAAGAGGGTGCTCGGAAATATGTGGAACGAGCATTCGGTATACTTCAAGCCCAGTTTGCGATCGTTAGGCATCCTTCTCTATCATGGTCGATATAATAGATGTGGGAGATCATGAATGCTTGCATTATTATGCACAACATGATCATCGAGAATGAACGTGACCCTTACATGTTTTTGCCACCCCAGCTTCCATCTTACGAGCAGGGGCAACTTGAACCGGTGGTGCATGGCCCGCCGTAAGGCTTCTCGGAATTTCTCGCGGTGCATTAGCAAATTCATGATGGAGATGCGCATCAACAACTGCAGGATGATTTAGTGGCGCACCTGTGGGAGCGCCATGGCGGAGAGGGCGATGGCCTTGTTTGAAGCACAATTTAGAGGATTTTAAAACTTTATTGTTGTAATAAATAACTTGATTTGAAACTATTTGGAGGGAACATTTGTGCCTCGGCCGGCAATTCTATATTTTGGGTTCGATTTGATCACTTGCTTTGGGGTACGGCCGTTTAGGGAGTGCCGGTGTGGAAGGGAAAAAAGCGCCGGACAAGTGTCTGACACCCTCCAATTGGGCCTCCAATGGAAGTGTGCCGGACACAATTTAGGCGCTCCCCGTGGAGATGCTCTAAGCATCTTTTTCTTTAGCATCTATGTAGTTTGAATCTATTCTTCGAAACACTACTCATGGTCATCACATGACTCAGTCCATGGTGTTAAAATATCAATATATTGCCTAACATTTTTCATTAATTTGTACTTTTGGTTGAGTCAAGAGGTATCAAGTTCAAAACCCCGCTCACACAGTAAAAAGAAAAAAGATTATGCGGCCTAAACCGACGCACGCTCCATTAGTTCGGACTTTTTATTGAGTTGGCTAGTACATAAAATTCAATACATGGGAGAATATAGCTTGTGGCTGGATGCATGTTTGGTTGTCTCAACTGTGACACTAGCTAATAGGTGGTCGACAATATTTTCGCATCTGCTTCCCGGGTAGCTCTGAGGGTGACTCTGGAGGCCCCCACGGATCTCGCATCTGCTTCCTGGGTAGCTCTCGTCCTACTCCAACTTAAACCCTAGTTGCCTCGCTCCCATGAGTTTCTTGGCATGAGGGTGTCCAGCGCGCGTCGTGCGTGGAGTTGATTGAGTGACACCATATACATTGTATCGTGTCTTCATGGAGTCACTCAAACTCGGCAATCTGGCATTGTGACGCCATGGATCTGCTTATGGGTTGTGTGTGGTTGTGGTCCGCGATTGGATATCCTCATGTGCCCGATAATAGTACTATGGCGTACCAGTCAAAGAGGGAGGAGGAAGCTTCCCATGATTAGTGGCGCCTCCAACAGTCTTGTGCGAACACACGTACGACGGGCTTCGGCCTATAGGCGCGTAGTGTGGAAGAGGAAGAAACCACCTCATAAACCTTGGCTAAACCTCCATTTGGTTGGGTGAAGTTGATGATCGATGGTTGCTTCCGAGGGGAGGATGGCACTGTTGGTGCTTGCATGGTCCCCCGTGATGAGATTGGCAATATTACTTTATCAGTGTTTCGCCTTATTTCTTCATGTGTGGAAGCTTTGGAAGAGGAGTTGATGTCTTGTTTGGAACGTCTATACCTAGCTCTTCTTCATAGTAATCTTCCAATCATCATTGATTCATGTTGTTCAAACCTGGTGTCGACAATTATGAAGCCTTCTCAAGACCGTTCATGTATTTACATATTATCTTAGAGATTAAAAGCTTATAAGCTAGAGATCATAGAGTCTGTAGTTTTGTAAAAGTTTATCGTAGTCAGGTTAGGGTTAGTCACTTTCTTGCCAACTGGGCGAGGTCAGATCATAAAACTTCGGATTGGGTCAGTTCAGGGTTTGATGTTATTCTTCGGAAGCTTGAACGCGAACTCGTTGTAACCCCTACTGCTTAATAGAGATCTGTTTTTACCCACACACACAAAAAACATACTTTTCCCTATATGGTTATCCTAATCTGGTGCGTCTCTGATGATCATTGTATATTGTTTTCTATTTGTTGTGCAGCTATGGCAGAGGGAGGTTGCAACCTTGAGGCAGCAAGTGCAGAACTTACAACACAATAATAGGTAATATTAATACTCCTTAGCATCACATGTGCAAAGAAATAAATCACAAATTAGTAGAGCTATCTATAATTTCCTGTTTCAGTTGTTTTAGATGCAAATTAATTGGATGAAAAGACCGTGACATGCATGTCGAGATCTTTGACTCAAAGACTAGGCCGGTGAAAGTTTAATAGTTTCCCTTTTTTGAATTTTCTAAAATACCCACTAAGAACCTTTTGTTGCGATGAATGAAGAAGTTATGTCACTAGCTAGTAGCTGGTTACACTGTTAAACCATGTAGCTTCTGATGGATATATAGGCAACTATTGGGTGAGGAACTATCTGGCTCCACTATTCGAGATCTACAGTTTACACAGAACAAACTTGAGATGAGCATGCATTCCGTAAGAAAGAGGAAGGTACCCTTTCTCTTCCCTTTCCTATTTTTTTCTGTAATTATATATGTATGCATGATTCGTACTTTTCTTGTAATTGATTTCTGTAGGAGCAACTTATGGCTATGGAGATTCTAGAACTGAACCAAAAGGTTCACTACAACTTTCTCCTCTTGCTGCTTCTATTGGTGTTGAAATAGCTTAAGCGTCAATTCTGGCTAAACTATGTCATTAACGTGTAGTTGCGATATGATGAGATGTAACTTTCTTTTGTAGGGATTGCTTATTCAGAAGGAAAATGTAAACCTTGGCAAGAAGTTGAGCATTGCTCATGAGCACAAGATGGAACTGCAGAAGAAGGTAAGCAACGTCTTAGACACCCAAGTACTAAAATGCTAGGTAATATCAGTAGAGGCGATGCCGCGAAGGTAGTAGATTAGCCAGTAACACGGCAACATATGTGAATTCCTCCTGCCCACACATCCCTCCCCTTGGGCGACACGGACGCTGCCCCGAATCCTAGCTCCCGACCACTCCTCCGCCACCCCTACCATCCCTGCCACTGACAAATTACGTGCAACGAGCGGGGGACATATCTTCCCGGGTTGTTACCATCTATAGAACACATTGTCTATTTTGCATGTTTTGCCTTGGGAGTGAGCCGGTGAGTTCTGTGAAAGAACCATGTCGATGGAGACGCACCACAATAGGAAGATCATGACCATCACCACCAGTACCAACGAGAGACATATGGTGATGTGGAGATCGTTGACACATAGTCCCCACAAAATCGTCGTTAAGAATATGATCAAGACTGTTGCATGGTTGTTGACGAGGAAGCATGAGACAGCTTTCGCCATGGCGCCCAACGCCAGCGGATGTGCCAAGCCATGAGCGCCATGTATTCGACACATAAGAGGCATGTCATGAAATTGTAGTCGCGTGGACACTCCTCGCCACCTCCTATTGCTCTTCTGCTTCTAGTGCGCTGCTTACTGCTACGACACGAGCTAAGTGTGCCTCTTGATGGATAGTGCTTGCTTTTCTTGTACTATTTGTTACTCTCCGATATTCAGCAATAGACAACACAACCAAAATTCCAAAATGATCGAAAAGGGATAGTACAATCCACATATACACTTCAACACCCCCTCTCATGTGACACTGTAAGTCAACAGTGTAAACAACGGCACGTAAATCTCACATTTGACAAAAGAGGCCTATACGTGGACAAAGAGGGGCAACATCTATTTTTTGTGTATATTGCAAAAATCAGAAATCGAACTCGAGACTCTGGACTCTGATACCATCTCAAGGTTCATGCAATAGCCAACACAACCAAAAGTTCGAACTGATGGAAATGGATGGGAAATCCACATATACACTTCAACAACCGCCTCTGATCATGTGTGATAGGGAAGACAAGTTAACACATGCGCAAAGGAGGGACAACAACAATTTTAGATAAATTGCGAAAGCCAGGACTTGAACCCAAGACCTTACGGCTTTGATACCATGTCAAGCTTCATGCACTAGACAACGCAAGAAAAAGTACCAACTGTTTGTATCTCCCCTCCGCTCTCCCAATATTCGTGCATCGCCGTTACCCACCACGCCGTCACTACGTTGGAGGTTGGGGGTCACGTCCATGTGGGACGACTCGCCATTGTTCGCTACCGGTCGACAAGAGGCTTGTTCTTGCCCATATATAGGGTAGGACTGGGGAAGGTCGTACCAGACTAGCGGTCATGGCCAGGTGGGCTATAACCGACCTTGTGTATCCACGACCACATGTGACCACAGGATTGGGCTAGGGTCGATATGGGGTTCGTCGTGATAGTTTTCTAAAGCGGGTGATACCGATGATGTTTGGTGGTGGTGCAGGGATCTTGGGCATCGGGTGTCGGGCCGCTGACCCTTAATGATGGACTGTGCATTTGGCTGTCCGACGAGGTTGTCATGTGGATGGCGAGATGCGTAGTGGCATGTGATCCTAGTAAGGCGGTTGTCTTCGCTGATGGTCTTTCCCTAGTCTAGATCTAGAGCTTCGTTCATCATGGTTGGCCCCATTTTCCGATCATGGTGGCTGGGTCACTTTGGTGAGGTGCGTAGAGGTACCAAGCGAAAGATCTTTTCCTTGGCTCTGTCTGTCTTGATGTCAGCAGGTATAGTGTCCCTCTTTGGGATACACATTGGTCTTTCTTCACCCACACCTTTAGCAAGCACTGGGGTAAAATCCTCACCCATCTAGGGTAGACGCTGTGGCGGCAGAGTGTCCTGTCCCTCTTGCGGGCGTCATTGACGAGTGTGGGTGATCCTGGTGCCAGCGTCTTGGTCAATTGCCTCATGTTCTTCTTCTTGGAGACATTTTGAGGTGTCTAGTAGTGCACTTGTGCTTGTTGGTGTGTTCAGTTTGTTGTGTTGTTACATATTGACCAGCTTGTGAGGTTCTCCTCAACACCGTGTATCGATTAGCCGAGTGGCTTTATAATATGAAGTGAAGCCAAATTCGAATATCGATAGTGTGCACGATGGTATGCATCAATAGAGGCTGGGGGAGCTTCCATCCTTCAAGAAAATCAGTACTGACCTTCCTTACTGCTTAGACTAGGAAAAAGCAAGCTAGAAAAATAATTCTAGCTTTATCCAAACATTTTGAGAGAAAATACATGTTGTTAAATACCCCCTCTTCCGATAGAATATACCATTTTATGCATCGACATAGGGTTTGATTAGAACACGGTATTGTTTCGAACAAGAAGATTATACTTTGTGAAATTATATGTGTGATGGATCTAGCAATATCAATTTCGTGTTATTAATGCAAGCATAAATCTATCAAAACTCTAGTATGGACAAACTAGGAGTGCAATGGTCATGACTCATGCATAATGTGAAAGAAAATACATGTTTTACTCCAATCAAGCCCAAATACAAATACCAGCTTCAGTTTTATTTGGTTGCACGCATGGAAGATAACTGATCGATGCTTGACTACATATGAATTTTTGTTTGATAACTATTTAGATTTCCGGATGCATCAGATGGAGTGAGCAGCAGACTGGTGGAAGCAGCTCAAAATCCAGAGTACGTGAACCGAACATTGACCTTGAGTTGTGCCAACAGGAGCATGAGGATGAATAGCTCCTATTGTATATCTCGTCTGCGGTAAGTATTCCTGCCGAATTACACGTTAAAGTTCCATTTGCTCAGTTGCATGTCAAACAAGTTACAACTAATTACACGTGCTTTTTTTGCGGGAAATTACACGTGCTATTTATTAACAAAAATTTGTTGACTTGCATGAAATAGCTTAATTTGGTGTATTTTCAGTGCCTGGACGATATATGGAAGTATGGAAGCTCATCATTTGTTGTGCATACACTGCGATTTGTAATAGGAGTCAACAAACATGTATGCATGGTGTGCCCATTTAATACTGAACAGAATTGATGAAGCAGAAACATGCATGAACCCTATGCGTTATTTGGTGTCAAAGACACACATATGGCTTCAAATGTATTTATGTGGATCTAACTCGATCTCTATATAGGAGTATTATGATCTGTATGCTTATGTTTTTTGGGTGCTTGCAAATGAGGATCGTTTCATATATATGACCACAACCACATTGGTAACTTTTTTTCAACCACATTTTGATAACTTGAACACCAAACATTGGCTTCTATCGGGTTGTGAGTCCCAGTGATCCACCCTTAATTCACACATATGTGGTATAAAATCAATATGCAAATATTAGATGTGATGGTCACATTAGGAAGAAGCTCCTTGACGGTCAGGCATGACTACACCACACATCTAATTAACAGATGGCGTCCACTCATGCACGCGATTTATCTCGCTCTCACTTGACTTACACCGCATCCCATATCTCTTCATGTGCAATGTCTTTTTGCCTCCATGCAATTATGTTGCCTTCTCTGATAGGTTTTTCGTCGATGCCATTGCTCTCAATGCCAGCGTCACTGCCGCTCTCTCTGCCTGTATACGCTATGGCCAAGCCCACGCCTCCCTTCGCCGGTGGTCTCTACGGGTGAGCCGCCTCCATAACCATCACTACCACCCCGAAGAAGCAAGGATCCGAGATTTGATGATGTTTAATTCAAATACTCCATAAAATAAGTAGGTTGTTTCAATATTCAATAGTCAAAATTCCCTTTTAATCCAAAGGAAAACAAATAAAATTATGAAAAATGAATTTTAATGTAGTTGACAAGCTCAAAGAAAATGTTAAAATTTCTATAATTCCAGTTGAAAGCTCGCATACTTTTTTTTTTTGCAGCTAGCTTGGTTTTATATCATCCCAGCGAGTGACCACACCAATTAGCCAAGCCTTCTAATTAATTAGGCCAATACAAACAATACAGTTTTCCTCGGAGATTATTTCGACATAATCTTACATTGCAAGCTACATATAGAAGAATTTTCGGGTTTGATTAGCTGGCAGAAAAAAGTAGCAAAAAGAGAAGGTAAATGGGGTGGGGCCCCACAAGAAAAGAGTGGAATGACACGTGGCGCCCGGCAAAGCAGCACGCTAGCTAGAGGGTGGCCCCTTCTCACAGTTGGCCAGACAGGGTGGTCGTCCTCCTCAGTACCAGTACGTATTCGATCCATGGCTAGCTAGCTAGCTTAAAACATTGAAAGAAGTACTACTTTGTCACTGTGCTTGGGCTGCGCTAAACTGTTTGCTCGAATTTCTTACTAATCCTTTAGCTTGCACTCTTGTCTGCGAGCAGGTCTTGTTCGGCAATAGTAGAGTAGCTCATGCGCACTCTGGAGAGTAGCTAGTGTACTGGCTAGTTTTAATTTCTTAGAATAGCACAGTTTGATTTATATATGTGTTGCAAGGAAGAACATGTTATTAATTTAACTATTTTCCTCTAGGCGGACCGTGTGACTCGATGCCAAATGGGAAGCGTAAACTTGTTGGGTGTGTTCCTACATCCGCAACCCAACCTGTTTCCCGGCCCTATCCGTGTCTGCATCCACATCGGTGTCGCTCGCTCCAGCTTTAATTTCCCCACTTGTTTTTCTTCTGTCATACTACACGATTTTGATGGCAGTATCATTCACTTCACACACACTTTTTTTGGTGGCACTGCACATTAATATGCTTGGGCCTGAGAAGCTTGTGCATGCGAGCAAATAAAGAGAGTAGGAAAAAAGATATATCAGTGAGAGCGGGGAAATGTTCGATTTGGTAAGAGCAAGCGATATGGGAGTGGATTCAGAAGCGCGTCAAGCGGGATACAATAGAAATCGCTCACTGGTTTAAGCCACCTATTCGGCCTCTGTACCTAGCAAGCATAACCAAGTTTGTTAGGCTAGCCATAGAGGGAAGTAACATAAAATAGTAACATACACATAATAGTAGGCTATGTTACTACAAAAATTCGTTTTGGAACATGGGTGCTTATGCTTTCGCCCCTCGGAAAACACATTTCGGAACGTCATAAAATATTGATCAAAAATTTGGCGTGAACATCTCAACATTGTATGTGAGCCCATATGATGTCGAGATGTACGGACACAAAGTTTTTTGTCCGGATTTTTGGGAATCTCAAATACATTTGAAATACGATTTAAAAATTCGGAGCATATGCTCTCGGGTGCCAAAACATCGCCCCCTACTACGGGCTCTATATATAATGGGTAGTAACATATGTATGGTGTCATACAACACTCAATTTATTAGGTTGTAATCTCATATTATCTTGTGATATATGATGTCATAATTTTTTTCATTAATTAGTTGACACGTCATCTTTTTTGCCTATGACATCTATGTTACAAGCTAAGTTACTCCTTACCATGGCTAGTCTTAGGCCCAAGTAACATTCGTTAGAACCAGCTAGCAAAGACCAAAACAACCATAATGATATCCAACACTTTTCAAAAAAAAAAAAAAAAAAGAATGTGTGGTAGTCTTACTAGTCTGCCAACCAAATTGGTTGAAGATATCCCGTGTAACCGTGTAGACTAGCATGTGACTCCACAAGCGGAAGTAAGGACCACATATGGAGTGAAAGAGTAGCGGCTATTTATTTGAGGGAATTCTACCCAAAAAGTCATTTGTAGCACGAGCTACATGTAGCCAACAATGTTTTAAATTTCAAGAAAATCTAAAAATAAATCTGGACGTAGCCAATACTTATCCTACAACTATGAAAAAAATTAATCAGAAATTCTTTGTATTTTGGACTACGTAAAAAGACAAATTCTGACAAGATTTGGAGGTGCACTATTCACACTCCCAGATTTATAATTTTTTTCTTTTTTATGTAGCATATAATATAGTGTATTTCGGGTTGAGATTTTGCATAATTATAGGATATATCCGTGGCTATATGTACGTATTTATTTTCAGATTTCTCTTGAAACTTTGAAATTTATTTTTCAAATGTTCAAAATAAAGGCCTACATGTATCCTGGGCTACAAAACCACGCTCTATGAATTCTACTCCTTACCTTCTGTTTGTGAATTTATGACAGTGTTTGCGCCATTTAAAATTTTCGGCTGCCCCAAAATTGTTACACTATGTCAAGTTTTGCCCTTTTAAGTTTGAACTAGTTGTTGTGTAGGTGAGAGAAGATAGATTGGGGTTGAATAGTTAGCATAAATTTTGTTTGAACAACGGGAGTGGACAAGACAGGACAGGGCAGGAAAGTAAGTAAATCTAATCTGGATTGGTTATTGGGTGGTACAACTCGTACTGTTTGCCTGCAGTGTCCTCTATCCTCTTCCTCAACCATCCCTCTCTCATCTGTTCTTTCTCCTCTGCACAAAGACAAAAGACAGAAAGAAAAGAGGCCATGGAGACAGCAGCCTTCCCCACATATCTCGCCAGAACCTCACTCACACTGGTACTGCACACCATTCTATCTATCTATGCGCAGCTCGATCTAGATCCGTCTCTGGCTAGCTCTTCCACAACAGGCCAGTATCCTTGAGCTGAGTTCAAGTTTCGCCGGAGAAGAAGCATGCATCTACGGCAGCTGGATCGAGCTAGTAGCTGCAGGCCATGGCCGACAAGGAGGAGATCGAGGAAATCAAGAATCCGTCCATCTCCAACTTAATTTGCCGGCCAGCTATATATACTGCAAATGTAAGCATCCCTCCTGCTCCTCCTCATCTTCTTCTTCTTCGCACGTACACTTGCTAGCTTCTCAATCGAGTCATCCTCATATCTCTCTCCCGCATGATTTATGCATGCCTTCCTCTCCATTTTGTTCCTAGCTTCATATAGTTAAGTTTCCAGGTGATTCATCCTCAGATAATAATTTTAGATCCCTGTACCAACCTAGCTTTCAATCTATCTATATATAGCTAGGCACTTACTTTCCTCGCACTTCTTAACGTTCTGAGCCAGTATAAGATCCCCAATAAGTTTTCAGTTTTATTTTGCAGAAGTAGTACTGTGGATCTAATTAAACTTATGCAGGATAACAGCGGGTGTAGCTGAATTCCAACATAGATTGTCATTACATTAATTCAATTATTAGTCCGTGTAAAAATATAGGTGTAGTCTTTCAATGTATGGTAATTGGTAAACCCTAGCTATGAATTCATAGCGCGCCATGCTAGTTTGGAAAAGAAAAATAAACATGAAGTTGGGCACTTTACATGTTACAGTACATGCCATATTGTCATCCAACATGTCAAAGTCAAACAGTTCTCCTCCCTATTTACATTACTTCATACTTGATAGCTGGGATGTCGAGTTATGGTGTATAGTTTACTATATATCAACTGCCGACGGACTTTTTAATTAATGGTTATACTTAATATTCATTTGTCTAGTGGGCATTGGACACCACATTTCGTTGCAATTTGCTGTTACATACAGCGATGTAATTAAATGTGTGTTATTCCCAAACACACATGTTTTTGCTTCTTGGAAACACTGAGAACAATACATATAAGCTCACGAATCAAGAAACACGGCACACCATCACTCATCCACTCACGCAACATGAACACCGAAGATAGTGAACATGAAGATTAACAAAGTCACTACATCATTTTTTTGTGAGACACACAAGACATCAAACTTGCAGTTTGTTCCATGGTGCGATGAGTGCAAGACTACATAGCTCCACGAACCACCCAAGCAGCGCTTGGGAAAGCTACCCTTGTATTGTTTAAACAAAACAGAAAAATTAATACTATCTGCTACTGTACTCAACACAGAGTTCAAAACCGAGCGAGATC